>JACRUU010000005.1:29096762-29106762 GCA_030449085.1 Kryptopterus vitreolus
GTAGCTCTATGTTGTGTTATATGTTGTGTGTAGCTCTATGTTGTGTTATATGTTGTGTGTAGCTCTATGTTGTGTTATATGTTTGTGTGTAGCTCTATGTTGTGTTATATGTTGTGTGTAGCTCTATGTTGTGTTACATGCTGTTTTGTGTAGCTCTATGTTGTGTTATATGTTGTGTATGTTGTTTGTAGCTATATGTTGTGTGTGTATCTCTATGTTGTTTGTTGTTATTGTGTGTATGTAGTCTTAGTCTATGTTGTGTTATATGTTGTTTGTAGCTCTTTTGTTGTGTTATATGTTGTTTGTAGCTTTTTGTTGTGTGTGTAGCTCTATGTTGTGTTATATGTGGTGTAGCTCTATGTTGTGGTATGTTGTGTTATATGTTGTTTGTAGCTCTATGTTGTGTTATATGTTGTGTGTGTAGGTCTATGTTGTGTTATTTGTTGTGTGTGTAGCTCTATGTTGTGTTATATGTTGTGTGTAGCTGTATGTTGTGTTATATTTGGGGGATGATTGTATTTATTTATATATAACTGGATCAGGATCATTTTGTTAAAAATACAAAGCAATTCTTCCTTTGTGCACTTACTTTGAGGAGACGCTGCATTTGGTGTCTGCGCCGGTGTCTTAGCATTTCCATTTAACAGTGGCTGGATCACTGAACACATTTAACACACAAACTCACCATTATAGTGTAAATCTCATTTACATTTCATCATATCAGACAAATGTGTGTGTGTGTGTGTGTGTGTGTGTGTGTGTGAGTGTGTGTGTGTGTTTGTGTGTGTTGTGTTGTGTGTGTGTGTGTGTGAGTGTGTGTGTGAGTGTGTGTGAGTGTGTGTGTAATGAGTGTGGGTGGTGTGTGTGTAAATGTGAGTGTGAGTGTGTGTGTTTGTGTATGTGTGTGCGTGAGTGTGTGTGTGTGTAGATCTATGCTGTGTTATATATTGTTTGTAGATCTATGTTGTGTTGTATGATGTTTGTAGATTATGTGTGTGTGTTAATGAGTGTATGTTGTTTGTAGCTCTATGTTGTGTTGTTTTGTTGTTTGTAGCTCTATGTTGTGTTGTATGTCGTTTGTAGCTCTATGTTGTGTTGTATGTCGTTTGTAGCTCTATGTTGCGTTGTGTGATGTTTGTAGCTCTATGTTGCGTTGTATGATGTTTGTAGCTCTATGTTGTGTTGTATGTTGTTTGTAGCTCTATGTTGTGTTGTATGTGTCTTGTAGCTCTATGTTGTGTTGTGTGATAGCTGTTGTGTTGTAGCTCTATGTTGTGCTATATGTTGTTTGTAGCTCTATGTTGTTGTTATATGTTGTGTTGTAGCTCTATGTTGTTTATATGTTGTGTTGTAGCTCTATGTGTTGTCTATGTTGTGTTATATGTTGTTTGTAGCTCTATGTTTGTGTTATATGTTGTTTGTAGCTCTATTTTGTGTTCTATGTGTTGTTGTGTAGCTCTTTGTTGTGTGTGTGTAGCTCTATGTTGTTATGTTGTGTGTAGCTCTATGTTGTGTTTATATGTTGTTTGTAGCTCTATGTTGTGTTATATGTTGTTTGTAGCTTCTATGTTGTGTTAGCTATGTTGTGTGTGTGTAGCTGGCATTACTTTGAGAGACTGTATGTTGTGTTATATTTGGGGGATGATTGTGTTGTGTTATTTATTTATATATAACTGGATCAGGATCATTTTGTTAAAAATACAAAGCATGTTGTGTTATTCTTCCTTTGTGCACTTACTTTGAGGAGACGCTGCATTTGGTGTCTGCGCCGGTGTCTTAGCATTTCCATTTAACAGTGGCTGGATCACTGAACACATTTAACACACAAACTCACCATTATAGTGTAAATCTCATTTACATTTCATCATATCAGACAAATGTGTGTGTGTGTGTGTGTGTGTGTGTGAGTGTGTGTGTGTGTGTGTGTGTGAGTGAGTGTGTGTGTGAGTGTGTGTGTGTGTGTGTGTGTGTGTGTGTGTGTGTGTGTGTGATGTGTGTGGAGTGTGTGTGTGTGTGTGAGTGTATGTGTTGAGTGAGTGTGAGTGTGTGTGTGTGTGTTGAGTGTCGCTTGTGGGAGTGTGAGTGTGTTCGTGAATGAGTGTGGGTGGGTGTGTGTAAATGTGAGTGTGTGTGTGTTTGTGAGTGTGTGTGTGTAGCTCTATGTTGTGTTATATGTTGTGTGTAGCTCTATGTTGTGTTATATGTTGTGTGTAGCTCTATGCTGTGTTATATGTTGTTTGTAGCTCTATGTTGTGTTGTATGATGTGTGTAGATCTATGTTGCGTTGTATGTTGTTTGTAGCTCTATGTTGTGTTGTATGTTGTTTGTAGCTCTATGTTGTGTTATATGTTGTTCTATGTGTTGTGTAGCTCTATGTTGTGTTATATGTTGTTTGTAGCTCTATGTTGTGTTATGTGTTGTTTGTAGCTCTGTCTATGTTGTGTTTATATGTGTTGTTTGTAGCTCTATGTTGTGTTATATGTTGTTTGTAGCTCTATGTTGTGTTATATTGTTGTTTGTAGCTCTATGTTGTGTTGTATGTTGTTTGTAGCTCTATGTTGTGTTATATGTTGTTTGTAGCTCTATGTTGTGTTATATGTTGTTTGTAGCTCTATGTTGTGTTATATGTTGTTTGTAGCTCTATGTTGTGTTATATGTTGTTGGTAGCTCTATGTTGTGTTATATGTTTGTAGCTCTATGTTGTGTTATATGTTGTTTGTAGCTCTATGTTGTGTTATATGTTGTGTGTAGCTCTATGTTGTGTTATATGTTGTTTGTAGTTTGTACAAATTGTATAAAAATTGCGATGTAGATGTTTTTTCTTTCCCTTAAAAGATGTCTTTGGATGCGACAGAATAAAATTTCCTTCCCAAACCTGTATCAGTATTAGTAGAGTGGAGTTTATTGTAACAGGATATGGGGACTAAATGTGAAGAGACATTTAAAAAACACAATTTTATGGACATGTGACCACAAACGTTTCTTCATATAATATAAATGCAGATTAGCTTGCAATGTATTGAAGTAAGGGAGAATAAGCCCCGCCTACCTGGCAGCAACATGTTTGCATTGAAGTTTTGTGGAGATCCCAAAGCTAAACATATACAAGAAACAGAACAACTCATGAGTGTATATATGTGTGTGTGTGTGTATAATATTTCATGTCTACATTCACTACAAGTTTAATCAACTTAATCCAATGCAAGTATCACGATTATTATACACTTCCATCAATGTGCTTCTACTCACTGATTATTCCCTTCTTCTTGAGGATGACGAGGATTACAGCGACTGCAGCCAGAGTTAACACAACTCCGAACACTCCTCCGATGATGCCACTCTGAATTTTGGGTACGGTACAATCAAAACACGGAATTTCTTCAAAAGGAGAAACAAACAACCTCAAATTCAACTTCTTTAGACCAATACAGCATGACAAACTGCACAGAATGACATTTTTAGCCATGAATTATTTGTGGGAAGGAGGTGAAGACTGATTTGGTTTTGATGGACAAGATCTGCTACACTGCTGCTGTTAATAATAAATAAACACATATAATAAAGATAAATTCAGGAATAGGAACAAACCAGCCAGGCTGGAGGATCGACAGAACCAATCAGTGAAAAGATAGAGTTTCTTATTAATGAATAGATTTTATTTACCATCACGGGGGTTAATGTTTATTGGTTCTTTGAGGGTGATATGGTTCACATAACAATTGTATAATGCTTTATCTTCTGGAGTGATCTCCACACTCTTCCTCAGCTGGTAGGTGCCGTCACCATTGGGTCTGACTCCTAAAGATGTTACCAGATGTTCAGGTAGAGCAGTTCTGTACTTCCTCAAACTCATCTGGATGTCTTTAGGGTAGAATCCCGTCGCCATGCAGGTCAGGGTCAACTTATCAGGGTTAGCTACTGATTTCTTTGCAAACATCCGCACATCTGGTGGAGCTAAAAAAGCAGACGGAAATATTCATCAACAATATGAAACATCAGAAAACTCCAATGAAATCATTTATACACTCACAATGTTTTTTCAACTCTGCTTCACCATAGCCCATGAACTTGGTGAGCCATTCCACACACTCTTTCTCCAGGTAGCCCTTGGTGTACTGGTTGAGGATCAGAACTTGGTCCCATTTCATTTTGGTGGGTACTGCAGCCTGGACTGGAGCGATCCATCTGGAATTTACATCATCGAAGGAGAGGAACTCGCTCCCATCGTAGCTGTACTCATCAACTCCTCTCACAAATTCTACTTGTCTATCTTCACCATTCTTAATCACACAGCCATGTCTCCACTGGAGAACATGAAGATCTGAAAGAGACACAGAACATTAACCCTGAGAACTGTCTGTCAAATGAAGGAAAAAGATGAAGATTTTACTCACCGCTTTTATTGTGTCTCATGCGATCCATCAGGATGTCCACATTGACCTTAAACCACTGCTCTTTGCTCTTGCGGGACTGAGTTCCTTTCACCCAGTAATCCTGTGGCATCTTCTCTCTCATCCAGTCCTGTTTGGGAATTTTCGCCTGAGTCTCGCTGGTGTAGTAGTCCAGTTCCCGATCATCCAGCATTCCCAGTGCCGTGAACTCATAGATACCAGGAAGTTGGAGGGGTTTCGAGAGAGCCGTGTAGGTGTAAAACAGAGAGTGTTCATCTGTGAGGAGAAAAAAAAACAAAAAGTGTGTTTGATACCAGCGGTGTTACTGACCCGGTCCATCACCCAGATCCATCCCAGCTCAAGTTTCTCCACAGTCAATCAAAGTAATGTACAAGTCAAATTTCAGGAGGAACTTTCAGGATATCTCTGCAGTATACTGCATGTAAAACGGTTGAGCGCGTGTCACTAGGGGGCGGTATAGAGCCGTGTATACACTCAGTTATAAAATCATCATTATCATCATCATCATCATATAGATAAAATGTACCGGGTTTCTTTCTAAAACAATTTAATATATGTCTATAACAAACACTACATTTAATATGCATTCAGATTTCTTAAATTTAGTGATTCATTAAAAATTGGTGAAACAAAAATCGGCTCAGATGCAACATTTAATAGTTTATTTAATATCATGCGGTTTGCATTTAAACTTTTAGTCATTACAGTACAGGTGTGTGTGTGTGTGTGTGTGTGTGTGTGTGTGTGTGTGTGTGTGTGGGTCTGGGGGCGGGGCAGGGTACATACGCAAAAACAACACATTTACTTTCGATTTTAAACTTGAGTTCTTTCAGTGTTTTATTTTATATATATATATGCCAGAGCATGTGAAAACCATGTGCAATTATAAGAAATAAAACAATAAAGTATTTTCAGTGATTAATTATTTAAATAATACATTATTCACTAAGAACTTTTAAACTTTATGGGTTTTAATGAACGATGACGACATTAACAATATCAGACGCCATCTTCGGATTATAAAAGGTTGTACAATTATTACATTTTCACGTAATTTAATCATAAACACTATTGAAAATTATTTCAAGCTACAAAAACTGTGAGAAAAAACAAACAAACAAACAAACAAATCGAATGGTATCCTCCGTAACGGGGATTAGTTTCGGTTTCGGCCCGGAGTGTGGGATCCGCGGAGCCGCGTACAGAGCGCACACTCACCGCTGAAGGCCGGGAACACCGCGCAGGACAGCGCGCACAGCCACAACACGGGGGAAAAGCTCGCCATGTCTCTCACATAATCCACATGTACACCTTCCTGTACGGAGATAATGTATATATCTGTATAATAATCCTCCTCCTGCTCCTCCTCCTGCTCCTGCTGAGATTTCCCAAAGCACTCAAACCGTCTGCGTACAAGAAAGTTCACCCATCAAATAAACAACATCCCTCAGCCAATCAGAGTACAGCTCACTTTCTTAACGAGCCAATCAGCGTGCGCGTGTCATGTATCTCCAGATGGAATATAGTCTTGCAGGTTAATGAAATCTACTGAAAGTCAGGATATAAATATAAATATATACATTTACAAATGTATCTATTTAAATTTCAATTTAATTGATCAGTTTAATTGAAATGTGTGAAAAGACATGAAATTTCACTTGAATCTTATTTTAAAGAATGTAATCAAGAATGTGACTTTTTCCTCCTTTGCATTGATTGCCTTTAACACTTTAACACTCAGGTGTTCTTCACTGAAGTGAGAAACTCAGCAGTGATGGAACTGTAATAAAGGGATATTTGGTGTTCAGGATGAAGGTTGGCTCCGTTTTGAGTCCGGTTCCTCTCAGGGTTTCTTCCTCGTGGAGTCTCGGCTTGTTTTTTCCTTTTCCTGTTTCTATGGAGCTGCTTTACTGCAGTGTGTTTATGGCTGCTAAACAATAATACTGTTCTTTGACTAGTCAGAGTTTACATGAGAATAACTGCTGTAATCTGTCATAATCCCGTTTTTTTTAACTTCATTATAATGTCTGGATTTGGTTTTCACATCATTCTTACAGTCTACTGGTTTGCTAATCACTGACCAGATTCCTGTTTCAAATACAATATAATAAATATAATTTTCACATTTCTATTATTTTATTTCATATATTATTTATTATCATTAAATTTGCTATATATTATATATAAATTTTAAATTATACACTCACAGGAGACCTGTTTTGTTTGTTCAAAGAACAACGACAGAACTTCGGCCTGGTCCATCATGCGAGGCGTGGATAATCCAGAAGCCATGACCGAACCATCTAGACCACCTCCTCCATCATTAAACCTGTGACGGCTCCTCCATCATTACACCTGTGACGCTCCTCCATCATTACACCTGTGACGGCTCCTCCATAATTACACCTGTGACGGCTCCTCCATCATTACGCCTGTGACGCTCCTCCATCATTACGCCTGTGACGCCTCCTCCATCATTACACCTGTGACGGCTCCTCCATCATTACACCTGTGACGCTCCTCCATCATTACGCCTGTGACGGCTCCTCCATCATTACACCTGTGACGGCTCCTCCATCATTACACCTGTGACGCTCCTCCATCATTACACCTGTGACGGCTCCTCCATCATTACACCTGTGACGCTCCTCCATCATTACACCTGTGACGCTCCTCCATCATTACGCCTGTGACGCTCCTCCATCATTACGCCTGTGACGGCTCCTCCATCATTACGCCTGTGACGGCTCCTCCATCATTACACCTGTGACGCTCCTCCATCATTACACCTGTAACGGCTCCTCCATCATTACGCCTGTAACGCTCCTCCATCATTACACCTGTGACGGCTCCTCCATCATTACGCCTGTGACGGCTCCTCCATCATTACGCCTGTGACAGCTCCTCCATCATTACGCCTGTGACGGCTCCTCCATCATTACGCCTGTGACGCCTCCTCCATCATTACACCTGTAACGGCTCCTCCATCATTAAGCCTGTATCGGCTCCTCCATCATTACGCCTGTGACGGCTCCTCCATCATTACGCCTGTGATGGCTGGATACACCATCATTACGCCTGTAACGGCTGGATACACCATCACCATCAATACAGGTTATTAGTGTGTTGGTGAGAGGAGAACTGCGTCCCCCCGCCCCACCGCGCGACCGAGCCTGCTCCCTCACAAACCTTTATTTCTACATTTGTGTCACTGATGGAGTTTTAGTTTATTAGTTTAGTTCATTATTAAGAATTTTGTTATATTTGTTTCTGTGTGTCATTTATTATTATTATTATTATTATTATTATTATTATTATATAAGCTGCTATGACACAATCTCTATTGTGTTAAAAGCGCTATATTAAAATAAAGGTGACGACTTGACACACACACACACACACACACACACACACACACATCACACATCACACCCACACACACACCACACACACACACAACACACACACACACTCATACTCTCACACACACACACACTGTCACACACACATACAAACACGCACATATACATGTGGTATTATTTCAGATATTTATCTGTTGTGCCAGTCAACTGCATGTAATGCTGCAATGTGTGTGTGTGTGAGAGAGTGTGTGTGTGTGTGTGTGTGTGTGTGTGTGTATAAATATTCAGATTCAGAATCAGATCATATATATTTAAAATAAAAAAAACAATACATTATATATAATTATATATTACATATATTTTGAGACGACTATGTACAGTAACATAAAACACACACACACACACACACATACAAACACACACACATATTTACATATAAATATATTGTATGTATATATGTATATATCTACACACACACTTTTCCCTCCACATCCCTCGTTCCTGTCCTTCACTTCCTCCCGAAACGGAATCCGAATCCTCCTTTCTGCCTGTTGAAGGCTTGTAGACCTCCAGCAATGGAGCTCAGCACCTCGTTCCTCTGCGTATCGCCCTCCTCCATGTCCTCCTCGTCTTTTCTCTTGTGGTCCATGGGAGACCTCCGTCCCATCTCCATCACCCCCATCCTCTCCACCGGCTCCATCCAGGTCTCCATCAGCGCAGCTTCATAAGCAGGGATGATGGGATGCAGAGGGATGGTCAGGCCTGCTTCAGGATAGAGGAGCAGTAAGGACATGAGCATGGACGAGCAGATGTGGAACAGCTGGCGTTTCATCTGCGTGGAGGACAGAGAGAAGAAGAGTTAGGCGTGGAGAAGACACCTTCACCCAGACACCACCGGGAGATAAACATCACCTTCTAGCTGAAGATTCTGTGCTTCTCCTTCTCCATCCAAACTCCTTTTCTTTAAATATGTTTAAATCCTCCAGCGAGGAGCTGCTGCTATTGGTCCATCCTCCCTGACGCACACATCTCAGCTCTCCGACGTCCATCAACATTCCTCACACCTGGAAACGCTGACGATTAAGTGGCACATCATCAAGTGGCCAATTACTCACAACACACACACACACACACACACACACACACACACACACACACACACACATACACATGATGGTTGTGTATGGTGCTCCACCTCACCAGGAGGTAAGAGAAACATCTGGAAGAATGTGTGTGTGTGTGTGTGTGTGTGTGTGTGTGTGAATGTGATGTGGTGTTGTATTGTGTTGTATTGTGTTGTAATGATGTCATTTGTGATGTAAGACTAATGATCTTCTTGTTAAACGTGAGAAGTTTCGTCTCTAATATTTTACACCAGACCTGCAGGAGCTCCGCCTCCCCTGGTGATGCCTCACGCAGACGTCTGTGCAAAGATCAAAGAATCAACAGTTATAAACTTCTTCTCATTCTGTACACTTTCAGATCTTACCTTCAAAGAGATGCTAGAACAACCAGAGGTGATGAAAATGATATCTAAGCTAATATTCATAAATAACGAGGTGTGCATAAAAGCAAATAGTGGATTGTGATTGGCTGGAAGGAGGTTCAGGTGTGAATAGTGGATTGTGATTGGCTGGAAGGAGGTTCAGGTGTGAATAGTGGAGTGTGATTGGCTGGAAGGAGGTTCAGGTGTGAATAGTGGATTGTGATTGGCTGGAAGGAGGTTCAGGTGTGAATAGTGGATTGTGATTGGCTGGAAGGAGGTTCAGGTGTGAATAGTGGATTGTGATTGGCTGGAATGAGGTTGAGGTGTGAATAGTGGATTGTGATTGGCTGGAAGGAGGTTCAGAGGTAAATAGTGGATTGTGATTGGCTGGAATGAGGTTGAGGTGTGAATAGTGGATTGTGATTGGCTGGAAGGAGGTTGAGGTGTGAATAGTGGATTGTGATTGGCTGGAATGAGGTTGAGGTGTGAATAGTGGATTGTGATTGGCTGGAATGAGGTTCAGGTGTGAATAGTGGATTGTGATTGGCTGGAATGAGGTTCAGGTGTGAATAGTGGATTGTGATTGGCTGGAAGGAGGTTCAGGTGTGAATAGTGGATTGTGATTGGCTGGAAGGAGGTTCAGGTGTGAATAGTGGATTGTGATTGTAGACAATGATCTTATTGATCTCCGTGGTATTTTGATCCATTCACTAACAGCTTGTACTCCTCGATTTTGGGAA
>JACRUU010000005.1:29111762-29121762 GCA_030449085.1 Kryptopterus vitreolus
TACACAAGAAGCACATGTGATGCTCAGGCGTCAACGTCATGTCTTTCTGGCGGAGATATACGGAGTGACGTGTAGAATGGGAAGGAGTCTCCAGTGCGACAGCTTTGTTATCAGAGGGGTGTGTTTGTACATCTATAGTGTGTGAACATGCTGTAACTATAAACGGATAAAAATAACACAAGGGGAAAAAAAGCACACGGCGCTCTCGAGAAGACTTTTATTGTAAAGAGTAAAAAACGTCAATATGTGCAAATTAAAATACAAAAAACTGATGCGATTTAACATCATATTTAACTCATGGTACACACACACACACACACTAAAACACAGGAAGTAGATCAGGTCACATGCTCTCCACTCCTCTGATTCGTCGAGCCAGTTGGATGTCTTTGGGGAACAGGGTCACGCGCTTGGCGTGAATCGCACACAGGTTAGCGTCGGCGAAGACACGGACCAGGAACGCCTCGGCAGCCTGACACACACACACACACACACACACACACACACACACATTAGATGTGTGTGATCTTACACCAGTTCTTTATTCCAGACACTGATCAATGAACAACACACAACAAACATGGCAATTTATAGACTGTGTGTGTGTGTGGGAGGGGGGGGCACCTCCTGCAGGGCTAAGATAGCATAGGCCTGCCACATCATGCTCTCTCTGCTGAAGGCCTGACACACCTCCCTCACCTTGAGAGAGAGAGAGAGAGACAGACACACTGATTGGGTGATGTAAGTCACATGACCCACAATCCATTCACACTCAGCACACTCACTGTGGAATTTGTGTTGTAAATGTATAAGCGCTGTCAAAATGACTGTTAATAAAGCGGTGCAACACTGAATATTTACAGGAGAGATTAAAACTCCGCACATTTCACATATAAACCTATAAATTTATACATAAAATATATAAAAGAGGCAAAATAATAAATTTGAATGAAAATAATTTATTTTAATTATTTTAATTTATTAACATTGTTACTGGCACAACGAGTCTCAAATCCGTATTTTTACATCATGCTCTACGTTGAGTTTCACTAATAATAAGAACTAATAACGGGTTCGATTCCCGTCTCGGCCATGTGTGTGTGGAGTTTGTGCATGTTCTCCACGTGCCTCAGAGGGTTTTTCTCCGGGTTCTCCGGTTTCCTCCCCCGGTCCAAAAACACAGTAAAAAGCAAAAAGCACGGTAGGTTGATTGGCACCTTGGAAAATTGTCCCTAGTGTATGAATGAATGTGTGTGTGTGTGTGTGTGTGAACCGTGACCAGATCAGATAAAGTGGTAGAAGATGAATGAATGAATGAATTAAGATGTGATTTAATATTTTATTTGATTGACAGCCTTATTTTATATATATATATATATATATATATACACACATACACACACATATACAGACGTGGACAAAATTGTTGGTACCCTTTGGTCAATGAAAGAAAAAGTCACAATGGTCACAGAAATAACTTTAATCTGACAAAAGTAATAATAAATAAAAATTCTATAAATGTTAACCAATGAAAGTCAGACATTGTTTTTCAACCATGCTTCAACAGAATTATGTAAAAAAATAAACTCATGAAACAGGCATGGACAAAAATGATGGTACCCCTAGAAAACACAGAAAATAATGTGACCAAAGGGACATGTTAATTGAAGGTGTGTCCACTAATTAGCATCACAGGTGTCTACAACCTTGTAATCAGCCATTGGGCCTATATATATGGCTCCAGGTAATCACTGTGTTGTTTGGTGATATGGTGTGTACCACACTCGACATGGACCAGAGGAAGCAAAGGAAAGAGCTGTCTCAAGAGATCAGAAAGAAAATTATAGACAAGCATGTTAAAGGTAAAGGCTATAAGACCATCTCCAAGCAACTAGATGTTCCTGTGAGTACAGTTGCACATATTATTCAGAAGTTTAAGATCCATGGGACTGTAGCCAACCTCCCTGGACGTGGCCGCAGGAGGAAAATTGATGACAAATCTAAGAGACGGATAATCCGAATGGTAACAAAAGAGCCTAGAAAGACTTCTAAAGAGATTCAAGGTGAACTTCATGCTCAAGGAACATCAGTGTCAGATCGCACCATCCGTCGTTGTTTGAGCCAAAGTGGACTACATGGGAGACGACCAAGGAGGACACCATTGTTGAAAACGAATCATAAAAAAGCAAGACTGGAATATGCCAAACTACATGTTGACAAGCCACAAAGCTTCTGGGAGAATGTCCTGTGGACAGATGAGACAAAAATCGAAGTTTTTGCCAAGGCACATCAGCTGTATGTTCACAGACGAAAAAATGAAGCATATCAAGAAAAGAACACTGTCCCTACTGTGAAACATGGAGGAGGCTCTGTTATGTTCTGGGGCTGCTTTGCTGCGTCTGGCACAGGGTGTCTTGAATCTGTGCAGGGTACAATGAAATCTCAAGACTATCAAGGAATTCTAGAGAGAAATGTACTAGCCAGTGTCAGAAAGCTTGGTCTCAGTCGCAGGTCATGGGTCTTGCAACAGGACAATGACCCAAAACACACAGCTAAAAACACCCAAGAATGGCTAAGAGGAAAAAATTGGACTATTCTAAAGTGGCCGTCTATGAGCCCTGACCTCAATCCTATTGAGCATCTTTGGAAGGAGCTGAAACATGCAGTCTGGAAAAGGCACCCTTCAAACCGGACACAACTGGAGCAGTTTGCTCATGAGGAGTGGGCCAAAATACCTGCTGAGAGGTGCAGATGTCTCATTGACAGTTACAGGAAGCGTTTGATTGCAGTGATTGCCTCAAAAGGTTGCGCAACAAAATATTAAGTTAGGGGTACCATCATTTTTGTCCATGCCTGTTTCATGAGTTTATTTTTTTACATAATTCTGTTGAAGCATGGTTGAAAAACAATGTCTGACTTTCATTGGTTAACATTTATAGAATTTTTATTTATTATTACTTTTGTCAGATTAAAGTTATTTCTGTGACCATTGTGACTTTTTCTTTCATTGACCAAAGGGTACCAACAATTTTGTCCACGTCTGTATATCCTTTATTCTATTCTACTGTTGATTATGCATTGCGATAAATACCATGCCATCGCACGCACGTGAGTGAGTGTGAGTGTGTGTGTGTGTGTATGTATGTGTGTACCAGGCGTGAAAAAGGTCCTTTGCGCAGAAGCAGGTCTGTAGACTTCTGATACTTTCGGATCTCCATCAGCGCTCTCGTACCCGGCCTGAACCTTCTCTTCTTCCTCGGAGACGCCTCTGAACACACAAACTCATGTTTAAAAAACACAAAACACACACGCACACACGCACCGTTTCACACTCGTACCTGAAGGTCCGCTGTCTCTGCGTGTGCGTGCAGGAGTCCTGTGTTTCGGAGACACCTGCTTCCGCCTGTGAGAGGACGTGTCATGCCGCATCACGTTTACACGTTTCACACGTCAGGAACGACACACTGATACTCTAGCCAACACACACACACACACACACAATAAAATCCACTGTATTACACAAAAGCATCCATAGCAGTGTAACACCACACTTGACCAGTAGGTGGAGCTGCAGCTGATTGTTTATGCTCCGAGTTAACAAAACCTGGGATCATTAAGCTGTGACTCTGGGGCCCTTATCCCTTTATATTATGGCTTACTAACATAACTATGCTGTAAATAATAAACAGTAAAAAGAACCCTTTAATGCAGGGGTGGGCAAACTACGGCCCGGGGGCCACATCCGGCCCCTTGGTCCTTTTAATCCGGCCCGCTAAACTGCTTCGGCTTCTTTGCCGCACGAGAAGAATGTATAACCACACAGCAACGCTGACGTTGTTGGAGTATGCTCAGTGTTAAAAATGAAGGAAAAATACAGCCATTTTTTTTGTTGTTTCTTTTCCTTAAATAGAATATCCTTATTCTTAAGGATAGTGGGTAGCCTAATGAACATGATGATATTTAACACTCTTTACAAGCGGAAAAAATTCATATTCAACATAAGTTACGTTCAACGTTATTGTTGGTTCGGCCCACGAACACACCTCAGGTTTCTCATGTGGCCCTTTGGAAAATATAATTGCCCACCCCTGCTTTAATGCCTCCCTCCTGGGTGTAGGGTTCACAGCCCAGTGTGGTTTTGGGGGGGGGATGGACACTATCAGAGCTCAGAACCAATTAATTGATTCAATTAATAACTAATCAATATTATTTTTTCCACTTGTAAAGAGCGGGAAATGATATCATGTTTATTTTGCTACCAAAAGAAGAAATATATTCCATTTCAGGAATAGAAAATAAAAATTGCGGTATTTTTCCTCACTGAGCAACTCCAACAATGTCAGCGCCGCTGTGCGCTTATACTTTCTTCTGGTGCGGCAAAGAAGCCGAAGGAGTTCAGTGGGCTAGATTAAAAGGACCAAGGGACCGGATGTGGCCCCGGGGCCGTAGTTTGCCCACTCCTGCTGCAAAAACACCTCAATAATATCTATAACTTCTGCAATGCGAAAAACGGGAAATCCAGTCATATAAATGGAATGTAGTGTATAACACAATGTCACGCAATTTGTCAAAGTGTGGATGAATTACATTTACAGTATTTAGCAGACGCCCTTATCCAGGGCGACGTACAAGGTCAGAACATTGAAATCCACTCATGATATGGACGTGTGTGTAAACATTAATCCACAAACAGACTATTTAAATATGAAGGCAGCATGTTACGCGTGTCTCTGTGTACGGCACAGGCGCACGGTTCTGTTTAACACACACGGAAATGCGCCACGCTCGCGGCGTTTTCCCACTAAATGAGGACGTAAATACATGAACAACGTCCGCAGCACTGCTCTCACAATCACATCGATCCGTTACATCTGAGTAAGTCTATCCTCATGTCATATTCATCTTATAATTACTGTTATAGCTTCATGAAAATAGTTGTGCTTTTCATGTGCAAAGAATCTGAGAATACAATTAAATTCTCTTCTTTTTAGATTAGATTTCATTAATTTAAGCTCTTGTTATTGTTCATTTGGAGAATTTTGACACCAGACACATTAAAATATCGTTTATTGGCGCATTTGATCTGTAATAATCAGCATCGGCCCTGAAAAACACACATCGACCGAATCCTAGTTCTGACTAAAGATGTCCTTCAATCCAACCGAGCAACATTTCACCTCCTGAAGAGGAACACACACACACACACACACACACCAGGAAGAAGCTGCATGATAAGACAATAACAGCACTGTACAGGAAGGAGCGAGGACGATGGTGTTGAGGAGATATAAACCACCTTCCCTTTGGTCTGAAGATTTCCTGTGACCAAAATAAAATCTATACATGTACAGAGAGAATCTCCATTAACATGAAGAACATCTTTACACACACACAAACCTTCAGCTGGAATACTTATCTCTTCACTAGTTGGAGATGTTCTTGGTGTTCGTGTTGGGGGAGGTTTAGTTCACTGGTTAAGGCATTAGACCAGAAGATTGCAGGTTCAAATCCCTTCATCACCAAGCTGCCTTTAGTGGGCCCTTGAGCAAGGCCCTTAACTCTCAATTTCTCAGTTAACTCTCAAAGTGACTCTGGATAAAGATAAGGTCTACCAGACACTGGAAGTGTTGATCCCAGAGCAGTTTCAGGAGTGGTTACTGGGCAGGACATTCCATAATGCACAACATTCCAGACTTCTCTCTAAATAACACTTACACAACTCACACGGGTTCCTCTCACCGCTTCTGATCAGCCGCTTTCAGACACGAATTCCAACGGTGTTGAGACAGTGTGTGTGTGTGTTTGTGTGTGTCTGTCTGTGTGTGTATTCACCGGAATTAAACCTCCAAAATGACCTCCTGAATTAAACTCCTGTTCTCCATCTCACTCACACACACACACACACACACACAACTAATGTATCTGTCCCAATACTGGACAGATATATATATATATATATAATGTGTTGTGATTTTTATTTCTGTTATATATATATATATATATACATATATATATATATATATATATATATATATATATATATATATAAACAGAAATAAAAATCACAACACATTTTATATAATATAAAAAAGGTTTTTACAAGGTGTTATAATGATTATTATAGAATTAGGATATATATATATAGGATATTACCAGATAGTGTAATTTCTCTACACATTATTATTATTATTATGAGTAAATAAAGATCTGCTCACCTTCTCCCGGGCGTTTGTGTTTGTGATAAAATTAACAGAAGGTAAAGGCGATTCCTGATCCGGATCTCCTCAATAACACACACACACACTCACACTCACTTCCGGGGAATTTAAACAATGCCGCTGCGGCACCGGAACTCCACATCGACCAATCAGATGGCGCGCTCTCAAAAGCGTGACGTCACAGCAGTGACCGTTGCGGCGGAATGAAATCACGTGACTCACGCACGCACGCACACACACACACACACACACACACACACACACACACACACACACACACACACACACACACACACATCATCACACACACCTCTCATCACACACACACACACACACACACACACAAGTTTAACATCTAAATATTTATAGATTTGTTTGGTGATATCTTTATATTGTTACATTACACAGTTTGTTGTATAGAAACATGTCCCACAAAAGAACATAAACACTCACAAGTCAGTATTTTAGCTCTGCGTTGTACAGTGACTCTATTTCACTGATGCCTCATCTGATTCTCGTGATGTCTGAACCGAGCTGTGCTAAGGCAAGATCTTGACCATATATGGTGATTTTAGGGTGTTGCTTTATGCAAATGAGTGATATTGGGTCAGATCTTGAGTATGGAAGCTGAAGCTTCACCAAAATATGTATTTATTCTGTATAATAATGACACTAATTAATCGAGAAAATGACAAACACACACTCACACACATTTCCATGTCATTAGTGCAGAGATTTTTATTTCCTCTGTAAAACTGATAAAAAAAATCAGGTGGGCGGAGCTTCACTGGCTGTCCATCATGTGAACAGATTCCTCCACGACGTCCAGATTGAGCGGTGTGATGGTCTTGGTCAGGACCGGGGTTGTTCCCGGCTTGTACCTATACTGACCTTCCCTGGAGTAACGAGAGAGAGAGAGAGAGAGAGAGAGAGAGAGAGAGAGAGAGACCAACATCTCCTCACACTAGGATTTCATCATCAACATCTCAGAGGAGCTCATGTGGAAGACAAATCACATGCATAGAGTTACTCTTTTACCTATAACAACTTGTCTGGCCATGACTCCGCCCCATTTTATATCTGATCATGACTCCGCCCTCTTTTTTATATCTGATCATGACTCCGCCCCATGTTATCATTGGCTTTAAGCACCTGGTCATGACATGGCCTGTCATTCTTATTTTTTACACCTTGTTTGTCTGGGTTCCTCATTTGATTTTGAGGTTTGATCTACGAAGTTTTTGTTCAGCGTTGTACACTTCTACACAAAGCTCTGAAACTGGAGACTTATCTATTGTGAAATCTACTCTGTGTGGGCGGAGCCTATTCTGTTGAATGAGCTGTTTATATTGAAACTATAACGTATCAGAGTGAGGCATTAATATATATATATATATATATATATATATATATATATATATATATATATATATATATATACACGTCCGAGCTGCACTTATAGAACTAATCACCACTTGATGAGTATAGCGGTGGTAAAGGTGTTACCTTTGGCCCTTCTGTACAGGCTGGTCGTACCCCCGCAGATAATCTACACCTTTCTCCGTGATCACACACAGATCAATGTTGCTCCCAGAGCCCAGGTCGCAGAAAATGCCCGCGGCGATGGAGTCACGGACGAGCTGCTTCGCTTCCTCCAGCTGAGAAAGAGAAAGAGAGAGAGGGAACTGTAAACATCTGCATGACCGTACAGGAAATTAAAAAAACAATGCTAACGGTAATGTTATATACCTCCATGTTGGGTTTGTATCGGTCCTCAAACACAGAGATGGCAGCAGCTGCTCCAGAACCTGCAACGCGTCCGTCACATGATCAGTCATATGTGTGGCGTAAAAGGCAATATTTTAACCTGCTAAAATCAGGAATATGTTGCAGATCCTGATCTTGTTATTTATTTACTCAGAACACTGTTTGAGGTTTGGCCATTAATTAAAGTTGTAGTCAAGACCAAGATGAAGTCAAGAACACAACACTGCACCATAAATGCCTTCTGGGGACATGAAAGAAGGCCATCAGTTAAAATCCCAGAGTGGGCCCCTAAACATGGCCCTTAATAACAAAGCTGATCATCAATATCATTATGACCTCCTGCCTAATAATCCCTGTTGCTCCTAAAACAGTCCCATCGAGAATTAAAAGCATGTTGTGACCCAGTCGTCTAGACATCTCAGTGTATGCTAAATCACTACGTGGTGAGATTTCCCTGCATCAAACACATCAAAATGCCGTAAATGACACCTTTTAAATTACAGTAATGACCAAGAAGGAAAACTATAAATATATTATACTATAAATAAAACTATACTATAAATGAAATGTCCATTTTTCAAATAAGCCCATATTTAGAAGCAGGACAGTGCAATGGGATCACATCCCGCGGTATGACCTAGTGTTTGTTTTGCTGGTATTTGAGCATTCGTGTAACATCTGAAACCAGAACTGCTAGTGATGAACTCTGTAATGAACCGGGTCTGATCATATAGAGGACTGTAGAACCTAAAATGGACTGTATTTGTCAGTAGTCTGCATGTTCAGTACCCATGGCAGCAAAGGGAAGTTTATCGTAGGAGCCGTGAGGGTAGATGCTGAAGAGTTGGAAGCCGGTAACGTCCACTCCTCCCACGATGAGAGACGATCCGATGTGTCCCTGATACCTGCAACATACAAACACACCCATCCCTCTCAGATCATGGTGTTCATCCACCAATCAGATTCCCGCAGCGATCAGCGGTGTCTCGCACCTGAACAGCAACTGCTTGAGTTGCCGCGTCACCGTGACGACGAGAGGTGGACGTCCCGTGCTGAGGGAATGCAGCTCGATGTTCGACGACATCATCTGCGTGGTGATATCAGCGTCCGCCGCCACCCCCGCTCCACAACAGCTATCAATCACAGTGAGATTAGAGCACAACACTTATCCAATCACAGTGAGATTAGAGGACGGTATTTAGTGAGTCAAAGTGAGATTAGAGGACGGTATTTAGCGAGTCACAGTGAGATTAGAGGACGGTATTTAGCGAGTCAAAGTGAGATTAGAGGACGGTATTTAGCGAGTCAAAGTGAGATTAGAGGACGGTATTTAGCAAAGTGAGATTAGAGGACGGTATTTAGCGAGTCAAAGTGAGATTAGAGGACGGTATTTAGCGAGTCAAAGTGAGATTAGAGGACGGTATTTAGAGTCAAAGTGAGATAGAGGACGGTATTTAGCAAAGAGTTAGAGGACAAAGTGAGATTAGAGGACGGTATTTAGCGAGTCAGATTAGAGGACGGTATTTAGTGAGTCAAAGTGAGATTAGAGGACGGTATTTAGATTAGAGGACGAGTCAAAGTGAGATTAGAGGACGGTATTTAGCGAGTCAAAGTGAGATTAGAGGACGGTATTTAGCGAGTCAAAGTGAGATTAGAGGACGGTATTTAGCGAGTCAAAGTGAGATTAGAGGACGGTATTTAGCGAGTCAAAGTGAGATTAGAGGACGGTATTTAAGTGAGATTAGAGGACGGTATTTAGCGAGTCAAAGTGAGATTAGAGGACGGTATTTAACGAGTTAGAGGACGGTAAAGTAAGATTAGAGGACGGTATTTAGCGAGTCACAGTGAGATTAGAACATGGTGAGTACTACAGGTAGATCTAATAAAGGTGGTAGTTGGAGAGATGAGTGAGATCAGACCTCACAGATCATCACAGACTCCATCACATGCCAGGACTCCTGTAGGTTCTCCACCCAACACGATTAAACAAATCCACTCACTATATCTTGGGAGCG
>JACRUU010000005.1:29124262-29134262 GCA_030449085.1 Kryptopterus vitreolus
AGGTACAATGAAGAAGGAGTGGCCTGTGTATGAGAGGAGGTGTGGCCTCTTTATCTATTAGATAGGAGGCGTGGCTTGTGTATGTTTTAGTTATTGTGAGGGGCGTGGCCTATGTATGTTTCATTTTAGAGAGGTGTGACTTCTCTGTGTTTTAGTTAGAGAGGAGGTGTGGCTTGTGCATGCTTTAGTTATAGTGAGGGGCATGGCCTCTGTATGTTTTATTTATAGAGAGGAGGTGTGGCCTCTTTGTGCTTTAGTTAGAGAGGAGGCGTGGTTTGTGTAAGCTTTATTTATAGTGAGTGGCGTGGATCTGTATGTTTAATTTTAGAGAGATGTAGCCTCTGTGCTTTAGTTAGAGAGGAGGCGTGGCTTGTGTATGTTTTTGTTATAGAGAGGGGCGTGGCCTCTGTGTGTTTTATTTATAGAGAGGAGGTGTGGCCTCTTTGTGCTTTAGTTAGAATGAGGAGGCGTGGCTTGTGTATGTTTTAGTTATAGTGAGGGGCATGGCCTCTGTATGTTTTATTTATAGAGAGGAGGTGTGGCCTCTTTGTGCTTTAGTTACAGAGGAGGCGTGGCTTGTGTATGTTTTTGTTATAGAGAGGTTGGCCTCTTTGTGCTTTATAGAGAGGAGGCGTGGCTTGTGTAGTTTTTGTTATAGGAGGTGTGGCATCTTTGTGCTTTAGCCTCTGTATGTTTTATTTATAGAGAGTTTTATTTATAGAGGTGTGGCCTCTTTGTGCTTTAGTTAGAGAGGAGGCGTGGCTTGTGTATGTTTTAGTTATAGTGAGGGGCGTGGCCTCTGTATGTTTTATTTATAGAGAGGAGGTGTGGCCTCTTTGTGCTTTAGTTAGAGAGGAGGCGTGGCTTGTGTATGTTTTAGTTAGAGAGTAGGCGTGGCTTGTGTATGTTTTTGTTATAGAGAGGTGTGGCCTCTTTGCGCTTTAGCTACAATGAGGAGGCGTGGCTTGTGTGTGTTTTAGTTATAGTGAGGGGCGAGTCCTCTGTATGTTTTATTTCTGTATATGTTTTAGTTGTAGTGAGGTGACATGGACCGGTAACGGTCTGTGGGTCAGTCGGTACCGGTGCCGCACAACAATAATACATAACACATACATTATTTATGTTTTATTTATTATCTGATTCTGAACGATGTTTTATTTTGGAAAATGACTGGATTTTTTCTGCCACATCTGTCTATGACTCAATCTCGCCTCGGTCACATGACTTACATCCATTCACTACCTTATTAAAGGCGCTGCTCAGACCGCTAACATGCATTACTGCTAAATTAAAACCCTGAGCAAGCAATATAAACAATACACACACACACAAACACACACACACACACACACACACACACACACACAAGTGGAAGTGAGAGTCTTTGTATATTTCTTTGTCTTTGTTTTATTTAAATGTGTTCAGCATCACCCGAACACTCAGAGTCATGACGAACACATAAGGATAGATAAATACAAGCCGAGTACAGACAGATGCGTCTCTCACACACACTCACACACACACACACACACACACACACACACACACACACACACACACACATACAGGGCTGTGTTGAAAGCTACAGCACATAATATTCATACATAACACAAATACACAGGATACAGGCAGGAACTGATACACAAACCATACAAATACTGTACAATATCATATACTGAATACACAACCTCTGTGTGTGTGGGTGTGTGTGTGTATACATGTGTGTGCGTGTGTATGTGTGTAGCTTAATGTATAAAATGTTAAAAATGTGGTTACACAATTGTCATGTCAGTAAGTGAACTGTGTCTGTACAAGTGTGTCTGTGTGTGTGTGTGTGTGTGTGTGTTAGTTAAATCTTCACATCCCTATGGTTTGAAGGACGCTGGTCGAATTTTCATCTCAGTGAAAGGAATGGAGAAATTCGTCCCTTTCCATGCGGTCCAGATCACGCCCTGATCACACACACACACACACACACACACACACACACACACACACACACACACACACACACACACACACACACACACACACACAACACACACACACACACACACACACACACACACACATTATATCGGTATCACAATTTATATTGATATTCTTTTTTTAATGTTACTTACTAGTGTTAAGGCTGTGTGTGTACCTGATGGTTAAAGGTGTGTGTGTTTGTGTACCTGTGTGTAGTGTGTGTGTGTGTTGTGTGTGCTGTGTGTTGGTTTGACCTAATGGTTAGTGTGTGTGTGTGTGTGTGTGTACCTGATGTTTGTGTTAACGTGTCTTGTGTGTGTGTGTGTGGTGTAACCTTAATGGTGTAGTGTGTGTGTGTTGTGAACGTGATGTTAGTGTGTGTGTGTGTGTGTGTTGACCTGATGTTTAATGGTGTTGTGTGTGTGTACCGTGATGGTTGTGTGTTTGTGTGTGTTGGTGTGTTATTTTTTCCCTGATGTTAGTGGTTTTTTGTGTTGTGTGTGTGTGTGTGTGTGTGTGTGTGTGTGTGTGATGTGTTAGTGTGTTTGTGTTTGTGTGTGTACCTGTGTGTTTGTGTGTTGTGTGTGTGTGTGTGTGTGTGTACCTGATGGTTAGTGTGTGTGTGTGTGTGTGTGTGTGTGTACCTGAATGTGTTATAGTGTGTGTCCCTGTGTGTGTGTGTGTAGTTGTGTGGTGTGTGTTGTGTACCTGATGGTTGTGTGTGTGTGTGTGTGTGTGTGTGTGTACCTGATGGGTTAGTGTGTGTGTGTGTGTCCTGTGGTGTGTGACTGTGTGTGTGTGTGTGTACCTGATGGTTAGTGTGTGTGTGTGTGGTGTGGTTACCTGATGTGTGTGTGTGTGTGTGTGTTGTGTGTGTGTGTGTGTGTACCTGATGTTAGTGTGTGGGGTGTGTGGGTGTGTGTGTGTGTGTGTGTACCTGATGGTTAGTGTGTGTGTGTTGTGTGTGTGTGCGTGTGTGTGTGTGTGTTTGTGTGGTGTGTGTGTGTGTGTGTGTGTGTGTGTGTGTACCTGTGTGTGTGTGTGTGTGTGTGTGTGTGTGTGTGTGTGGTGTGTGTGCGCGTACCTGTGGTGAGTGTGTGTGTGTGTGTGAGGTGTGTGCCTGTGGTTACTGTGTTAGTGTGTGTGTGTGTGTGTGTGAGTGTGTGTGGTGTGTTGTGTGTGTGTACCATGTGCCGTAACTGATGTTGTGTGTAGTGTGTGTGTGTGCCGTACTGGCCATTAAGGTTAGCCTCGTGGCAGTTTTTGTACCACCAGCCCCCCTTGTATGACATGGCGCAGCGTGTGATGAGGGGTTGAGGGTCGCGGTCGTGGGTGGAGAATGGACGTTTATCGTGGTACCGCATGGAGTCACCTGTTACACCACATTGTCGTAAACAACACGTTAATCCGGGAAACACATAATGTAACATTAAAACACAATGCCTTCACTCGAGGCTGATGGGGGAAACTCCTCGTGCCCGGAGCCCCCGGGGCCCCCGGGGCCCCTCCACGTGTCCCGCACTCACCAGCAGTGCCAGAGTATCCAGACACCTGCAACATGTAGTGTTTCCTCAAAGTGTCCATGGAGAAGGAAGCGTATCGCGCGTACACAGACTCGTTCTGTGTCCTCAGGTCCACTCGCATGGTCATGGGAGTCATCAAGGTGAGGTTGTGAAGAGCGTCATTTCCTGAAGAGGGATGTGGAATATGTTTGGCCCACCAGGGGGCAGCAGAGAGGTTTTTTTTAAAATCAAATACATCCAGTAAATTTCATCCACAATTATCATTATTGTGATGGTTTGAAATTTCACCTGAGTGTATGGAAAAATGACTCACTTCTGATTGGCTGATTCCTTTGTAAATGTTTTTCTTACTCACCAAGCCAGAACTCTCCCTCCAGATCTCCGAAACCCTTTCTGTACTCCTGCCAGCTCCTGAAGAACTTCGTTTTCCCATCTTTTCTTCTCTGGAAGACCTGCAAGGTGAAGTGTGAGGATGTTGCACATGAAGAGTGATTCATTATAGATTAATGATGCAGGTTCATGTTTTTGAAGTTGGGAGATTATGAAAGATCTCCAGGTGCTTTCGAGAGCTCCATTAGATAATGCATTGCCATATACAGGGGTGTAAATACGTATTCGACACTGATCAGGATTTTGATTAGTAAGGGGATTTGTACATTTCCACCAGATGTGGCCATCAAGCCAAATATCCAATTCATACAAAGAAATCAGAACATATAAGTTGAGTTAAGTTGAGTCATAAATAAAGTGGAATGACACCAGGAATAAGTATTGAACACATGAAGATGGCATCGAAAGCCAGGAGTTCACCTGAAATCTGTCAGTATTGAGAGAGAAACTCCGCCCCCTATCAGTACTAATTGATATCAGCTGCTTTAATCCTAATTCATGGCCTATAAAGGCTTATCGTTACTCAGGAGGCACACAGGACAAAGTGCATGATGGGAAAAAGCAAAGAACTCTCTCAAGACCTTCGTAATCCTATCGTTGAAAAGCATTTTGATGGTAATGTTTACAGGCGCATTTCCCCAATGCCGAATGTTCCTGCGAGCACTGTGGGGGCCGTTATCCGGTGCTCCACGTAAAATCTCTGTCCGAGGAGTCCAAAGAATAATCAGGAGAGTTCTCCAAGAGCCAAGAACCACTCGGGCAGAACTTCAGGAAGACCTTGCATCAACAGGTACTGTTGTTTTAAAGAGAACTGGAAAGGCCATGGCATGCATGCACGCTCACCACGCACCACTCCATTACTGAACATAAAGCATGCTGAGGCTCGGTTAAAGTTTGCCAAAGAGCATTGGGAGAAGCCTGTGGATTATTGAGAGACTGTCATACAGAGCAAAAACTGAAAGGAAAGTTTTGGCAGTTATTCCACACACCATGTTTGGAGAAGAAATGGCACTGCCCACCAAATACCCCCAAATACCACTAAATACCACCACATACCACCAAATATCACCAAATACCACTAAATATCACCAAATACCACCAAATATCACCAAATACCACTAAATACCACCAAATACCACCAAATACCAAATACCAAATACCACTAAATACAAATACCACCAAATACCACCAAATACCACCAAATACCACCAAATACCACCAAATACCACCAAATACCACCAAATACCACCAAATACCACCAAATACCACCAAATACCACCAAATACCACCAAATACCAAATACCACCGGCAAATACCACCACCAATACCACCACCAAATACCACCAAATACCACCAAATACCACCAAATACCACCAAATACCACCAAATACCGCCAAATACCGCCAAATACCACCACCAAATATCACCAAATACCGCCAAATACCACCAAATACCACCAAATACCACCAAATACCACCAAATATCACCAAATACCACCAAATACCAAATATCACCAAATACCACCAAATATCACCAAATACCACCAAATATCACCAAATACCACCAAATACCCAAATACCACCAATACCCCAAATACCGCCAAATACCACTACAAATACACCACAATACACCAAATACCACCAAATACCACCAAATACCACCAAATACCGCCAAATACCAAATACCGCCAAATACCACACCAAATACCGCCAAATATAGCCAAATACCACCAAATACCAAATCCACCAAATACCACCAAATACCACCAAATATCACCAAATACCACCAAATATCACCAAATACCACCAAATATCACCAAATACCACCAAATATCACCAAATACCACTAAATATCACCAAATACCACCAAATACACCAAATACGCCAAATATCCAAATACCGCACCAAATACCACCAAATACCACCAAATACCACCAAATACCACCAAATACCACAAATCCACCAATACCAAATACCGCCAAATACCGCCAAATACCACCAATACCACCAAATACCAAATACCACCAAATACACCAAACACCACACCAAAATCATACCAAATACCAACGCCAAATACCAAAAATCACCAAATACCACCAAATACCACCAAATAAAAATACCACCAAATATCCACCAAATACCACCAAATACCAAATACACCAAATACCACCAAATACCGCCAAATACCACCAAATACCGCCAAATACCAAATATCACCAAATACCAAATACCGCCAAATACAAATACACCAAATACCACCAAATATCACCAAATACCACCAAATATCACCAAATACCACCAAATACCGCCAAATACCGCCAAATACCACCAAATACCACCAAATACCACCAAATACCACCAAATACCACCAAATACCGCCAAATACCACCAAATACCACCAAATACCACCAAATATCACCAAATACCACCAAATACCACCAAATACCACCAAATACCACCAAATATCACCAAAATACCACCAAATACCGCAATACACCAAATATCACCAAATATCCAAAATACCGCCAAATACCGCCAAATATCACCACCAAATACCACCAAATATCGCCAAATACCAAATATCACCAAATATCGCCAAATACCAAATATCACCAAATACCACCAAATACACCACAAATACCACCAAATACCACCAAATACCACCAAATACCACCAAATACCACCAAATATCACCAAATATCACCAAATACCACCAAATACCACCAAATACCACCAAATATCACCAAATACCGCCAAATACTGCCAAATACCACCAAATATCGCCAAATATCACCAAATACCACCAAATACCACCAAATACCAACAGGGTGGACATTTCAGCAAGACAATGATCCCAAACACAAGGCCAAGGATTCAAAGAAATGATTCCCTGGCCTTCATAAAAGAGACCCAATGAACTTTCTCGATTTAAAGAGCATTTGTGTGGAAGAAGAGACCAGAGTCACTCCTGAGCAAAGACGTCTGGTCTCTCCATACAAGATGCGTCTAGAAACTGTAATCACCAACAAAGGCTTTTCTACAAAGTATTAAATAAAGTGTGTTATTTATTCCCGTGTCATTTCACTTTAAACTTGTATACTGAAATGTTCGGATTTCTTTGTATAAATTGGATATTGGTGGAATCTGGTGTTAACTTTGTGTCAATAGCTGATCAGTGTTAAATACTCATTTTCCCCGCTGTAATACACAGCTTGGGGATTGAATCATGTGACTTGCCCATAGAGATTAAACCGTATTTTGATGTACGTCATATTTTCTGTGCTCTTAATTCTTCCCGCATCACCGAGATCGCCCTTGGGTCCTTGAGCAAGACCCTTGACCCTCTCTGCTCCAGGGGGCGCTGTATCGTGTCTGATACCCTGCGCTCTGACCCCAAACTACCAACAACAAGCTGTGATATGCCAAGAAAGAATTTCACTGTGCTGTAATGTTTATGTGACAAATAAAGTCTATTCTTATTCTTCATCTTCCATCACACTGAAGTGGTTTCTTCATCACACCATCATCACGGACAATGAGATGTTCTTCAGCCTCCGGAACTCCACACTGCACTGGTAGAACCACGATATCTCGTTATTGCATTACTGCTATAAACCAGCATGCAGTGTTCTCTTAAATTACAGACTCTGTGCAGCCGGAAAAAGTGAACAAAAATGAAAAAAATGTTCACCAAAGATCCATGAAGTTCCCGAGCAACTTAAAGACTTTGAAGATGGATTTGAACTGTAATTGATATTAACACTCTGCTTCACTGTGTTCAGGATCACCGTTCTGCATCTACTGTCCATCGCTGAACGTTCGGCAGTGTGTGAGTGGAACTTCTTTCAGCTACAAAGCTCAGGAGCTCGGGGGTGCAGTGCAATATCTATATAAAGGTTTAGCATGATGGGAGTGGCTTGTGTTGTGGTTGGCTCCGCCCCTTCCCCTTACCGTCCAGCCTCCCTCATCAGTTTCCATATCGCAGTAAACCATGACGGGCCGTCCCTCTTTCCCTCCAGGGAAAATCTCCACCAAACCTGAATCCTTCTCACCATTCAGTAGCTCCTGAGAGCAATCAGAGGGGAACGGGAAACGCAGGGTCACTGAGAGAGAGAGAGAGAGAGAGAGAGAGAGAGAGAGAAAATCAGTTAGAATTTATTTTCATTTTTATACGCTCGAGTTCCACTTTTGAACCGCAGAATCATCAGTTGAACGATTCACCAATTTTGCTGATTAATTGCCAAAGATTACTGGATTCATCAGCAAAAATCCACACTGATAGTTTTTCCAGGTTGCATTGTGCAGCACAAC
This sequence comes from Kryptopterus vitreolus, assembly GCA_030449085.1. NCBI lineage: Eukaryota > Metazoa > Chordata > Actinopteri > Siluriformes > Siluridae > Kryptopterus > Kryptopterus vitreolus. The sequence continues at coordinate 29,132,457 of JACRUU010000005.1, forward strand.
AGCGCCCTCTAGAGGTGAACCGCTGACACGACGTGCTGTTTATTTGAATTGTCTTTTTTATTCATTTAGGAAGTAACTTTTTCATTTAGGAAGGATACAGGCGGCCGAAATGAGCTTCCTTCGCAGGGTGGCTGGGCGCTCCCTTAGAGATAGGGTGAGAAGTTCAGTCACTCGGGAGGAGCTCGGAGTAGATCCGCTGCTCCTCCACATCGAGAGAGGCCAGCTGGCGTTCCTCGGGCATCTATTTCGGATGCCTCCTGGGCGCCTTCCATGGGAGGTGTTCCGGGCATGTCCCTCTGGGAAAAGGCCTCGAGGAAGACCCAGAACACGTTGGAGGGACGATGTCTCTCGACTGTCCGGGAATGCCTCGGTGTCCCCCCGGGGGAGCTAGAGGAAGTGGCTGGAGAGAGGGAAGTCTGGGCATCTCTGCTTAGACTGCTGCCCCCGCGACCCGGTCCCGGATAAGCGGAGGAAGATGGATGGATGGATGGAAGTAACTGTTTTTATTTATATGGAGGCTTTTAGAACTTTCTGTTTCAGTTCTAATTCATGTGTTTCATTTTTATTACTATTTATTAATCTAATAATATTGAGGAATTTCCATTTTTATAATAAAGTTTAACACTCTTTTTTGCAGCATCCATTTTAAATAATATCGGTTGATTAATTAATTGGTTATCAGCAAATATGATCCGAGCTATTTATTAGATATAAAACTCACTGTGGGTGGAACACTAGTTAGATCTGTAATCCATACATTTATATTCTCATCCAAATATGTGGCAATTTCACAAATATAGAGATAATTCGGGTAAAAAGGTGTGGAGGTCGTGATGTAGGTGAGAAGGTGAGGACGTTCCTGGGCTCGAGTCAGAATTCACATTCATTCCAAGGGTGTTGAATTGTGCCGGAGCTCTATAGCAGGAGATGCTCAGGTCTTCATGGAGCTGGCTTTGTGCAGTAATATTTCAGAACAGGTTTTGGGTCTAGCTAGTTTAAGTGAAGGGAAATTTTCAGCTCAAGAATCCAAAGACGTCCTACACAATTGTGTACCTCCAAGTTTATGGAGGAAGCGTATCTGGTTGGAGACGTCCAAAAACTTTTGAGTTGTTGACATGAAAGTATTTTACTAAATTTCTTTCCAGCTTAAATCCTGAGCTGTCACTTATCATGAAGCTTCTGACAATAACAGTTTAACTTTAAAGTCTGCCATCTAGTGGACGTTTCTTTTCTCACTTTCGCTCCTTTCACCACCATCATGATCAGCAGATGTGCTGTTAAGATCTACATTTACATGTTCAGCATTTTGGCAGACGCCGTTATCCAGAGTGAATTACAACTGAGCAATTGAGGGCCTTGCTCAAGGGCCCACCAGTGGCAGCTTGATGGTGGAGGTGATGTTTGAACCCGTGATCTTCGGATCCAGAGTCCAACACCTTACCCACTGGGCTACACCACCTCCCTGGTGTTGAGATCTACACACCTGTAGTGAACTCAGTGGAGATGGAGGAGGTGTAGACTCCGCCCCTTTCCCCCTGCAGAAGCGCTGTGTACAGAGACGAGGGACGGAGGCCTCTCAGCTTGTGTTCAGACACTCCAGGGTTAAGGGTCACTTCCTGTTTGGGATAAAAAACGCAACCACAGCGTGAATATGGCGGCGGAAAAATATCGAAACCATCAAACAAATAAAAAAATAAAGATTGGACAAAAACATTAACAAAAGATGACTAGATAAAAATATACACAAAAACGAAAAATAGAATTATAATTCTATGTGCGAGTGTGTATGCGCTATACAGCTAAACA
>JACRUU010000005.1:29144262-29159262 GCA_030449085.1 Kryptopterus vitreolus
CTCCGGTTATAATCTTTGATAATTCATGGTTTCTGGGTAAGTGCTCTTTGTTTATGAGATCGATGGCATTTTCTGAGCGTTGAATAAGGCCTTTAAATGCGTCAGTATTTGTTATTGGAGCCTCTGTTGGAAACGGCATGTTCGCAGACGGTTCTGTGTTCCGGTCCTTGCTCGTGTCTTTGTGACCTGTTTTATAGTTGCTATTTTCTAGGTGAGTTAATCCTCGAACCGCAAATCCTGATGGAAGTCTGATGCCTGTGTTGTTTCTCCTTTTTAGTAAAATCTGCCGATTTGAAGCATGTTGCCTGTTATTGAATACTCCGGGTATCCTTTGGTGATTTGTAGTGCTGTTGGGCAAAATGTGATCGATGGTGATTTCTGAACTTCCTCTAACAGATAATATTGTATCATTGCTCTTAGATGGAGATTTACCTGTTGAGAAGGCGAGGACTGATTTCAGGTCTGCACCTGTATCTGCTGGGAATTTAAGATTTGTTTCTGAAGATGTGGAAACATTGCCATTTTGGGGATTTGTTTTGATTTTTGGTGGAAGTCTGATGATGGTTCCATTTCTCCCCTGCCCTGGAAATATTGGTGGTCGGTTGTGGTTTACGACACGTTGATTTCTACTTGTGATTCCAGGTTGTACTTTGTTTATAGCAGTGTTGTTGATCCTGGGCGGGAAGGGTCTGCGTTTGGGACTCCTGACAGACTGATAGCCGCTGGTTCGGTTTTGGACCGGACCGATGTTGGGTCGGCGAGGGAACGGAGCTCTGAATGGCATGCGATTGTACAGTGGTAACGTCTTATTTATGGTCTCTCCGTGTTTGGAAAACGTGGCTTCATTGGTATTCTTTGTATCTGTGGTTTCTTCTGGTAAGCTGCTTCCTGAAGAACCCTTACTGTGGCCTTCTACAGGTTCTTTCAAATCTGTTGTCTTTTGCTTTGAGCTGTCTTTATCCACTTCAGGTGGGTGAGAAGACTGAAGAGAGGACACATTATTTCCTTCTTGTATTTGAGAAGAACCTGTAGAGGAAACTGGTGGAGTTTGGTGTCTGCTGTTTATAAGTGATGTTGATGAACCTAAATATCTATAATTGGAGGATGGAGGCAGCTGGTGAGAGGGTTTAGGACGATACCTGTCTCCTGGAGGTGTCTGTAGATTATTTGTAGGTTGGTCCCGTGTATTTGATGGCACCAGAGAAGGTTGGGTGTGAGTCATGAGCTGAGGGTGAGAGGGTGATGGTGTTGTCAAAGTCTTCTGTAATTCCTCTGGAATTGGGTTTTCTTGGAATCCTCCTTCCTGTAGCTTTGGTCCTTTTCCATGTAACGGCTCGATCTCATCAGAAGAACCTTCTGTCCTGTCTGGGATATTTGTGAAGATGTCATGACCAAGCATGTTTCCTGTAAGTGCTTTTCCATTTGTTTCCCTGTTTAAGTGTAAAATCTTCTGTCTTATCAAAACTCTTCGAACCAGTTTTGTACCATTGATACCATACGCTGTGAGGTTCCTCTCGGTCATAACTGTTGGTTCCACAGAGTTCCACAGAGGCTCTTGTTCTCTTGATGGATCTTTGCCTGACTGGTACTGTGAGGAAGAACCCTTAGTGACGTTCTGTAATCTCAGATTAGACAGTATTCCATCTGATCCTCTAGTGTTTCTGGAAGCGGGATCTGGAAGTTCAGCATTTACACCTGTTCACAGTACAAACCGTCACACTTTCCATGATCATCTGTTTTCCTGTACACTCGCTATAAATATGAAGGAAGTTTGTCATCAAATTCAATGAAAATCCCCAAAATCAGTCAAAAGGATGAAGAGATTCTGAAGTGAGATTAAAATATCATTAATTAAAACAATTATAAATGGCAAGTGGGAACTTTGTAGCTTCTGTTCACTTGATTGTTGTTTAATAAATATAAATAAATTAGATTTAGCTTGTTAGTAAAGTCAGGGTCTGATGGAGGGGAGAAGGTTTAAAGTCAGGGTGAAACGTGAAAGGTGCTCAATATGGTTTGAGATCTGTAGCAGGAGATCTTCCACAAACTCATGGATCGGGTTTGGAACGGAGCGGTGTTCGGTCGCCGTGGGAACCGAGCTGCACAGCGTGCCATTGTACAGTGCTAACGTCTTATTTATTGTCTCCCTATGTTGGTGTTTGAGATGGTTGATGGAAGTGTCTGTGTGTGTGTGTGTGTGTGGGGGGGGGGGGGTTGTGCTGGGCGGGGTTTTTTGATTGTAACTGTAATTTAATTACACATTTGTTTCGCAGTAACTGCAATGAATTTCTGTTACTTTTATTTTGTAATAAAAGTACGTAATGCTGTAACTCGTTCCTCCCCGACACTGATTATATCGTAGCCAACGCATTACTTGTTTTTATTTGTAATTGGCGACATAGGTGCGTTATACACGCACCCCCCCCACCCCCCACCGTACATGGGCGTGGCCACGCATGCGCCTGTTTCGGGAGGTAATAGTACGCGGTTTCACGTAGGATGTGTGGATTCGGAATTTCCGGATGTCCACTTGTTTTGAGCTGTGCAGTGCAATAACGCCTCGTGTAGCACCTGCAGCATCACGCCCGAGGCGAGGCGAGGCGAGGCGTTTACAGTTTTGTGAATTATTCCTTTTTGAACCCCGTGCGAGCGTAATAAAGGTTTTTGCGCTACGTTTGACAAAACGGTCAATTTGCTGTTTAAATGTACACATTGTGAAGGTTGATGGAAACTTTGAGGATCTTATTTCAGGAACGGGAAAAAGCAAACAAACAAATGAACAGAATCTACACAACCACCTCGCGCATCACAACCCCCCAACACACACACACACACACACACACACACACACACACCATCCTGTGAAAAACTCTAAAGAAAGACATGGGAATAGAAATAAAAGCAGAGGGAAGAAAGTGTGTGTGTGTGTGTGTGTGGTGTGTGTGTGTGTGTAAGTGTGGTCCGTCTGCTGTGATGGAAATAAAATGAGTCATCATTACCACAACAGAAAAGGAGGAAAATATGATCATGTGGTGTTGAGCAGAGACGCTCCTGACCGGCGATCCGTATTTCCAGCCGATCTCTTTCACTAATGAGAATTTCAGGCATTCGGAACGACCTCGCAATTCCAGGAGGAGATTTAAGAGACGCAGGTTTCCTCCGTCATCAAGTCCAATTGTCCAACTGGCGAGTTTCCTGTCACAGAGCTCATTTTTGGATGCATTTGAAAAAGCCCTGAATGATGACTTTTACTTCTGGAAATATTCGTTTTTTTAAATTATTATTATTATTATTATTATTATTATTATTATTATTATTACAGAGGTTTTTAAGATGCATAACATTTATATTTACTAATACTATATTTTTTCAGGCTGTGGATTTACGTTATTATTAGCGTGATATCTCGTCGTCCAGGAAACGGTTTGGGGTAAAAATAAAAAAGCCACTCCAGTTGAAAGCGACTGTAAAGTGTGACGTGAGGAACTCACCGGGCGTGGCTCCGACGCTTGCCGGGAGACTCTGAATGCCGTCTTTCACCGCGACCAGAGAAATGTCATACAGACGTCCGGGCTGCAGGCCGTCGATCTGGGCGGAGTCTATCCCCGGGGGTAACCTCTTCTCCTGGCGTCCCTCGGCGGAGGCGTCGCTTTGATGCGGCGCAGTGGACAGGATGTACCTGTCGATTTGTCCCTGCGCTTCCTCCCATTGGACGATGACGGACGTCGTGCTCGTCTTAACAACGTGGAGGTTTTTGGGGCCGGATATCACTGCCGAAAAAACACAAAGGCGTTCACTAGACACCCGCACTTCTACAGCCCTGCAGTTAAGGGCCTTACTCAAGGGCCCCAGAGTGGCAGCTGGATTGAACTCATGACCTTACGACCCAGAGGCCAGTGTTTTAGCCAGCGTACCACCACCACCTCCTCCCTTAACCAAGAAAGCAGAGTTTTAACCACAATCTCACGTCTTTCAGCACTACGTTTCTACACATCACTGAGACAAAGTCGATGATGTTTACAAACTCAAAAAAATAAAACTATCAGCAAAAATACAAAATGCAATAGTTTTTCCAGGTCATGTTAATCAGTGCTAGAGCAGCCTCTAGTGGCCAAACACTGACACTTCACATTTTAAGTGCCTTTTTTTTTATTCATTTTGGCTGAAATATTCATGTTTCTTTTTAATGCATGTTTTATTCATTGTTAATTAATCTCATTATTATTGTCACATTTCCTTCATTAAGAACTAGAAAGTTCAGTACTATTTTACACTGGTGTCTTTATATCAATTATTATTATTTATCCTAGCTATTGCTATCAGTCAAATCCAGGATGACGCAAGCCCTTCTTTATAACGAGCTTGAACAGAAACGTGTCTCAGAACAGCAGTTTATGTAGAAGCTTCACTCTCCTGCACTCTCAGGCTGAAAGGAGACGAACCTGACGTGGTCTTCTGATCATTGTTATATCATACATGCCTTTCTTTTTAATGTACTCACGGGTTTGGAACGTCGTTGTGCTTTCAGCACCCAACTTTCCATCTTTCTCCCCAACAATGGTTGCAGTGTAGCGCTGCCCAGGAGCCAAACCCACCTGAGTGTAGGAGCTAAATCCACCCTTCACCTTCTCACTGATCTGATCACTTTCTTTCTGTGGAGAACAGATCACACACACACACACACACACACACACACACACACACACACACACACACACACCACACCAACCAATATTTACACTTCCATTACAGGAGTTTGTTCTGGGTTTTGATTGAAAAAAAAACCTATGAGAATGTAAGAATTGTATCATCAGGGAACTTTGTAGAAAACGTGGACACCTGATTTTACCACCCACACATGTTTCATTCCTCCTCCTCCTCCTCCTCCTCCTCCTCCTCCTCCTCCTCCTCCTCCTCCTCCTCCTGCTGTCACCACAACGTTGGACGCACAAAATTATAAATGATGCCTTTGGACGCAGTGAATGAGCTGCTGGTGTGTAATACTGTAATCCGACCACCAGGGGGAGTCTCGATTCAATGTGTTGACTGTAACGCATCTAATCGCGATGTGCTTCCACACTTCCACACATGAAACCTGTTTGGCTGAAGGATGTGATAATTATCCGCCTCCTGGAGACGCATAAGACGCAAATCATCTCCAAAACGTCCTGCAGCTCGGCGAGGACGATACGCCGCTTTTACGCATCCGAACACTCGCTTGCTCGCGGGCTCTGCTCAGAGCCGTAACTTTCTTCACTGGCTGGCATCGCCCTCGAGTGTCCCGCTGGTGGAGTGTGAGCGGACCCAGGTGTTCACCTTGAGGAGTTCCAACTGCATAACATCCCAGAACAGAAACCACCAGCACAAGATTCCCGACGTTTATCAACAGATATTCAAGGAAAATCTTTCAATCAATATCTTTCTACTTTCATCCATGCCGTAAAAACAAAAACACCCCCCCAAACCCCCAAACCCCCCCCCCCCTCCCGGACATTCCAGCTGTTGAAGGATGATGTCATTGCTCTGGCCAAGCTGATGTTTCTGATGGTGTTTACTCCTCCCTTAGCAACAAGCGTCCTACATCTGAATGTGTTTCCCCTGTCTCTCTCTTTCTCTCTCTCTCTCTCGTCTGTCCTTCTTTCTTTCACTTCTTCACCCATCGGATTCGTTCTCTCTCGTTCTCACACCCACCCGCTCACATTTTGGGTGGAGGGAAAAATGTGCTCTTTCTGATTTCCGTCATTTTGTCGTCTCATTCTGAATGTGTTTCTTATTGTGAATCTTCCCAAAGTTCCCAAAAATGGGATTCCCAAACAAAGTGATTCCCCTCTCTCTCTCTCTCTCTCTCTCTCTCTCTCTCTCTCTCTCTCTCTCTCTCTCTCTCTCTCGCCACTCTCCCACTCTGTCTCTCTCTCTCTCTCTCTCTCCCACTCTGTCTCTCTGATCTCTCCCAGATCCCAACTCTCTCCTCTCTCTCCACTCTCTCACTCTGTCTCTCTCTCTCCACTCTCTCGCTCTCTCTCTCTCCCTCTGTCTCTCTCCTCTATCTCTCTCTCATCTCTCTCTCTCGATCTCTCTCTCTCTCTCTCATCTCTCTCTCTCTGTCTCTCTCTGGGCTCTCTCTCACTCTCTCTCTCTCTGTCTCTCTCTCTCTCTCTCTCTCTCTCTCTCTCTCTCTCTCTCTCTCTCTCTCTCTGTCTCTCTCTCTCTATCACTCTGTCTCTCTCTCTCCGTCTCTCTCTCTCTCTCTCTCTCTCTCTCTCTCTCTCTCTCTCCGTCTCGTATCTCTCTCTCTCTCGCCCTCGAACCTTCTCATCGAACCTTCTCATTACATTTGCATTTCCGGTGTTTAGCAGAGCTTCTTCTCCACACTCCAAAGAGGAAGTTGAGGAAAAATCAGTAGAGATTATGATCTGGAGATAAAAGCTTCACCATTGTGAGGTGAGGATTGAGAACACATGCTGGAGAGAAGCTTTGATGGATTTGAGGGATTTGATGTATTTGAGTGATTTGAGTGATTTGAGTGATTTGAGTGATTTGAGTGATTTGAGGGATTTGAGTGATTTGAGTGATTTGATTTGTGATTTGATTGATTTGAGTGATTTGAGTGATTTGAGGGATGAGGGATTTGATTTGTGTATTTGAGTGATTTGAGTGATTTGAGTGATATTGAGTGATATGAGTGATATGAGTGATATGAGTGATATTGAGTGATATTGAGTGATATGAGTGATATGAGTGATATGAGTGATTGAGTGATTTGAGTGATTTGAGTGATTTGAGTGATTTGAGTGATTTGGGATTTGGGATGATTTGAGGGATTTGAGTGATTTGAGGGATTTGAGTGATTTGAGGGATTTGAGTGATTTGAGTGATTTGAGGGATTTGAGTGATTTGAGTGATTTGAGTGATTTGAGGGATTTGAGGGATTTGAGTGATTTGATGTATTTGAGTGGATTTGAGTGATTTGAGTGATTTGAGTGATTTGAGGGATTTGAGTGATTTGAGGGATTTGAGTGATTTGATGTATTTGATGATTTGAGTGATTGAGTGATTTGAGTGATTTGAGTGATTTGATGGATTTGAGTGATTTGAGTGATTTGAGTGATTTGAGTGATTTGAGTGATTTGATGGATTTGAGGGATTTGATGGATTTGATGGATTTGAGTGATTTGATGGATTTGAGGGATTTGAGTGATTTGAGGGATTTGAGGGATTTGAGGGATTTGAGTGATTTGATGGATTTGAGGGACTTGAGGGATTTGAGGGATTTGAGTGATTTGAGATTTGAGGATTTGATTTTTGAGTGATTTGAGTGATTTGAGTGATTTGATGTTTGATTTGAGTGATTTGATTGATTTGAGTTGATTTGATTTGATGCTTTGATTTGAGTGATTTGATGTGATTTGAGTGATTTGAGTGATTTGACCTATGAGAGATACGAGAGCAGCAGAACGTCATCATATCATCTTTTAATCAACTGTCTTACGCTGATTAGTTTTGTTCTTCAGAAGCATGAGAAGTTTATACCACATGACCTGTTACTGTAGGAACACAGTGAAGGAAACACGCAGCAGAGCATTATTTATCTAGTTGAGAAGATTCGACAGGAGAAAACATTACCGAACCACAACACAGAACCATCATTTATCCACATTATGCCATGATAGGAACATCTCTGTCCCGGTATCGCTTTTGATCCCCCAATCTTTTACTTTTATCTCCATTAATCTCCACACAATCCAGTGGAACATCATCTCAGATGGGTGGAGCTTATAGGATCAGGAGATATGGAGAAACCATGTGGAATGAGATCTTATGAGAGGAAGGAACCTTTGAACGTTCTAGAATGATGTGATCCTCTTCCTTCTGTTCCTGATTCTTCTGTCCTGAGCAGAACGTTGGAGTGGAGTTTGTTCTGCTCATTATCCAGTGCATAAACACAAACAGGCATCTTTAAAGTTCCTTCATGTGTTTGTTGGATTAAAATGTGTCTTTATGTTACAGAAGAACAGCAGGTTTGAGGAAACTCTTAACAGGGTTCAAAAAAAGTGTTTCTTTATGAATCTTCTGGAGGATTAAAGGTTCCTCATGTCGGATCCTCGGAGCGTCACAGGTTCCTGCATCTCCACCATGTCAGTGGAAAGATTTAATCAGGTCCATAGCGTGTTCCTGCCCATGGCCTTCATCTCCAGCATCTCTCTGCTCCTCATTTCCGCTCCTCGTACAACAAATCTACTCTTCCATCAGACTTTGTGTTTGCATGGTGTAAATCTGCCTGGACCGTGTGCTGAACAGATGTCGTTGTAGTGTTTATCTTCACTGCGGTTCTCCGGACATGTGACTGAGGTGTAGAACATCTGCAGAGGTTTGAGGATCTGCTCTCTCTGAGTGAACGATCCGCCATCCGACCTCAGAGCGCTCACAACGTCCTCCACATATCTGCCCTGCTTTTACACCACAGCGACCCGTCTCCGCTTCCTCCTCTTTTTCCTCATTCTCATCCTCAGTTCTTCTTCTTTTTCTTCTCCTCCTCGGTTTCCTCCTCCCAGTTTTCCTTCTTCTGGTTTGTCTGATTGTTTGTTCTTCTTTAATTTGTGATTTTTTTCTTATTCTTGTCTTTTTTCATCTCCATTTCTCCTTCTTCTTTTTCCATCTTTTAATCATTTTATTCCTCTGGTTCTTCATTTTATCTCTCTTTATCTCTCTATTTTTCTTTAAATTTTTCGTTCCCCCACCAAATTCATCATGCTTTTCTTTCCTTTTTCTCCTCTTTCTCTACATCTTCTCCTCCTTCTACCTTGTCCCTGGTTTTATTATTATTATTAGTTTTGTTAGTATTTTGTAAATTAATTGTACATTTTGTAAAGTGTTTATTAATTGTATGAAATTAATGCCCTGCCACACCCTGTCCTGCCATGCCACGCCCCCACCACACCCTGTTCTGCCATACCACGCCCCCGCCACACTCTGTCCTGCCATGCCACGCCCCCGCCACACCCTGTCCTGCCATACCACGCCCCCACCACACTCTGTCCTGCCATACCACGCCCCCGCCACACCCTGTCCTGCCATGCCACGCCCTGCCACACCCCGCCCCGCTATGCCACGCCCCCGCCACACCCTGTCCTGCCATGCCACGCCCTGCCACACCCCGCCCCGCTATGCCACGCCCTGCCACACCCTGTCCTGCCATGCCACGCCCCCACCACACCCTGTCCTGCCATACCACGCCCCCACCACACTCTGTCCTGCCATACCACGCCCCCGCCACACCCTGTCCTGCCATGCCACGCCCCCACCACACCCTGTCCTGCCATGCCACGCCCCCACCACACCCTGTCCTGCCATGCCACGCCTGCCACACCCCGCCCCGCTATGCCACGCCCTGCCACACCCTGTCCTGCCATGCCACGCCCTGCCACACCCCGCCCCGCTATGCCACGCCCTGCCACACCCTGTCCTGCCATGCCACGCCCTGCCACACCCCGCCCCGCTATGCCACGCCCCCGCCACACCCTGTCCTGCCATGCCACGCCCTGCCACACCCTGCCCCGCTATGCCACGCCCCCGCCACACCCTGTCTTGCCATGTCACGCCCTGCCACACCCTGATTAAATCTCAGGTAGAAAAATATTAATACCAAAAGTATTGATGATTTTTCATCTTTAATTTCTCTCAGTTGCTGTTTTTATTCCATAATCGCTGACGTCTTACACACAAGATCAAGGTGACATCAAAGTGTAGACTTTATGATCTCAGAATTATAATGAGATTATGAGACGTTTATCTGTTGTTCGTTCGTCATGTTTATGTTTTATAATGGTAGACTCGAGTGTTCAGTTTGTCTTCTGCTCTTGTTCAGTGGTATTAGATGTGATGATGGAGGTTTATGGATGTGGTGAGGGACGACATGCAGGTCGATGTGTCAGAAGGATGATGTGGGGTCGAGACCGCTCACACAGACATGTGCGGAACGTTCCGTGTGCTGATCCTGTGACAGGAAGTGGTTTGTGTGGTAAAGCAGAAAAGTGCGAGTCTGTGATGAGGAATATGAGAGTTAAAGCAGGAAGAGATCTGTTCTACAGAGTTAAAGCAGGAAGAGATCTGTTCTACAGAGTTAAAGCAGGAAGAGATCTGTTCTACAGAGTTAAAGCAGGAAGAGATCTGTTCTAAAAAAAAAGCAGGAAGAGATCTGTTCTACAGAGATAAAGCAGGAAGAGATCTGTTCTACATAGTTAAAGCAGGAAGAGATCTGTTCTACAAAGTTAAAGCAGGAAGAGATCTGTTCTACAGAGTTAAAGCAGGAAAAGATCTGTTCTACAGAGTTAAAGCAGGAAAAGATCTGTTCTACAGAGTTAAAGCAGGAAGAGATCTGTTCTACATAGTTAAAGCAGGAAAAGATCTGTTCTACAGAGTTAAAGCAGGAAGAGATCTGTTCTAAAAAAAAAGCAGGAAGAGATCTGTTCTACAGAGTTAAAGCAGGAAGAGATCTGTTCTACAGAGTTAAAGCAGGAAGAGATCTGTTCTACAGAGTTAAAGCAGGAAGAGATCTGTTCTACAGAGTTAAAGCAGGAAGAGATCTGTTCTACATAGTTAAAGCAGGAAGAGATCTGTTCTACAGAGTTAAAGCAGGAAAAGATCTGTTCTACAGAGTTAAAGCAGGAAGAGATCTGTTCTACAGAGTTAAAGCAGGAAAAGATCTGTTCTACAGAGTTAAAGCAGGAAGAGATCTGTTCTAAAAAAAGCAGGAAGAGATCTGTTCTACAGAGTTAAAGCAGGAAGAGATCTGTTCTACATAGTTAAAGCAGGAAGAGATCTGTTCTACAGAGTTAAAGCAGGAAGAGATCTGTTCTACAGAGCTTAAAGCAGGAAGAGATCTGTTCTAAAAAAAGCAGCAGGAAGAGATCTGTTCTACAGAGTTAAAGCAGGAAGAGATCTGTTCTACAGAGTTAAAGCAGGAAGAGATCTGTTCTAAAAAAAAGCAGGACGAGATCTGTTCTACAGAGTTAAAGCAGGAAGAGATCTGTTCTACAGAGTTAAAGCAGGAAGAGATCTGTTCTTACAGAGTTGAAAGCAGGAAGAAGATCTGTTCTACAGAGTTAAAGCAGGAAGAGATCTGTTCTAAAAAAAGCAGGAAGAGATCTGTTCTACAGAGTTAAAGCAGGAAGAGATCTGTTCTACATAGTTAAAGCAGGAAGAGATCTGTTCTACAGAGTTAAAGCAGGAAGAGATCTGTTCTACAGAGATAAAGCAGGAAGAGATCTGTTCTACAGAGTTAAAGCAGGAAGAGATCTGTTCTACAGAGTTAAAGCAGGAAGAGATCTGTTCTACAGAGTTAATCATGAGACTGGATGTGAAATCACTGAGCATTTAAAAGTTCTGACAATAAACATGACAAACAGTTTCTGATGTTTTAGATCACGACTGGTTTGCAAATTTCAAATAAATTCCTTGGGAATTTTGGAAACATTCCAAGATTCCAATATTTAATTTACCGTAGAAATTTTCTTTGGTCGCATGCATGCAAAATAATCCAGATGTTCTGTGAATTGGGGATGTTGGTGTAGATCAGTCCAGGTGTTTGTTGTTACCTGGCTTGTGAAGGTGATGTGGTACGTATTGTACTGCACTGGTGGTGGAGTCCAGAACAGAGTAACTGATGATTCAGTGATGTTTCTGGCGCTGATCTGAGACACAGCAATCAGAGCTGGAAGGTAAAACAGGACAATCAGCACTCGAACCCTCGACACCCTGTACAGTACACTCGGGACATGAGCGCTGTCCATCAGTAACTTTACATTACAGTGTTGTCAGAGTAAAAAGTTCATAAGGTTAAATTATGAATGTCTCCAGTCTGATCTATTTTTAATCCCTGCTATTGGTTTTACCGCGTTTCGCTAAGATTTATATTTTAAATACTTAAATGTTGTATTTTTTAAATTTTTATTGATTTTTTGAACAAGAACTATGACTATATGACTATGGGGACAAAATGTACCCCCCACCCCCATAGTGATTCATTCTCATTCAAAAAAATCTAATAAAAATCCCAAAAATGAAATATTTAAACATTTTAAATATAAATCTAAGCGAAACGCTGTTGGAGCAAACAATAATAATAAAACAGAAGTGAGATGAAATGACAATAAAAACCTCTTGACTTGACATGATGTTCCACTCGACATTAAACTGTCTCCATGTAGGAAGTATAAAGTTTACATGTAGCATGTTTTAATCCAAACCTTACCATTGCACATACATATAATACACACCAGAGCCTACACCATGTGCAGACTGATTGGGATCATTCTGTGGTCCCTGGTCTTAATACTTAACTATTACTCCCGTACATGCATTTAATATATATTTATGCTATTTGGTAGATAATAATAATAATAATTATTATTATAATAATAATAATAATAATGAATTACATTTATATAGCGATTTTCTGGACACTTGAAGCACTTTACATTGTGAGAGGGGGATCTCCGTATCCTCATCCATCACAGGTGTACATCCACCTGGATGATCCACCATCATACTGGTGGAGAGGAGACAGAATGATAAAGATAAATACCCAATGGGTGACTTTGGCTGGGACACGCCTCTTTTTCCAAAGACATTTTTTAACAATGGGATTTTTAACGACCACAGAGCATCAGGACCACAGTCATTATACCGGGGTGCCCACACAGAACACAGGGTAAAGCGCCCCCTGCTGACACTCACTAACACCTCTTCCAGCTGCAACCTAGTATTCCCAGGTGGTCTCCCATCCAGGTAGTAACCGGGCCTTATCCCTGCTTATCTTCAGTGGGGAACCAGTCTTGGGCTACAGGGTGATATGGCTGCTGGTAATTCCTTTATCCAGAGTGACTTACATTTATCTCAAAAACACATTGGTGGCAGATTTTTCATGTGTCTGGGATTTGAACTCATGACCATTTCATCTAATGTCCAATGCATTAAATTAACACCTCCACCGAATTTCATTATGTTTTTGGGGTTGGTCTAAACCTCGGCTTCTGTCGTCACCGCTGGTAGTCTTTGGTAGTCAAATGCTGTCTATTTACCATTTCAACCCCGATATTATGTACTTGATGCATAGGGATGAATGTGGTGTAGTGTAAAGTCTTACCCGTTGCACAGTCAGGTCCTGCAAATCCGTCGCTACACTCACTGCAGTCTGGCTCAGCAAATCCAGGATTGCACACACATTTGCCGTTCACACATCTCCCTCTGTTACTGCAGTTATTTAGGCAGGTCTTGGTGGAACAGTCCAGTCCGGAGAAGCCGACTTCACACACACATCGCCCGTTTACACACCTGCCTTTGCTGCTGCAGCTGTTGGGGCAGGTTTTGGTGGAACAGTCTGGTCCTGTAAATCCTGCATCACACACACACTTCCCATTCACACATTTCCCTTTGTTATTACAGTTTCCAGGGCAAGATTTTTCCGAACAGTCCGGACCTGTGAATCCTGCATCACACACACACTTCCCATTCACACATCGGCCTTTATTGTTGCAGTTATTGGGGCAGGATTTTTCCGAACAGTCCGGACCTGTGAATCCTGCAACACACACACACTTCCCATCCACACATCGGCCTTTGTCATTGCAATTTCCAGGGCAAGACCTTTCCGAACAGTCCAGACCCACGAATCCAGGATTGCACACACACTTCCCATCCACACACCTTCCTTTATTGTTGCAATTTCCAGGGCAGATTTTTTCTGAACAGTCCGGACCTGTGAAACCTTCATCGCACACACACTTCCCATCCACACACCTGCCTTTGTTGTTGCAGTTCCCGGGACAAGACTTTTCAGAGCAATCTGGACCTACGAATCCTGCAACACACTCGCACTTCCCATTCACACAGCGCCCTTTGTGGTTACAGTTTCCAGGGCAGGATTTCTCCGAACAGTCCGGACCTGTGAATCCTGCAACACACACACACTTCCCATTCACACAGCGTCCTTTATTGTTGCAGTTCCCAGGACACTGTAGAGTCGAGCAGTCTGGACCTGTGAATCCCGCATTGCACATACACTTTCCGTTCACACACCTGCCGTTGTTGCTGCAGTTTTTGGGACAGGTTTTAAGGGAGCAGTCCGGTCCGGCAAAACCGGGATCACACACACACTTGCCGTCGACGCACTTCCCCTTTTTGTTGCAGTCTCCGGGGCAGTCGGGAACGCTGCAGTCAGGTCCAGTAAATCCAGCAAAGCACACACACTTCCCGTCCACGCAGCGGCCCTGGTCACTGCAGTCGTTCAGACACTGGTCTGAGGGGGGTCGGACAGTGCTGCAGCCGGCGCCTACAACACAAAACATCTGCTCACATCACACTGTGATAAAGCTTCTAAACGCACACTCTTATTCAAGAAACAATCTCAACATCTGCTTCATTTTCTTCATTTATCCCTCTGAAGGAAGACTTTTAACCTCTAAACTCATAAAAAATGATAACGTTGATTCGAATAAAGACGTTTATAACGGCACAAACTTTTGTGTTTTTCACTTTGAAGTCTGAAGATGATCCAGATTTCAGAAATAAATGAAGTGCATTAAAGAAGAGAAGATCCAGTACAGTAAGGAAGTGAGAATACAATCTGTAATGTGGTAATGCGGTAATGTTGTAATGCGGTAATGTTGCAATGCGATAATGCGGCAGTGTGGTAATGAGGTAAAGCAGTAATGTGGTAATGCGATAATGCAGTAATGCGGCAATGTTGCAATGCGGTAATGTGATAATGCGGTCATGTTGTAATGCGGTCATGTTGCAATGCGGTCATGTTGTAATGCGGCAGTGTGGGAATGAGGTAAAGCAGTAATGTGGTAATGCGGTAATGCAGTAATGCGGTAATGCAGTAATGCGGTAATGCAGTAATGCGGTAATGTTGCAATGCGGTAATGTTGCAATGCGGTAATGCGGCAGTGCGGTAATGAGGTAATGAGGTAATGCAGTAATGCGGCAGTGCAGTAATGA
>JACRUU010000005.1:29171762-29176762 GCA_030449085.1 Kryptopterus vitreolus
CTGACGTCATTTCTGTGAGATACTTTCAAGGCTCACCAGAATAGGATATAGATTCTGAAAAGAACAAGAAAAAAAACAACAAAATAGATTAGAAATGTAAACAACTGAATATATATGAAATGAATAGTATAAAATAAGACAGAATCGACGCCTGACCTCAGCTTCCACACAAGCTGGGAAATGTGAAGAAAAGAATTTCCCTCGCAGGATCAATAAAGTATGTAAAATGAAAAAACAACAACAAAATAGATTAGAAATGAATAGAGATGAATCAAGATGAACATAATAGAAATGAGTAAAGGAGAATAGAATTGAATAGACTTGAATAGAGGTGAATAGAATAGAGTTACTGGGATTGTTGTGTTTGTTCTCATTTCCACATTAAACCTCCACACAGTGACCTCATGCTGATTAGGATCAGTTCACCAGTGTGTGTCTTCAGGTTTCTGTTGGTGGTGGACTGCAGGGTTTGTAAAATGTAATGAGATTCCATGATTCCTTTCACACCACACTATAGTAATGCTTTATAACAGTCTCATCCTGGTTAGTGGAATAATTAGTGTTTAATCAGTGCTTGGACAGTGTTTAGTGAGTGTTTGGTCAGTGTTTAGTCAGCTTTTGGACAGAGCTTGGTCAATGTTTAGACAGTATTCATTTAGTGTTTGCTCAGTGTTTGCTCAGTTGGATAGGACTGTGAGGAAGAAACCAATGTGACGTCTTCTTGAACATTTCTGTAGCACATAAAGCTTAATCATTCCACTGCCAAAGCTTATATCAATATTTTGCAGCACACACACACACACACACACACACACACACACACACACACAAACATACACAGACACACACACACACACACAGTCCCTGTAATGACGTTATACTCCTAAGAGTGTGCTCAGTAATAGTTAAATGCATTACATCACAAACCTCCAACACCTCCCCCCCCCCCCCCCATCACCTACTGTGTTTAGGATGTCAGTAAATCACACACTCTATAAATTCCTTCTGAGTTACCACTCCTGAGGAAACCAGTGAAACACTCAGCAGTGTGTTTTCATACACATCGTGTTTTCCTGCTCTTGTGTTTGGTTTGGTCACATTACTCAACGCTGTAGAAGACATGGGTTAGTAAAGTCAGGTGGTGATGTAGGTGAGGAGGTTCAGGTGCATTCATTTATCCTAAATCATGTTGCAGAGCTTCAACTCCCGCCATGGAAAGCAGCAGATCTTCATGGTGCATAGGAAGGTGGGAGCTGATTAGCTTCTGGACTGGAAGATTGCAGGTTCAAATCCCACCACCACCATCACCATCAAGCTGCCTCTACCAAACGCTGTAAATGTAAATGTGTAGCCGCTTGGCCACACTGGAACAGGTTTGGGTCTCCTTGTGAATCTTGGTAGTTTCTAGAAGAGAGCGAAAGCGATTTAAATAGAGGCGATATCAGTTACTGTGTTAGTAATCGCCGTCTGATCTTTCATGGTGAAGAAGATCTGCTACAATCATCCATACGAACAGGACACACAGTGGAGAAAGAGAGGAATGACTCTGGTTTGTCCATTTCCATCAGACTGGAAGAACATCAAGAAACCTGGGCTATCACTCCTCAGAGAGAGAGAGAGAGAGAGAGAGAGAACTGAGAAGGAAAGAAATGCCTGCGTTTACAAGACATTGATGGTTTTTCTTCTTTACTGCATTTCCAGTAGGCCAGATGGTGTCTCTCTGTCTGTCTCCTAATGATCGAGTGGAAAATAAAAGTGTCTGGATGAACAGAAAAACATCAGCACTGTACCGAGACTCGTCGCTCTGCTAGATCATCCCAAAACACACGATTGTGATCTTTATAAATCCCATCCTGAGACTTTAACATCATAACGAGACGTGTTCACGTTACTCACAAACTAAATCAGCTCCTGATCGCGTACGCCATCATCGTCATCACGCCGTAAAAACTCAGAACACAGATGTAAATCAGCACTTGGGCTGAGGAGGCTCGGGAGGAGGACGTTCTCCTGCCCCAATCTGACCCCCCCCCTTTTTATTTTAAATCCTCAGGCTTTAGATTACAGTGAAGCCCATATGAGTCACTGTGAGTGAAAGGAGCTTTAAATTTATGATGTCGTCGTGTAAATCATCACACTTTCATCTAAACCTGTTGATAAATCAGCCGCTTTACGGCACTTTTTTTACTCACTTTTTTATTCACACATGCGAATGAGAAAAGAAGGAAAGAAATCAATAAATCAGATTTTTCTCAGCCAGTCTATGGCAGACATTCTTCATTTTCCAATACAACAACATCATCTCAGGAATTCCTGCCTTCAGTGATGTTCTTAAAAACTCAAAACCATCCTGAAGTATTTTTCACTGCCGTTAGTCTGGATTACAGAAGAGTCTTAAGACTGGATTTAATTTAATATCCATATTATATCCATATCCATATTTATCCATATTATCCATTATATTTTCAACATTTCTTAGAAACCTGGTCATTCTGTGTGTCATGGTTCCCTCTCTCTCCTCGCTCCTCCTGCTCTTTTCCCCACACACACACCCAAATTGGCCTCACCTGTTCCGCATCCTCTCTCCTTCTCCCTCTCCCTATATAAGCCCGGTCGTTCCCAACAATCCCCGTCCTGGCTTGTAACTAGTACGTAGAACTTACGTGGTGACGCGGACACGGACGCTCCATGTATATGTTTAACCTTTCTTCTGATTTCCGTATCAGGTTCCCGTGTGTTCCCGTTTCCCGGACTTCCAAGTCCACCGCCGCACCTGCTCTCCGGTACTCCCTGTACTACGGCTCGCAGCAGGCAAGGCTCCCTAGCCTGTCTGTCTGCTCCTTCTGAGCGGCGTCTCCTTTGTTCATTGTTTAAATAAATCCCTTTTTGGTTAATTCCGGATCTCCGTGTGTCTGTGCAGCGCACCGTTACACTGTGCATGTATTCTGTGTGCTTTTTGAGTATCACATTACATGTAGTGTTTATTGAGTGTTTGTACAGTGTTTATTGAGTGTTAGGACAAAGTTTAGTTTGTGTTTGTACAGTGTTTACTCAGTATGTGTACAGTCTTTAGGTATTTGGACAGAGCTTGGCCAGTGTTTATTCACTGTTTGGACAAGGTTTAGTCGGTGTTTGGACAGTGTATGGACAGTGTTTAGAGAATTTTTGGACAGAGCTTGGTCAGTGTTTGGACAGTGTTTAGTCAGTGTTTGGACAGTGTTTGGACAGTGTTTAGTCAGTGTTTGGACAGTGTATGGACAGCGTTTAGAGAGTTTTTGGACAGAGCTTGGTCAGTGTTTGGACAGTGTTTAGTCAGTGTTTGGACAGTGTTTAGTCAGTGTTTGGACAGTGTTTAGTCAGTGTTTGGACAGCGTTTAGAGAGTTTTTGGACAGAGCTTGGTCAGTGTTTGAACAGTGTTTGGACAAAGCACTTGGTCAATGATTGGTCAATTTCCTTTTAGAATTCCCTCCACACTTCTGGAGAGATGTTCATCCAGATTCTGGACTTTTGTGTTCTTCAGCAACAAGTAAGAAAATACAAATGTGTGCCTCCAGCTTTGGGGTAACAGTTTGGAAAAGAGCTGCACATGGCAGGCAAGGTCAGGAGACTGCAGGGGTGCCATTAGTTTTGTGGTGATGGTGATTTAACAATGTTTTTAATACTGAAACTAATTTTCCAGCGTTTTGTTATATTCCATATTTTCATTAAAGAGAAAAACTCTCATGTCAACTCTGATATGATGCCCAGTCCAATCTCTGCCCTGTCTAATCTGATTCCCAGCTAAAGCCCATGTTGATTTATAGCAATAAATAACGCTATCTATGGAAGTCGTAACCTGATTAAGGCGTTGGAAATCCACCATCCTCAGCCTGAGGTCCAGCGGCTCAGCCAAGCGGATGTAAAGGTTGCGAGTGGGATTTTCTTCATCAGCTTTGTCCATGACATCAGCAGCCATTGTGAGTTGGAGGAACATGTGAATGATGACCATTGAGAAAACTGCCAGCAGAGGAATCCCGAAATCCTGAAAATGACGAGGATGGCGGCGTGTAGGTGGGAGGAGACATAAAAAAGAAATGTTTTTGGGTTAGAAAAGTGTGTGTGTGTGTGTTTGTGTGATTACGTACAGCTGTCAGTAACACATGCAGTCAGGAAGTGGGCAGTTCTCCTGAGATGAATAAATCTGTCAGAGGGAGCAGAAAGTCTGAATCAGGAGATAAATCTAGAAATCACTCCTGACAGGAATTACATGGAACAAAAGAAGATCTACAAACAAAGATCAAAACATACACACACACACCTTTATATATATAATATATATATATATATATATATATATATATATAATATATATATATATATATTATTTTGCATGTAACTGTGTTACATAATTTAATTACAAAATAAAAGTAACATTAATTTAAAAAAAAAACATGCAATTAAATTAGTTACTTTCGAAAATGTAAAATATTGCAAATCCCAAAGAACCCCGCCCAATAAGATACGACAGGGATAAGACAAGATAAGACAAAGGATAAGACAGGGATTAGAGTCAGACCAGGATTGACTGGGAAATGGGTTAGAGTTTGAGATAGAGGTCTAGGACTTGTTTTAAGGTGTGGGACTGGGTTGAAGGTCCCGGGCTAGCAGGTAGGACCCAAATACAGGATGCAGCAGGGGTATGAGACAAACGGTCTTTAATGAGTGAAACATGCAGATCCAAAACAGAGAGACAACACACAGGTCAAAGCGTGGAGAACCACAATCCACAAAACAGTCCAAAAACCATATAAACTGGTCAACAGGGAAAAGCAGCAACACAGAATCTGAAACTGTGAAAAAAATCAGGCACAGCAAAATGGAGCCGCAAAAACCACGAAACCAAAACAACGTCCAAGTCATAAAGCAAGTGAGCAGGTCGAATCCCAGGCAGGGTGAAGGAACAGGAATAACAGCAGACACGGGCCATCTTGCTATTTTTTAGCTATTTACGGACATCAGA
>JACRUU010000005.1:29181762-29204262 GCA_030449085.1 Kryptopterus vitreolus
AAAGGGGTATCTGCTCCAGTGCTCATTCGGCTTTGAGAATGGTTATGACGGGGGTCTCGGAGCCAGCTCTGATGATCTCATCTCTCACCAGGGAAGCGCGAGAGAAAGAGAAAGTGGCTTGCTTCTGTTTTTGAGACTGTGGACGGGTTTATAGCCTCATTCTGAGTCTGGTTTGACCTTGTAGTAGAGGGAGGGGGGGGGTATCTGGGATTTACTTTATTTCCAGTCCTTTTGGTGGATAAGAAGGAAACCGTATGTTCCACCTACGTGTGGATGATTTCTTAATGGAAATTCAGCATGAAAGAAAAGATTGAAAGGTGCTTTATAGACGCAGGTACATTCTACAGTCATTTCTGGATTTTTCACACTTTCCAGTGATGTCATGAGACCGGGGTCAGAGTGCATATTTCTGAGTTCTGCATATGTTTAACATAAAACAACGCTGCACTGAGTCGCTTGAGAATGGAGAAAAAAACATCACTGGAAGACGATTAAAGATCAAACTGTCAAAACTGTTGAGGAATTTGCACATGATGATCATCAAAGAAACATCAGAGTCATGATGGACTGATGAAATGTTTCTTGGCTGCCGGAACCCTGGTGAACATCATAATTGTTTGGTGTAACAGACGTTTTCCTGAACATCTGACAGTAAACGCCTAAATCTGTGACTGTGCCCAGGAATCCGACATGACAAAAACCAGGACCAAGAGAAGTTTTTCTTTATTAAGTTTGGAGTTTGTTTTTCTTCCCTTTTTGCTGTTTATTGCTTTATTATATTACATTCTGTCACGTGCTGTATCATGTCTAGCATTCACTGAAACACATGGACTGGATCTACATGTGTAATGTTATAATGCAGTTAGTTACAGAGTAAACTCAGATGGGAAACACATCATGGACGCTTCAGAGAGCAGGAACATCTCATTTTGGTGAATAAAAATGTATTATATTTTTATATGGCGTGAGATGCTGAGAAGATGCTCAGCAAGTCACTGTGGAGATCCAAAGCACAATGTGATGGTAACTACAAGTTTACAAGGGGGGGTAAATACTTTTACACTCTCAATTATTACAGAAGATGCTTTTGGTGGGTTTTGGTGGACATCTGACCAGCATTACGTTGAAGGGGTGAATATTTACGCCATCTAGGATTCCTGTGGTGTTTTCACAGACTGGCCTTTGATCAGGCGTCATGGTGACAGATGTTCATGAGTTCCGCACGACAGGTTGATGTCCGGGGTTGTTGTGTGTTGGTGTAGCGGGTCTCACAAGGTCAGAGGTCAGAGATCATGATTCTGTTTCTCTGCATGAGCGATCTTCTGAGTCCTGACAGCGAGGTCGAGAAAACTCACAGAAAATTCTTCGTTGCTTTGAATAAAGCTCAGGAATATCAGCGTTACAGAACTGCGAGCTGGAGTAACCTGCTGTGAGGAACGAGAGGGTCATGTGATCTCAGTGTGCTCACAGATGTTTCCTGAAAGAACCCAGAAAAACCCGAACTAAACAAAACATCATCGTGCAGATCAATGAGCAAAATCCAAAGCAGTTCTTCAGTTCTGTCATTAAACAAAACACACAAACACAAACATAAACACAAACACAACTCTGCCAGGAGGAGAGCGAGAGCAGCCAAGAGCGAGACGAGTGTGAGACGAGGACGGTGATGATGATGTAATGATGACTGAGAGTCAACTTCACATAGAGCTCATAAATAAAGAATCATCGTATTTAAGAGAGGAGATCATGTTCCTCTGATAAAAACACGCCAAAAGTCTCTACATGTCACATCAAATTTCACACCGGATATTATATCTCAGTGTGTCGTTGTGTAGAGTGTCTGAGTGTGTAGAGTGTCTGGTTGTGTAGAGTGTGTGGTTGTGTAGAGTGTCTGAGTGTGTAGAGTGTCTGGGTGTGTAGAGTGTTTGGTTGTGTAGAGTGTCTGAGTGTGTAGAGTGTCTGGTTGTGTGTAGAGTGTTTGGTAGAGTGTGGTTGTGTAGAGTGTCCAAGTGTGTAGAGTGTCTGGTTGTGTAGAGTGTCTGAGAGTGTCTGGTTGTGTCTGGTTGTGTAGAGTGTCTTGGTTGTGTAGTGTGTCTGTTTGTGTAGAGTGTCTGGGTGTGTAGAGTGTTTGGTTGTGTAGAGTGTCTGAGTGTGTAGAGTGTTTGGTTGGTAGAATGTCTCTTTGTGTAGAGTGTCTGAGTGTGTAGAGTGTCTGGTTGTGTAGAGTGTTTGGTTGTGTAGAGTGTCTGGGTGTGTAGAGTGTCTGGTTGTGTAGAGTGTTTGGTTGTGTAGAGTGTCTGGGTGTGTAGAGTGTCTAGTTGTGTGAGTGTCTGAGTTGTCTAGTGTGTAGAGTGTCTGGTTGTGTAGAGTGTCTGTTTGTGTAGAGTGTCTGGTTGTGTAGAGTGTCTGGTTGTGTAGAGTGTCTGGGTGTGTAGAGTGTCTGGTTGTGTAGAGTGTCTGAGTGTGTAGAGTGTCTGGTTGTGTAGAGTGTCTAAGTGTGTAGAGTGTCTGGTTGTGTAGAGTGTCTTTGGTAGAGTGTGTAGAGTGTCTGGTTGTGTAGAGTGTCTGTGTGTAGAGTGTCTGGTTGTGTAGAGTGTCTGTAGTGTAGAGTGTCTGGTTGTGTAGAGTGTCTTGGTAGAGTGTCTGTTGTGTAGAGTGTCTGGTTGTGTAGAGTGTCTGGTTGTGTAGAGTGTGTTGTGTAGTGTGTCTGGTTGTGTAGTGTTAGAGTGTTTGGTTGTGTAGAGTGTCTGAGTGTGTAGACTCTACACACTCAGACACTCTACACAAAGAGACATTCTACCAACCAAACACTCTACACTGTAGAGTGTTTGGTTGGTAGAATGTCTCTTTGTGTAGAGTGTCTGAGTGTGTAGAGTGTCTGGTTGTGTAGAGTGTTTGGTTGTGTAGAGTGTCTGGGTGTGTAGAGTGTCTGGTTGTGTAGAGTGTCTGGTTTGTGTAGAGTGTCTGGTTGTGTAGAGTGTCTGGTTGTTAGAGTGTGTAGAGTGTCTGGTTGTGTAGAGTGTCTGTTTGTGTAGAGTGTCTGGTTGTGTAGAGTGTCTGTTTGTGTAGAGTGTCTGGTTGTGTAGAGTGTCTGTTTGTGTAGAGTGTCTGGTTGTGTAGAGTGTCTGTTTGTGTAGAGTGTCTGGTTGTGTAGAGTGTCTGTTTGTGTAGAGTGTCTGGTTGTGTAGAGTGTCTCTTTGTGTTGTGTGTGTAGAGTGTCTGGTTGTGTAGAGTGTCTGTTTGTGTAGAGTGTCTGGTTGTGTAGAGTGTCTGTTTGTGTAGAGTGTCTGGTTGTGTAGAGTGTCTGTTTGTGTAGAGTGTCTGGTTGTGTAGAGTGTCTGTTTGTGTAGTGTGTCTGGTTGTGTAGTGTCTGGTTGTGTAGAGTGTCTGTTTGTGTAGAGTGTCTGGTTGTGTAGAGTGTCTGAGTTGTGTAGAGTGTCTGGTTGTGTAGAGTGTCTGGTGTGTAGAGTGTCTGGTTGTGTAGAGTGTTTGGTTGTGTAGAGTGTCTGGGTGTGTAGAGTGTCTGGTTGTGTAGAGTGTCTGTTTGTGTAGAGTGTCTGGTTGTGTAGAGTGTCTGTTTGTGTAGAGTGTCTGGTTGTGTAGAGTGTCTCTTTGTGTAGAGTGTCTGGTTGTGTAGAGTGTCTGGTTGTGTCTGGTTGTGTAGAGTGTCTGTTGTGTAGAGTGTCTGGTTGTGTAGAGTGTAGAGTGTCTGGTTGTGTAGAGTGTTTGGTTGTGTAGAGTGTCTGGTTGTGTAGAGTGTTTGGTTGTGTAGTGTGTCTGGTTGTGTAGAGTGTTTGGTTGTGTAGTGTGTCTGGTTGTGTAGAGTGTTTGGTTGTGTAGTGTGTCTGGTTGTGTAGAGTGTTTGGTTGTGTAGTGTGTCTGGTTGTGTAGAGTGTTTGGTTGTGTAGAGTGTCTGGGTGTGTAGAGTGTTTGGTTGTGTAGAGTGTCTGGGTGTGTAGAGTGTCTGGTTGTGTAGAGTGTTTGGTTGTGTAGAGTGTCTGGGTGTGTAGAGTGTCTGGTTGTGTAGAGTGTTTGGTTGTGTAGAGTGTATGGGTGTGTAGAGTGTCTGGTTGTGTAGAGTGTCTGAGTGTGTAGAGTGTCTGGTTGTGTAGAGTGTCTGGTTGTGTAGAGTGTCTGGTTGTGTAGAGTGTCTCTTTGTGTGAGTTCTCCCTGTGACTGTGCATGCAGTGCAACCAGACACTACACACTCTACGAAACCAAACACTCTACACACCCAGACCAGACCCTCTACACAACCAGACACTCTACACAACCAGACACTCTACACACTCAGACACTCTACACAACCAGACACTCTACACACTCAGACACTCTACACAACTAGACAATCTACACAACTAGATACTCTGCACACCCAGACACTCTACACCCCCAGACACTCTACACACTCAGACACTCTACACAACCAGACCCTACACACCCAGACACTCTACACAACCAGACCCTACACACCCAAACACTCTACACAACCAGACCCTACACACCCAACACTCTACACAACCAGACACTACACAACCAGACACTCTACAACAACCTCTACACAACCAGACACTCTACACAACCAGACACTACACAACCAGACACACTACACAACCAAACACTCTACACAACCAGACACACTACACAACCAGACACTCACCGTTCACCGTAACTCATCTCCAGTGGTCACCTTCACAATAGCAGGTTCTACAGCCCGGCTTTAAAACATCTGCAAAAGCGAGCAGAACTTTTTGATACCACCACCTTGTATGGCATGTACAGAAGGTCCATGTGTATGAGATCTCCTGCTGTGTGGATGGATTACCCCATAACGTGATCTGTAGAGGTGTATACACTGTCCTGCTCCTTCTCCTTCACCCCAACCATGTGACTGAGGAATGTGTTTTTATAACGAGTTCATGGTTACTCTGCAGGAAGTGAAG
Organism: Kryptopterus vitreolus; assembly: GCA_030449085.1. NCBI lineage: Eukaryota > Metazoa > Chordata > Actinopteri > Siluriformes > Siluridae > Kryptopterus > Kryptopterus vitreolus. The sequence goes on from JACRUU010000005.1 coordinate 29,186,706, forward strand.
ATCTGGTGATCAGCTCGGGCTTCCTGTTACGACAGAACAGAGAAATAAGCCAGGGGGAAAAGTCAAGAAGGACAGAAGGACTCGCTTTCCATCCACCTCGGAACATCTACACATCAGACACACTGCAGTACAAATGCAAAGAGCTCCATGAAGTTGAACAGAACAGATGTGCTGAGACACTTCTGTCTACACCTTCTAATGTATCTGATGAAGAAACCACACAAAGAAATCCAGCACATCTGGAACATGGAGGAACTCCGAACTCTGCACTGTGATTGGTCCAAAAATCTTTATTAACTCTGTAAAAACAATCGCAGGAAAAGAAAAGAAGTGTAAAAAAAAAAGATGAAGGACAAGGAAAAAGTAAAGAAAAGTAATGTGTGTGTGTGTGTGTGTGTATTTGTGAGATTGTGTATGTGAGATTGTGTGTGTATGTGAGAATGTGTGTATGTGTGTTATCCCTCTCTGTGTAACTCAGTGTGGAGTTACAGCTCTGCACATTTTACTGCAGGACTACTACTGCTGTTTAGCCTGCGTGTGTGTGTGTGTGTGTGTGTGTGTGTGTGTGTGTGTGTGTCTGGCATGAACTGCTACTGTGGAAATTCTCAACTCTATAAAACTGCTACTGATTTACAGCAGCAGACGGAGTGTGTGTTTGTGTGTGTACACATGACATGTTTTGGTTTCTAGTCACAATATTTTCATAGAAACCAAAATTAAGGGCAAAAATGTGCCAGTGATGATGGTGATGATGGTGATGAGGATGATGATGGTGATGATGATGGTGATGATGGTGATGATGATGATGGTGATGATGGTGATGATGATGATGATGATGATGGTGATGATGATGATGATGGTGATGATGATGATGAGTGATGATGATGATGATGATGATGATGATGATGGTGATGATGATGGTGATGGTGATGAGGATGAGGATGATGATGGTGATGATGATGATGATGAGGGTTGCGAGTGATGAGTGATGATGGTGATGATGATGATGGTGATGAGGATGATGATGGTGATGATGATGATGGTGATGATGATGATGATGGTGATGATGATGATGATGATGATGGTGATGATGATGGTGGTGATGATGATGATGGTGATGAGGATGATGGTGGAAAAGTTGGATGTAGAGTTTGAGTGTCTGTAATGTAATGTTTATCTGTAATGAGTGAGACAGTGGAGACTGTGGTGAAGGAAAAGCTTCCTGTGATGGTGTGAGGGAGAAACCTGGAGAGGAACCAGACTCCTCCTCAACATGTGAATGTCCATCGTTATGGTTCCATCACCGTTGAGGTGTTCCGTGGTGGACGCTTCCAAGTAGAACTCTTCGTGCAAACTGTAGCTGAGTGATGATATTAATCACAGTCTAAGTGTCTGGAGTTCCTCAGGAACTTCATGTATGTTCATATACAAATATCTTCAGCTACACAGAATGGTAAGGAGAACCAGAGGTCAGACGTCAAGATGAGAAGGTTCACAATGTATATGTTGTGCAGGTATGAAGCCTGTGTGTGTGTGTGTATGTGTGTGTGTCTGCGTGTTTATGTATGTGTGTGTGTGTGTCTGTGTGTTTATGTATGTGTGTGTGTGTGTGTGTGTGTGTTTGTGTGTGGCCTCTCCATGAACCCAGCAGTGGATTTATGAGATGTCTACACATCACGTGTGTGTCCTCATGATTTACACAGACATATGTGTATATGTTTAGGTGTGTGTGTGTGTGTGACCTGTTGTGGAGAAGAATCTTCTCCGGAGTGTATTGAACAAAGCTGATGATCTTGTTGCCACGGCGACTGGACGCAACTACTTTTACCAAAGAGACCAGTTGGGTCGTCTAGACGTCTGGGTCAGAGATTCTCCAGAACTGCTGCTGTGAACAAAAGGGTTCCAAAGAAGTTATTTGAACCTGGAGATACGGGTCATGGGTCCTCAGTGTGCATGAACAGAGAAGGTCCAATTTCAGCCCAAGATCTCCTGCAGCAGGATCTAACAGACCTCACAGTGTGTGGAGCAGTGACGTTACAGACAGCTCATGCAGATCCCACACACGTCTGATGCCACCTAGCTCAAGACTGAGAAACGCTGTGAGGAGCGCTGTGAGGAACACTGAGGAACGCTGTGAGGAACGCTGTGAGGAACACTGAGAGGAACGCTGTGTGTGTGTGGCGAAGATAAATAAGGTTATTTATTACACACTATGTTGTTAACTATACATTTTTAGTGCAGTAGTACTTGTGATTTGTTTGTTGTTTGTTTTTAGATTCTGGAGTGCAATACAGTTGTAAAGACAATAGTGGCTGAGATCGCAACACAATAACAACAACACAACATTGAGCATCTCACTAGCGCTGGAATATCTCTATCATCTCACACATAGACACACACACACACACACACACACACACACAAATACCACACTCCACATCTGTCCTTCTGTCCTTCAAATCTAAACAAACATTTGTGTGTTGTTTCTTTCTCTGTTGTCAACACATGTTTACAATCTGAGATCTGTTCTGCAGTGTGTGTGTGTAGATGATGAGTGGATCAGGGAACATGAATGGAGTCTGGACTAAATATGTAAAGAAATAAGAGGAGCTGCAGAAACAGGAAGTGTGTGTAAGAGAGAGTGTGTGTCTGTGTGTGATTTTAAAAAGGACACAGATGTATAACTGCAGGAAACACAAACCTACACGAGTCCCACTTTGTCTTCATTGCCGAGGGTTAAAAAGGACAGGAACGAAAGTTCACATGATCGATGACATCATCTCTCTCTCTCTCTCTCACACACACTCACACACTCTCTCCTCTCTCTCTCTCTCACACACACACTCACACATTCTCTCTCTCTCTCTCTCTCTCTCTCACACACACACACACTCACAACACACACACTCTATAATTTATTATTTATTTCTGATCAAATGACAATAAAGCGTTACTTTGGATAAATGATTAAACCGAGACGCTAAAATGATCCGACTTGAATAATAATATTGTGGGTGCGAGTTTGATATAAGCTCCGCTGCAGCGCCCTCTTGTGTTTCACTCACCTTATTACACCCACAAAATATGAAATAAAAAAGCAACAATTATTGTTGTTTGTGTTTACAGGTACAGCTAACGAGAACACGCGCCTCGGAACAGGAAGTGATATTCTTTGTAACTATGAAGATAGAGAGAGAGAGAGAGAGAGAGAGGTTGTTGTAGACAGTAGATGAAGGTTTATTGATGGGTTTTGCAGGTTCGTGATCATCTGAAAATCTCTTCGCGGAAATCAAATCACAATCATCTTATAAATTATTACAAAACAATCTAACAAAGCGTATTTACATCCGAAAAGCGCGCACATGTCTGAGACTATATGGAATGTTTTACAAAAACCACACAAACTGGGAACACTACATGCACACACTGTAAGACCAAAAGTATTTGGACACCTGTGTTAAACGCCTTCAGCATGAACTTTCGAGTGGTTAGATGCTGATCAGAGGGTGGGGGGTTCGAGCCCCAGTATCACCAAGCTGCAAGTTTTGGGTCCTTGAGCAAGGCCCTTAACACTATGTGAACCAGGGGGAGCTGTATCATGGCTGATACACTGCGCTCTGACCCCGACTTCCAAAAACAAGCTGGTATATGTAAAGAAACAATATCATTCTGCTGTAATGTTTATGGGATGTTCAAAAAGAAGCACACCGAAATCTTTTGGTCAGGTGTCCAAATACTTTTGAGCCACAAAGTGTAAACGTAATTTCCTGTTATTAAAAAATATAAATAACCCAAAATATGTTGGGAGGGGGAAAAAAAATCTTTTAATGATGAAGAAAAAACGTAAACGTGACGTTGAGTACCAATGCAGAAGTGCACGTGATCAAACATTACACCGTAATCGTATTCTAAACGGAGGAATAATCAACAAATAAAGTGATAAAAGTCGTTAATTCTCTCAAAGCTGCAAATCTATTCAATATAAAAAAACGTAATTTACACTATAGTACAATAAAACACGTTCTCCGCGCCGCGCAAGAACAGCGTTAACTTCAGATTTCCGGCCGCAAGGGGATCTTATTTCCTGCCTTCACGGCTTAACAATTTAAGCTCCACCTACAGACACTAGTGCAGGCTAATAGTGGTTACATTACGCTTATCGTGCGCATACGCCAGCGGTTACGGTAAGCTTCCAGGCTAAATTGTAATTCCTGACATTCAGAACGATCACAAACTTATTTAAATAAAATATCAACTCAAACACGTACACAACTCAAACAACAACACCTGGAATCAAGTAAAAAAAAATCTAATTCACACAAAAATAAACACGACATGATACGTAATGTCTCACAGGAATTCTGGGAATTTGTGTCCCATTCAAGGGAATTCGGGGAGTTTACTGACCCTTACATAGAAATAACGAGGTTTTGCTGACATGTAGACGGGAATTCTGAAGATCCCTACACGGATTATACACACGGAACCGGTTATTAATCGCAATTTGGAGTTCAGTGAGCAACATGTTTATACTCACTGAATCCTCAAAATTCCCATCAACAATTTACAAAATTACAAGACCTATAATGAAATTCTTCGGTGTTTGTATTTTCATATTGCAGATTTCGGAGAATTTTGGGATCCTGTGCTGGTGAATTCGGGGAGTTTGGGTACCCGTACTGTACTGCAGAATTCTTGGACTTTATAGACCCCTACTGTAAAATTCCAGGAGTTTGTAGATCTGTACTGTACTGCAGAATTCCCGTAATTTTGGGGACCCCTACAGCTGAATTCTGGGAATATGTACCTTACTGCTGAATTCTGGGATTTTTGAGACCCCTACTGTTGAATTCTTGGGGTCTCAAGAATTCTATTCACCTTAAAGCTGAATTCAGGGACTCTTGGGGACCTGCAAAATTTGTATGATTGTACTGAAGTTGTGGTAGAGTGGGGACCCCTTCTCCTGAATTCCTGAATTTTAGGTCCCATAGGCCACATTTCTGGGAGTTTGTCGGCCTGTCCTGCAGCATTTTGGGAATTTGGTGACAAGTATTTTGTTTTATTTCAGCTCTGAGGTTTGGTTTATTTGCAGGAGTCGGGCGATGAATTTTGTTTAATTCTGAAACCAAAAAGCGTGTATGTTTGCACGTCGACACACTTTCCCTATATCTGGTTTCATTAGGACCCCGACTGTGTGATAAGGAACTCCGACCCCCTCCTCCTGACGGGCAGGGGCTGCCTGGATGGCGATGCTCCGCCCCCACTAGTATGTCGGGTGTGGTTGCCGTGGTGATGGTGGTGTGAGGGTGGGTTAGGGGGCGTGTCTCTGAGTGAAGGCGGGACCACAGAGGATTTGATGGGAATGATTCTGGTGTCCATGACCTCACAGTCCACCTGCATCATGAGCTCATACCCACCATGAGATGTGTTGTAGACAGACTCTGAGTGCACACACACACACACACACACACACACACACACACACACACACACACACACACACACACACACACACACATTATTACAATAATAATTAATTATAACAATAATTAATTAAATAAAGTACATACAATTCATTCATTCATTCATTAATTAATTAAATGTGTGTGTGTACCATTGACGGCCATAGCAGGCATAACAAGGGACATTTTGGGGGGTGTGGTTTTGTTGTGACTGATGGCAGGAAGAAGTAGATGATCCTGAGAGAGAGAGGGAGAGATAGGGTTAGAGAGAGGGAGTTACCCTGTATACGTTTACTGATTAGCATGTGAGCGTCCTCGCTCGGCGTCTTACCCGTCTAAAGGAGACAACGTAAAATGTGTCCTCGCGCCGATCAATGGCATCCAGGAAGTCACTGTAGCTCACTTCAGGTCCAGCTAAGAGCTGCAACTGACTACACACACACACACACACACACACGTATAACAATCTCATTTAACACACTAATCTGAAAAGTATACTGGATAACCTGCTCCTCCCACCTCTCTATGGAGCGGTGAGTCTCAATGGGGAGATAGCGTGAGAAGTTTGTCTTCCTGTGTTGAGCTTTCTGCTGGAGGAGATAAACGCACATTAGGTTTCGGACGCAAAGAACCAGTTCAGGAACATTTTACGAGTACTACAGTGTTTCAAATGGGTAATGTGAAGTCTGCTATCAGTAACGGTCTCAGGAACAATGGTAGTAGATCTTTTACCACAGGAACCACATCAGGAACAATGGTGGTAGATGTTTTACCACAGGAACCACATCAGGAACAATTGTGGTAGATCTTTTACCACAAGAACCACATCAACCACATCAGGAACAATGAGCCACAGGAACCACATAAGGAACAATTGTGGTAGATCTTTTAACACAAGAACCACATCAGGAACAATGGTTTTAGATCTTTTACCAAAGGAACCACATAAGGAACAATGGTGGTATATCTTTTACCACAGGAACCACATAAGGAACAATTGTGGTAGATCTTTTAGCACAGGAACCACATCAGGAACAATTGTGGTAGATGTTTTACCACAGGAACCACATCAGGAACAATGGTGGTAGATCTTTTGCCACACGAACCACATCAGGAACAATTGTGGTAGATCTTTAAGCACAGGAACCAGATAAGGAACAATGGTGGTAGATCTTTTGCCACACAACCAGATCAGGAACAATAACTTTTACACAGGAACCACATCAGGAACAATTGTGGTAGATCTTTAAGTTTTACCACAGGAACAATGGAACCACATCAGGAACGAATGGAACAATTGGTAGATCTTTTACCACAGGAACCACATCAGGAACAATTGTGGTAGATCTTTTACCACAGGAACCACATCAGGAACAATGGTGGTAGATCTTTTACCACAGGAACCACATAAGGAACAATGGTGGTAGATCTTTTACCACAGGAACCACATCAGGAACAATTGTGGTAATAAGGAACTTTTACCACAGAACCACATAGGAACAATTTTACCACAGGAACCACATCAGGAACAATTGTGGTAGATCTTTTACCACAGGAACCACATCAGGAACAATTGGTGGTAGATCTTTTACCACAGGAACCACATCAGGAACAATTGGTGGTAGATCTTTTACCACACAGGAACCACATCAGGAACAATTGGTGGTAGATCTTTTACCACAGGAACCACATCAGGAACAATGGTGGTAGATCTTTTACCACAGGAACCACATAAGGAACAATGGTGGTAGATCTTTTACATCACATCAGGAACAATTGTGGTAGATGTTTTACCACATGAACCACATCAGGAAGAATGGTGGTAGATCTTTTACCACAGGAACCAAATCGGGAACAATGGTGGTAGATCTTTTACCAAATGAACCACATCAGGAACAATGGTTTTAGATCTTTTACCACAGGACCAACATCAGGAACAATTGTGGTAGATATTTTACCACAAGAACCACATCAGGAACAATTGTGGTAGATGTTTTACCACAGGAACCACATCAGGAACAATGGTGGTAGATCTTTTGCCACAGGAACGAACCACATCAGATCAGAACAATTGTGGTAGATCTTTAAGCACAGGAACCACATCAGGAACAATGGTGGTAGATCTTTTACCACAGGAACCACATCAGGAACAATTGTGGTAGATCTTTTACAGGAACCACATTGTGGTAATCAGGAACAATGGTGGTTTAGATCTTTTACCACAGGAACCATTGTGGTAATCTTTAACATCAGGAACAATGGTGGTAGATCTTTTGACACAGGAACCACATCAGGAACAATGGTGGTAGATCTTTTACCACAGGAACCACATCAGGAACAATGGAACAATGGTAGATCTTTTACCACAGGAACCACATCAGGAACGAATGGTGGTAGATCTTTTACCACAGGAACCACATCAGGAACAATGGTGGTAGATCTTTTACCACAGGAACAATTGTGGTAGATCACACAGGAACCAGATAAGGAACAATGGTGGTAGATCTTTTGCCACAGGAACCACATCAGGAACAATGGTGATCTTTAAGCACAGGAACCAGATAGAACAATGGTGGTAGATCTTTTGCCACAGGACACATCACATCAGGAACAATTGTGGTAGATCTTTTACCACAGGAACCACATAAGGAACAATGGTGGTAGATCTTTTACCACAGGAACCACATCAGGAACAATTGGTTTTAGATCTTTTACCACAGGAACCACAATCGGGAACAATGGTGGTAGATCTTTTACCACAATGAACAATGTGGTAACACATCAGGAACAATGGTTGGTAGATCTTTTACCACAGGAACCACATCAGGAACAATGGTGGTAGATCTTTTACCACAGGAACCACATCAGGAACAATGGTGGTAGATCTTTACACAGGAACCAGATCAAGGAACAATGGTGGTAGATCTTTTACCACAGAACCACATCAGGAACAATGGAACAATGGTAGATCTTTTACACAGACAGGAACCACATCAGGAACAATGAACACATGGAACAATGGTAGATCTTTTACCACAGGAACCAATAACCACATCAGGAACAATTGTGGTAGATGTTTTACCACATGAACCACATCAGGAACAATTGATGTTGGTAGATCTTTTACCACAGGAACCAAATCGGGAACAATGGTGGTAGATCTTTTACCACAATGGAACCACATCAGGAACAATTGTGGTAGATCTTTTACCACAGGAACCACATCAGGAACCACAGGAACCACATCAGGAACAATTGTGGTAGATCTTTTACCAAATGAACTTTTACTTTTACACAGGAACAATGGAACAATGGTGGTAGATCTTTTGACCACAGGAACCACATCAGGAACAATGGTGGTAGATCTTTTACCACAGGAACCACATCAGGAACAATGGTGGTAGATCTTTTACCACAGGAACCAAATCGCGAACAATGGTGGTAGATCTTTTGCCACAATGAACCACATCAGGAACAATGGTGGTAGATCTTTTACCACAGGAACCACATCAGAACCACATCAGAACAATTGGTGGTAGATCTTTTACCACAGAACCACATCAGGAACAATTTACCACAATGGAACCACATCAGGAACAATTGGTGGTAGATCTTTTACCACAGGAACAATGGTGGTAGACTTTTGCCACATCAGGAACAATTGTGGTAGATCTTTTACCACAGGAACAATGGTTTTAGATCTTTTACACAGTAACAATGGTGGTAGATCACATCAGGAACAATTGTGGTAGATGTTTTACCACATGGAACCACATCAGGAACGGTGGTAATGTCAGGAACAATGGTAGATCTTTTACCACAGGAACCAAATCGGGAACAATGGTGGTAGATCTTTTACCACAAACCAAATGAACAATGGTGGTAGATCACATCAGGAACAATGGTGGTTTAGATCAGGAACAATTTTACTTTTACACAGGAACCACATCAGGAACAATGGTGGTAGATCTTTTACACAGGAACCACATCAGGAACAATTTCCTTTTTACCAAGGTGGTAGATCTTTTACCACATGGAACCACATCAGGAACAATTGTGGTAGATCTTTTAGCCACAGGAACCAGATAAGGAACAATGGTGGTAGATCTTTTGCCACACGAACCAGATCAGGAACAATTGTGGTAGATCTTTTAACAGCCACATCAGGAACAATGGTGGTAGATCTTTTGCCACACGAACCAGATAGATGTGGTTTACACAGGAACCACATCAAGGAACAATGGTGGTAGATCTTTTGCCACCACAATGAAAATGGTTTTAGATCAATTGTGGTAGATCACAGGACCAACATCAGGAACAATTGTGGTAGATATTTTACCACAGGAACCAATGGTGGTGGTAGATCTTTTGACACACATTAGGAACCACATCAGGAACAATGGTGGTAGATCTTTTGCCACAGGAACCACATCAGGAACAATTGTGGTAGATCTTTTACAGGAACCACAGGAACCACCACAGGAACCACATCAGGAACAATGGTGATCTTTTACCACAGTAGATCTTTTACCACAGCCACATCAGGAACCACATCAGGAACAATTGTGGTAGATCTTTTACCACAGTAACAGGAACAATTGTGTAGAACCACATCAGGAACAATTGTGGTAGATCTTTTAAGCCACAGGAACCAGATAAGGAACAATGGTGGTAGATCTTTTGCCAAATGGAACCACACAGGAACCACATCAGGAACAATGGTGGTAGATCTTTTAGCACAGAACCAGATTTTAGATCTTTTGCCACCACAGGAACACATTGTGGTAGATCTTTTACCACATCAGGAACAATGGTGGTAGATCTTTTACCACAGCCACAGGAACCACATCAGGAACAATGGTGGTAGATCTTTTACCAAATGAACAGGAACCAAATCGGAACAATGGTGATCTTTTACTACAGGACCAACATAGATCTTTTGACCACAATGGAACAATCAGGAACAATGGTGGTAGATCTTTTACCACAGGAACAATGGTGGTAGATCTTTTACCACAAGAACCACATCAGGAACAATTGTGGTAGATCTTTTACCACAGGAACCACATCAGGAACAATTGTGGTAGATCTTTTACCACAGGAACCACATCAGGAACAATGGTGGTAGATCTTTTACCACAGGAACCATTGTGGTAACCACAGGAACCACATCAGGAACAATTGGTGGTAGATCTTTTACCACAGAACCACATCAGGAACAATTGTGGTAGATCACAGGATCGTTTTGTGTTGGTAGATCTTTAAGCCACAGGAACCATCCCAAATCGCAAGGAACAATGGTGGTAGATCTTTTGCCACACGAACCAGATCAGGAACAATTGTGGTAGATCTTTAAGCACAGGAACCACATAAGGAACAATGGTGGTAGATCTTTTACCAAATGAACCACATCAGGAACAATGGTGGTAGATCTTTTACCACAGGAACCACATCAGGAACAATTGGTGGTAGATCTTTTACCACAGCACAGGAACCACATCAGGAACAATTGGTGGTAGATCTTTTACCACAGGAACCACATCAGGAACAATGGTGGTAGATCTTTTACCACAGGAACCACATCAGGAACAATGGTTGGTAGATCTTTTACCACAGGAACCAAATAATTGTGGTAGATATTTTACCAGAACCACATCAGGAACAATGGTGGTAGATCTTTTACCACAGGAACCACATCAGGAACAATTGTGGTAAATATTTTACCACAGGAACAATGGTGGTAGATCTTTTGCCACAGGAACCACATCAGGAACAATGGTGGTAGATCTTTTGCCACAGGAACCACATCAGGAACAATTGGTGGTAGATCTTTTACCACAGGAACCACATCAGGAACAATGGTGGTAGATCTTTTACCACAGGAACCACATCAGGAACAATGGTGGTAGATCTTTTACCACAGGAACCACATCAGGAACAATGGTGGTAGATCTTTTACCACAGGAACCACATCGGAACAATGGTAGATCACAGGAACCACATCAGGAACAATGGTGGTAGATCTTTTACCACTGGAACCACATCAGGAAAAATTGTGGTAGATATTTTACCATAAGAACCACATCAGGAACAATTGTGGTAGATCTTTTGCCACAGGAACCACATCAGGAACAATTGTGGTAGATCTTTTACCACAGGAACCACATCAGGAACAATGGTGGTAGATCTTTTGCCACAGGAACCACAATCAGGAACAATGGTGGTAGATCTTTTACCACAGGGACCACATCAGAAACGATTGTGGTAGATCTTTTACCACAGGAACCACATCACGATCAATGGTGGTAGATGTTTTACCACAGGAATCACATCAGGAACAGATGAACTTCCTCAGCAGGACGTTTAGGTACATTTTCACACAGTTCTTTTCTACAAGGAAAAATATAAATATACCTCAAAGAGAGAAATCCTTTCTCTGGACGTAGGTGTACATTTGTGTGTTCATACCTGAGCTATTTTCACCTTCTGAGCGATCTTGGGTTTGCGGTTCGACTTCTTCCGGTTGATCTGATGACGATGAACCCAACCATGCAGCTCATCTGCCAACCTGACACACACACACACACACACACGAATAAAGATCAGGTGATTTTGACCCACTTGAGAAGATCACAAGTGAATTCTCTGGTTTCCATGCCGACCTGAGAGACTCGGAGCGATTGAACTGTCTGCAGTCGGAGGAGGAGAAGATGCGGTCGATGTCCTCCAGGACGAGATCCTTCACCTCGTTGAACACGCTGCTCACGTTCCTGCACAGAGACAGGGAGAATGTTCATCTCATAGATCTGATGACCTTCACTGAAATCATGATGAAGGTTAAGATCTGGAACCTGAAGTGAAAGGCGTCTGAGTTGTCCCTGTCCACCTCCCCTCCCCTCCACCTGTCCTCTCCCGTGTCCTCCTCACTGTCCAACTTGTCCTCCTCCGCTCTCTCGTTCACCACCTCACCCAGCTCATACACCAGCAGACGTCGTCCCGAGTGAAGTTCCTCCCCTTTCTCCAGAGCAGACTGTAACTTCCTGTCTGTGATGCTATAGGAGAAGAACAGGGTTCAGTCTGGTTCTGGTGAATGTCGAGATCATGAGGAGAAGAGTCTGAGCTTTACCGGACAGGAGCGAAGCTGAAGGTGATGAAGAGCAGGAGGACCATTACACATACTGCTCGCTTACTGCTGCCTGATTCTGCACCCTGTTTTACACACACACACACACACACACACACACACACACACACACACAATCAAGTCCACTGTCTGACCATCTCTTCCTCTCTGTGAGCATCTGATTCTATATCTCCTCTCTGTTCCTGACCTCTTTGGAGGCAAGTCTGATCCTCAGGGCTTGGTTCTCGCGGCGGAGACGTTCATTCTCCTGCTGTGCTTCTTTCAGCTGAGCCTCCAGGTTCTGTACGTACTCCTTCTTCTTCTTCCGGCTCTGACACGCAGACTCTCGGTTCTTTATCATCCTCTGCTGACGCTTCAGTACCTTCATCTGAGGAAGAGGAGGAGCATGGTTAGCCTAACCTCTCATTACACTCAATCACCACCATCACATTCATTATCACTTTCACACCAACATCACAACCATCATCATCATCACCACCAGTATCATCATCACCATCACTACCATCATCATCATTACAGTCATTATCACTTTCACATCAACATCACAACCATCATCACCACCACCACCAGTATCATCATCATCATCACCATCACTACATCATCAACTTCACATCAACATCACAGCCATCATCATCATCACCACCACCATCATCACATTCATCATCACACTCACATCAACAGCACAACCATCATCATCACCACCATCACATTCATTATCACACTCATCATCACCACCACCAGTATCATCATCACATTCATTATCACCTTCACATCAACATCACCACCATAACATTCATTATCACCTTCACATCATCACCACCATCACGACCATCATCATCACATTCATTATCACCTTCACATCAACATCATATCATCTTCACCAAAAGACTTAAGTGTATGAAATAATGAAGTAGACAGAAAAGTAAAGTGGACAGAATACTGACACATACAGATGTTTGGGGAATTCTATGGAATATGGAAATGTCAGGAATATAGAAATATGGAAGTAGTTCGGTCGTTAAGACGTTAGACTCCTTATATTCAGAAGTTGGTGAGTTCAATTCCCACCATCACCACTGGGAAGACAGGAGTGTAAGGAATACGGAAGTGTCAACTTTTCTAACACGCACACACACGCGCACACACACGCACACACGCGCGCACACACTCACATCAATGTCGCTGCAGCTGTTTCCTGGCAGAGAAGATGCTGGAATGATGGGTTTGGTGGTGGGCGGGGCTGTAGGGCTGGTGCAGTGCATGCTGGGAGACACAGGCTCCATTTTCACGATGGCCGGAGCAGAACCTAAACACACTGACGGAGACAGAACCACTGCGGAAGAGTACACCGATGTCAGAACACACACACACACACACACACACACACACACACACACACACACACACACACACACACATCTGTAAAACGGTTTTCAGCTTTTGGGGCGGAGCCTGTACCTGGTGGGGTTCCCTGCAGGAAGAGAGTTTTAGCGGCTACACACACGGGCCGGGGCTGGAGCACAGGCTTACTGCTGAGAATAGATCCAGTGTTCACTACACACACACACACGCACACGCACAAACGCACGCACACCGCACACAAACGCACACACACACACACGCACACACGATCACGCACACGCGCACATCACACGCACACACACGCACACACACACACACACACACACACACACACACACACACACACACACACACACAAACACACACACACACACTAATTAATAACCCACAAATCACTAAGCACAAAAACGTTCAGACACACATATCTCTAAGGATGCATATATACTTTTGGGGAACATATAAGTGTATATGTGTGTGTATATGTGTGTGTGTGTATATACCCGTGGTCTGTGCTACAGTGGGAACAGGAAGAGTGGGTGGAGCTTGGTGAGGTGGCGGAGCTGTGGTCGCCACGGTAACCTCCATGGCTCCCACCGGGGGTGAGAGAACATCTCCGTACATGTACGGCGGCGTGGGAGGATTCTCACCTTTCACCTGTAACGGGGACACAAAACCCACCAGACGCTGTATCATTATTCACTAATTATTAGACCAAGTATATTCTGCCTATTTAAACATAAAGCAAAACAAATACATTAACTCTGCATTATAACCTTTATGAAAATGTAAAAAAATCTATACAATTAATTCATTATCTAATTAATTAATTACAATATTAATAATTAATCAATGTATTAAATCATGCTAAATATTTGTGTTAAAAGAAATGATTATTTTTGCTCATTTATATGTGTATGTTTGTTAAATGTTTATGTGACTGCCACACACACACACACACACAAAGATAGATAATAAAGTTCCGGCTGAAAGATAAAAAGAGTAAAACGTGAGGAAATGGTTTCTCAGCTCACAACAGAGAGAGAGAGAGAGAGAGAGAGTGTGTGTGTGTACTTCTGATTAGTTTACATTACTTCAGCAGTGTGTGTGAATGTGGTTTTGTAATTAAATCTTCCATTACAATCCAATATCTGTCATTTCTACTGTACTTTCAGACGTATAATAGTTTACAAAATTAACAATGAGTGCGGCAGAAGGTGACAAGAAGTCTCATCTTTTTTTGTGTTAAAATTTTAAATTCATTGTTTGTAAAAAAAATTAAAAATGTTGTGTTAAAATTTTAAATTCATTTTATGTTTATATTTGGTTGTGTTAAAATGAAAATTTAGATACTTAGTGCAGATTTTGACACCTTTGATTAGAATAATGCTGACAGATTGCTTCTGGATTTTATTTGACTGATGGTGTGTGTATGTGTTTACCTGAGCTTCAAGTAAGGACAATAAAGAGCTGTTTGACGCAGGAGAGGATGAAGGAGACGGAGGTTCTGCCTTCACCTGGAACACTAAACACACACACACACACACACACACACACACACACACACACACACACACACACACACACACACACACACACACACACACACACACACACACACTTATCAATGAAATCAATAAAGATAATAGAACAAACAGAAGGCCACCTCACACCTGGTGCAAACACACACACACATTCCCACACACACACTCACACATTTCGACTGGGAGAGGCTGTGCTATCGTCATCTCGTCTTTCATAACCGTCATGTCACCTGTAATGAGACAGAGAGAGAATCGGACATCATAATTACAATCTCAGGAAATGATCTCATCTCAGGATTTTTACTCTGGAAAATACCTGCAGATCAAATCTCATGACATCATCTCATGACATCTCAATTATCTTAAGGCCAGGATTATTCCCACAACTGTTTTTATAACCTTTATCTTCATCAGAACCACGGCCAGCGGGCCACATCTGGTACAGAACTGTCCAAATCAGTACCAGATCCAGCTCAAACACTCCTTACCTTCTAGCAGTTTGTTCTCCAGATGTTTCCATGGTGCCATGGGGTTGTCCGGGTCATGGGTCAGCAGGTCATTGTCAAGCTGTGAGGAACAATTCAGTGCATGACTTTACCAAGAACATGATTTGTAATTCAAATAACCACAAGGTGTGTGTGTGTGTGTGTGTGTGCGCGCGAGAGCAACATCCTTCCAATAACATCTATCCTAACATTACTTTTTATTCTCTTTTATCTCCCTCTGTCCAGAAATCCAAAAAAAAAAAAAAAAAAAAAAAGGGCAACTGTCTATCCTCGTGTACTTAAGTTTGTATTTACCCTTCATGAATAAATCTTATCCTTAGAGCGAGACCTAAAGCACTTCTTGTACGTCGCCCTGGATAAGGGCGTCTGCTACGTACTGTACATGTAAATGTCTGCTAAATACCGCAAATGAGAGAGAGTGTGTGTGTGTGTGTGTGTGTGTGTGTGCACCAATCATGCAAACAAATGATCTACAGCTAGTTCCAGCAGAATCAGAGTATAAAGAGTTCTTTCAACTGGTCCAGATGATCCATCACTTCCAATATTACACAATTTACCGTTCCACCAGCACCACCACCCCAGCTCCTCCACCACCAACACTGTGGCCAAAGCTAGGTCTTGTGATCTCCAGCCTCTCTAACATCTGTACAGTGGACCCACCAAACATCTGGAGATGACCTGACAGCCAGCTTCCACAAATAGGTTTTGGAGTTTTGTACACATTGTTAATGATCTACAGTACAGCGTACCAGCACCATAGCTCTGTAGCTCTGGAGGGTGAAGGTGTCCAGCTGGAGGTCTAGCTGTCTATCTCTGAACAATAGCTCCTGTACTGTTCCTGATGCTCCACACTACGGCTAACAGAAAGATTCCCTGAAACCATTCTAGACCTGATCCCACCACCACATCCTTCCTGGTGCCAGTTCAATCTCCATCCAGGCTAGAACAATCTCCAGAACTGCTAATGTGTAGAATTAATAGACATACATTTTAGTGGTTATTAAGTAGAAAGTCAGCAGCTACCAACCCCACTCAAACTAGCATATCCACTGCAACTGCGCTAGTTTCTAATCATGTCCCATACAAACCCCAAATCACACCTCTTTTACAGAAATAATTCCAATCGTGCACTGAAACTTTGGAATAGTTTTGATTATGGATGGGTAGTGTGATGGGGTGTCTTGTGGTGCTACTTCCTGTTTGTTCATGTATCAAAACACATGTTCATGTTATCTCAGTTTTCGGCATAATAACATGCTGATCCTACACAAAGACGCAATACGGAGAGATCAGAGCTGCTGCACTTTACTCTAACAGGATATAATGGAGCAGTAATGTTAGCTCTCTCTCACACACACACACACACACACACACACACACACACACACACACACACACACACACAGGACATCCTCATGGTGTAGGTGTGTGTATAAGAGAGAAAAGACTCACCAGTGGGTCATATTTCAGACGCTCCTCGCCCTCCTCCATACTCTCAAACTGATACAAACACGCATCTGAAACGTGAAAGAGAAACGAGAC
>JACRUU010000005.1:29209262-29216762 GCA_030449085.1 Kryptopterus vitreolus
TCTGGTGGAGTCGGCGGCTCCCGGGCTGGGGTCTGGTGCTCGGCGGCGCCCCGGGCTGGGGTCTGGTGCTCGGTGGCGCCCCAGGCGGGGGCCGGCGGGCTGGGCTGGGGTCTGGTGCTCGGCGGCGCCCCAGGGCTGGGGTCTGGTGCTCGGCGGCGCCCCGGGCTGGGGTCTGGTGCTGCGGCGGCGGGCCCAGGCTGGATGGTGGTGCTCGGCGGCCTGCCCGGGCTGGAGGCTGGTAGCTCGGCGCATCGGGCTGGGGTCTGGTGCTCGCGGCCCCGGGCTGGGGTCTGGTGCTCGGGCGCCCCGGGCTGGGGTTCTGGTGCTCGGCGGCGCCCCGGGCTGGAGGCTGGTGCTCAGCGGTGTCCCGGGCTGGGGTCTGGTGCTCGGCGGTGCCCCGGGCTGGTGGTGCTGGTGCTGGTGCGGCGGCGCCCCGGGCTGGGGCTGGGGTCTGGTGCTCGGCGGCGAAGGCTGATGCTCGGCGGGCTGGGGGGGCTGGGTCGTGGGTTCGGGAAGAGGCGCTGAATGCGCTCCCGGATGGCGTTGAGATTTTCGGCACCAGCCAAGCCGAAAGCCTGAAGCTGTACCGCTCCCCAAACAGGAGTCTGGGGCAGAAGAGACAGCCGTCTCCTGATGTCCTCCATCATCAAGTCTGTCTTTCTCCTCATCTCAGCGCCGTCCGAGAAATCAAAATTAAAACCTGGCACGTGTGCACCTGCTGGGTCCATGTTTGGCCGGATTATTCTGTCAGCGAAGTGCAGGTGATGAGGACCCAAATGCAGGATGCGAGGCCAGGGTTCAAAATAAAGTGTCTTTAATGAAGAAAAAAGCAAAGAATAAACCAGTCCAACAAAAGGCAGAGTAAAACGGAAACCAAACAATCCAGAAGCCAGAGACAAACCAAAACATCCAAAAATGCAAAAAACCAACCAGATATCAAAATGCAGAACAGGAGTCCAGGGACAGGAAACAGGGAGCAAGGCAGGACAGGCAGGGTGGCAAGATAATCCTCAAGTGTAATAATCCGGCAGAGAGTCATTGTCTCCAAGCTCCTTAAATAAGGAGCCCGGCGGGAAAACGGAAAACCGGCAAGATGGCTGCCGAACCGGAAGTGTGCGCCGCAAAACCGGAAGTGCGCGCCGCGAAACCGGAAGTGCGCGCCGCGAAACCCACTTGGGAGATCCTGACACCGGGTGCTCGAAGACTTTACGGAACTTTGCGAGAAAGCTCTCGAGAGTCGGATACAGTTCTCAATGATGGTCCCAGATGGCAGTGGCCCATTGGAGTGCACGCCCGGTGAGCAGTGAGCAGATGAAGGCAATGCGACTCTCCTCTGTAGGGAACAGGTGAGGTTGTTGCGAGATGTACAGAGAACACTGCATGAGAAACCCCTTGCACTCCTTAGGGGAACCGTCGTACTTGTTTGGCAGAGACAGCTTAGGATTATGGAAGTTAGTGGCTGACGGCTGGACAGGGAGCTGCAGGGTTGCTGGCGAAACTTGAGTGGGTAGTGAGCTCTGCGCGGTAACCTGCAAAGCTTGTAGCGCAGACACAAGTTGTGCGGTTAAAGAGCTCAACTGGTGAAGTTGTTCCTGATGAGTAGCTAGCATGTTGCCTTGCGTTGCTAACACAGTGGCCAACTGTGTAAAAGCCGCTGGATCCAGGGTAGGCGAAGTATTCTGTGGCAGAGACTCAGGAGATTCAAGATCCATGTGCACGTTTTTATTAATGCTCGAGGTTAGGCAGATGAAAGGGGCAGCACCGACAGACAGCTGTATCAGAGATGAGCAATAATTACAACAGGTAACAGGTGAGAAGGTCAGAAGGCAGGCAGCTAGCGTCAATAGTCCAGTGAACAATAGCAATCAGTCCAGTGGGGCAGGCAGCAGAGAATAGCAAACAGGCAGAGGTCATACACAGACTATCACACAGGAGTAACGCTCAGAATTGACAGGAAAAAGGCAATACTTCGCAATGAGCCAAGGTCAGGGTCTGGCTTATATGGAGAGACTAATGAGTGATAGAAATCAGGTGTGTGCAAGATGGCAGTGTGTGAGGCATGATGGGAAATGTAGTGCTGCTAGTACTCCGGTGACGGCTCGCGTTGGTGATGATCGGAGGGGTTCACAGAGGCTGCATTTGTCACAATTACATCGTTTCACTACATTAGAGACGTTGGTCCTCAGATCTTCATTTCGTTCCTCCGGCGTAAAGTTTTGCTTCATCTCTAACGTTTATTATCACAAAGTCATGATGGAGAACATGATGGGATTCCTCTCTCTCATGCCTCTCATGTGTGATCTTACACACGGCCAACAGTGATATGTACTTCCACATCCATGTCACAGTAAGAAATATTAGGTAATGGAATTAAAGTGTTATAAATGTCTGACCTTTAAAGCCGAACTCTTCTTCTCTTCTTCATTCCGTACAACATCACCTCCATGACGAGTCTACAGCATCAAACATTTCACATCTCCCATAATCCTCTCCATTTCCCTCAACATTTACTGCTTCCAAAAGTGCTTCAGATCCTCCAACACTAAATCCTGACATGAGCACTGACAGCGGTGGAAAGAATCACACTCACTCGCGTTATTGTAATTGAGTAGTTGTTGTTTTTGTGTACTTTTACTTTTTAAAGTAGTTTTTAAAATGTCATTTTAGTTTAACTTAAGTATGTTTTTTATTTGTTATATGTTCATATTTGTTACTAAGTAAAAATAAATAATACAACAATAAATAATATACAACAAAAATAAATACAACAATTAAAAAAAGTAAAGGGTAACTTTTATTCTGAGTACATTTTTAATAAGCTACTTTTTGTGTACATGTTTAGAGTGATAACTTTACTAGTACTCAAGTCACATTACTTTTACTCGAGTACAACATTTTATTACTATTTCAACCTCTGTTTATTAGGAACAGACTCGGAATATCATCTGTATATTTTCTCTAGCGATTGTAAAACTCTGATCGGAGAACAGTGTTCTTGGAGAACAGTGTTAGAACAGTGTTATTGGAGAACAGTGTTAGAACAGTGTTATTGGAGAACAGTGTTATTGGAGAACAGTGTTAGAACAGTGTTATTGGAGAACAGTTATTGGAGAACAGTGTTAGAACAGTGTTATTGGAGAACAGTGTTATTGGAGAACAGTGTTAGAACAGTGTTATTGGAGAACAGTGTTATTGGAGAACAGTGTTAGAACAGTGTTAGAACAGTTTATTGAACAGTGTTAGAACAGTGTTATTGGAGAACAGTGTTAGAACAGTTGGAGAACAGTGTTAGAACAGTTTATTGGAGAACAGTGTTAGAACAGTGTTATTGAAGAACAGTGTTAGAACAGTGTTATTGGAGAACAGTGTTAGAACAGTTTAGAACAGTGTTAGAACAGTGTTATTGAAACAGTGTTAGAACAGTGTTAGAACAGTGTTAGAACAGTGTTATTGGAGAACAGTGTTATTGGAGAACAGTGTTATTGGAGAACAGTGTTAGAACAGTGTTATTGGAGAACATTGTTATTGGAGAACAGTTATTAGAACAGTGTTATTGGACAGTGTTATAGAACAGTGTTATAGGAGAACAGTGTTATTGGAGAACAGTGTTAGATAAGGTTTTTAATTGGAGAAGTGCTGGTGTACGTGCTGCAGGAAAAGGTAGGAGGTTAAAGGTCATGTAAAGCCGGCTTGTGACTCATGTCCTCCTTTCTGAGCGCTTTTTTTGAGATGAAATTCAACTTCATGGTGATTGTGTAAAATCCACACACAGAGCAGTAATAATAATACAGTAATAATACAGTAATAATGCAGTAATAATGCAGTAATAATGCAGTAATAATAATGCAGTAATAATGCATTAATAATAATACAGTAATAATACAGTAATAATAATGCAGTAATAATACAGTAATAATACAGTAATAATAATGCAGTAATAATAATGCAGTAATAATGCAGTAATAATGCAGTAATAATAATGTAGGGATGGAGGGATGAGTGATGGAGTGGTAGAGGGTGATGGAGAGATGAGAGAAGGGTGAGTGGTAGAGGATGGAGGGATGATGAGTGATGGAGTGGTAGAGGATGATAGAGAGATGAGAGAACGAGTGGTAGTGGATGGAGGGATGAGTGAGAGGAGTGGAGTATAGGATGGAGGGATGAGTGGATGAGATGGAGTGGATGAGGATGGAGGGATGAGTGGAGTGGTATGGAGTGGTAGAGTGAGAATATAATGGAGGGATGAGTGATGGAGTGGTAGAGGATGATGGAGGGATGAGTGATGGAGTGGTAGAGGATGGAGGGATGAGTGATGGAGTGGTAGAGGATGATGGAGAGATGAGAGAAGGAGTGGTAGAGGATGGAGGGATGAGTGATGGAGTGGTAGAGGATGAGTGGATGGAGGGATGGAGTGATGGAGGAGTGGTAGAGGATGGATGGAGGGAATAATTGTAGTGGAGGGATGATGATGGAGTGGTAGAGGATGTAGGAGATGGATGGAGTGGATGAGTGGTGAGAGCGTGAGAGAAGGTGGATGAGAGGAGTGGTAGAGGATGAGAGGGATGAGAGAATGATGGTGTAGAGTGGTAGAGGATGGAGGGATGAGTGATGGAGTGGTAGATGATGGAGGGATGTGATGGAGTGGTAGATGAGAGAGTGGTAGAGTATGATGGAGGGATGAGTGATGGAGTGGTAGAGGATGATGGAGGGATGAGTGATGGAGTGGTAGAGGACGATGGAGGGATTAGTGATGGAGTGGTAGAGTATAATGGATGGATGAGTGATGGAGTGGTAGAGGATGATGGAGGGATGAGTGATGGAGTGGAGGGAGTGAGTAGGAGATGATGGTGGGTGGATGATGGAGGGATGAGTGTGAGCAGTGGTAGTGGATGATGGAGGGATGAGTGGATGAGTGGTAGATGATGGAGGGATTAGTGATGGAGTGGTAGAGGGATGATAATGGAGGGATGAGTGATGGAGTGGTAGAGGATGATGGATGGGATGAGTAGGAGTGATGGAGTGGTAGAGGATAATGGAGGGATGAGTGATGGAGTGGTAGAGGATGATGGAGGGATGAGCGATGGAGTGGTAGAGTATAATGGAGGGATGATTGATGGAGTGGTAGAGGACGATGGAGGGATGAGTGATGGAGTGGTAGAGTATAATGGAGGGATGGTGAGGAGAGGGTGAGGACGAGGGATGGATGGGTGATGTGGTAGAGTATATTGGATGGGATGAGTGATGGAGTGGTAGAGGATGATGGATGGGATGATGAGTGATGGAGTGGTAGAGGATGATGGAGGGATGAGTGATGGAGTGGTAGAGGACGATGGAGGGATGATTGATGGAGTGGTAGAGGATGATGAGAAATGAAATATAAAGAGAGTATTTGAGGTGGTAACATGTCGGGAGGTGGAACTCAGTGGTTGCATGTTCAAATCCCAGCACCACCACTGGGCTGCTACTAATGGGGCCCCTGAGCAAGGCCCTTAACCCTCAACTGCTCAGTTGTAAGTCTCTCTGGATAAGGGCATCTGCCAAATGTAAATGTAACATGCCAGCAGGGGGCAGCACAAGTCTGCATGCAGGATGTGGAGGTTTATTATTATGGGTTAGACCAGCTGTGTTTGATCCTACATCATGATCTCTTCCAGCATTGACGAGTTTAAGCTGTTATTACTGTTTGTTATTAATGGTAATAACTGTGATGTGCTCAGCAGAGACAATCCTGTTATATCTGCATGTAGATACGGAGACAGACGAAGCAAAAGAACCTTTTATTTTATTCATTTATTGAATTTTAATGCCTTCATTTAATCAATATAAGTAAAAAGTGTATTTCATGAATTTTATTTTTATTTAATTAATAATCAAATATTATTTTATATTTATATAAAATTATATATATATATATATATATATATAAAATGTAAAATATTCACAAATGTTAAAAATAAAATGAAATAAATCCACACACTTTCACTTTGAAATCTTTCCTGGTTTAAGTTGAGTTTTTCCTGCTGTAATAATAAATAAAACTGGACCGAATGTGACTTTGAATCCGAGACGCATCGAATCACGAACGCACAAATCAGTTCTCAAATCAAATCCTTTCTGATTCACATCTGTGTGTATTTCTATACAAATATACAACACTACACAACATACACACACAACACAACACACACCACACACACAACAACACTACACACTACACACAACACACACAATACAACACTACACAATACACATACACAACACACACAAAACAACACACCACACACAACACACACACCACACACACCACATACACACAACATACACACACACACACATACACACAAACATACACACACACACATACACACACATAGTACACACACAACATACACACACACAACACATACACACACACACACACACACATACACACAACACTACACACATACACACACAACAACATACAATACAACACTACACAACAGACCTACAACACATACACAACACACACAACCACTACACAACACAATACACACAACATACACACACAACACAACACAACATACAACACAATACACACAACACAACACAATACAACACTACACAACATACACACACAGCACATACACACACCACACAACACTACACAACATACACACACAGCACATACACACACACACACACAACACTACACAACATACACACACAACACTACACACACATACACACATACACACAACACACACTACACATACATACACACACAGCACATACACTACACACACAACACAACACACTACACAACACACACTATACACACAACACTACACAACACTACACACACACACACAACAACATACACAACATACACACACAACACATACACACACCAAACAACACTACACAACACACACACAGCACATACACACACAACACAACACTACACAACATACACACACAACACATACACACACTACACAACACACATACACAACATACACACACAACACTACACTACACAACACTACACACACACACATCACACACAACATACACACACACACATACACACACACAATCACACACACACACACAACACTACACACACATACACACACACACACACATACTACACAACATACACACACATACACACATACATACACACCACACAACACTACACAACATACACACACAGCACTACATACACACATCACACAACACTACACAACATACACACACATCACATAGACACACCACACAAAACTACACAACATACACACACAGCACATACACACACACACACAACACTACACAACACACACACAAACACTACACAACACAATCACAGTACACACACAGCACACACACATACACACACATCACAACACACAACACACTACACAACACACACACACGCACATACACACACACAACATACACAACAACACTACACAACATACACACACAGCACATACACACACCACACAACACAACAAA
>JACRUU010000005.1:29234262-29266762 GCA_030449085.1 Kryptopterus vitreolus
ATTTATCCTATAATGAAACATAAACAGTACACTTATGACACCAGTAATACAGAGTTACATATAGAGTGTTTTTGTTTTGTTACCTGCTATACACTGCGTTACTTACATTTGAAATTATTATGTATTATTAAAATTTTGTTTCATTATACTTCCTTTTTGTTCACATTGGCAGGTTATTAGCAATCTCATCGTGTGTTATGTATTCCACATGTGTGTGTGTGTGTGTGTGTGTGTGTGTGTGTGTGTGTGTGTTAACTATTCGACTTACGACTGTGTTTTAATCCCATGTAACCAGCAGGAGGCATGTCAGAGTCACATAATCATGATGCGGACGCAGTGACGCTTCATGCCCGAGGTTAGTCTGATTACCGTTTAACCTTCACGTTTTATCACCTTCCTGTCCTCACAGACACACAAACACTAATCAGACATGATGCTGAAATGAAACAAGTGTGTGTGTGTGTGTGTGTGTGTGTGTGTGTGTGTGTGTGTGTGTGTGTGTGTGAAACAGATCGATTGAAGAGCAGTAATGATGAGGTTAGTGCCTTATGTCCTTCCTTCGTGTTAACCAAGGGAATGTTTTGGCACCCTTCATATAAAAACCTGTTTTTATTCTTTTAACACTGTTTATTTCATGTGCAATTCATATGCAGATCACATAGATGTTTGTGTATTTGTGTGTGTGTGTGTGTGTGTGTGTGTTTCAGATCCATTATGCGTCACTGGGAAGGCAGAACTGGAGATCTCGAGGCTGGAACCAACAAAGCAGGCAGCAGGTCATTTACTCAACACTGCTGCTGACACCTACACACACACCATAACACACACACACACACACACACACCATAACAAACACAGACACACACACACCATAACACAAACACACACACACACACCTACACACCTACACACACACCTACACACACACACCATAACACACACACACACACACACACACACCATAACACACACCATAACACACACACACACACACACACACCGTAACACACGCACCTACACACCTACACACACACCATAACACACACACCTACACACACATGCATTTTATTCAAGCTACAATACAAAATATGTGAATGACCTGCGATTTGTATGTTAATTGTATGCAAATGAGACAAATGTATTAAATACACAGATACTGAACAATGAAATGCTTCTGAGGGTCTGTGTTAAAACGTTTACTTTTCGTGTGTCTTTGTGACTTAGATATACACACACACACACACACACACACACTACCGCAGCAGCAGATATTTGGCTCAGACTCGAGGATGTCCTGTGACCTTTCTGGCGACAGTGTCGTACATCACAGTGTGGTTAGTGGGCGGAGCTTGTCTCACTTGAGGTGTTGCCGTGTGTCTAAGGCTTGCATACTGCAAATCTGTTTCCTAAACACACACACACACACACACACACACACACACACACACACATACACACATAAACACACACACACAGAAACACACTACTAGATATGATAAATGTCAGAATAATTACATAAGCATAAGCATTCCTATTAAAAACCATTTAACAGTGTTTGTGGGATTTTCTCTTCGGGTTCGAGTCGATCACACAGTGAAGTATGAAGTGATTTACAAAGCGAGTGTGAGTTTTATATACAGCTGCTTTTTCACTATAATGCAAATCTATGTAAAACTATAATGTAAATCTACTTTTATATTTATTTATTGGTATTTTTAATAAAAATGGTCAAAAAATGTTTGGTCCTGGGAATTCTCCAGTGAAATTCAGACCTAAACATAATAATTCCTTTTGCAAATTATATATATATATATATATATATATATATAAATAGATAGATAGATAGATAGATAGATAGATAGATAGATAGATAGATAGATAGATAGATAGATAGAGCATTATAAGCATTTCACTGCATATCATACTATGATGTATGACTGTGTATGTGACTAATAAAATTTGAATTTGAATTTGAGATAGATACATACATGCATACATATGCATGTATAACATTATTCAATCAGAAGACTGTAATTCCAGTTCATCATGTTTGAGCTGAAACATGAATCACTGTTATTGTGTCTTCTAGATATTATTTCTTCTTTTATATTTAAATATACTCCACTCCTTCTTTTATATGTCCTCGATGTCCGTATTTGTCCAATACAATGGCTTGAATCTTTGTAGCATGAATAAAGCGTGCTTTATTATGCGATCACTGTTCTTGATGGAAGTTCCCTGGAAACATCCCACAGGCCAAACCACCTCTCATTTGCATGCATTTGACTCGGGTTTTATTGGATAAAGCAGGTTCATGACCTGGTGAAAATTATACATGAGCTTTATGCATAATTATAATCTACGTTCTGTATATAATGCCATGTTCTATTTACAGATAATAGTTTTCATATTTAAGGCCCCAATTACAATCTATTTCAAATACAAAGATTGATGTGACACATTGTAGAATTGTATTTATCTGGACTCATGGGTTCAATCCCCACCACCACCAAGCTACCACTAGGGGGCCCTTGAGCAAGGCCCTTAACTCTCAATTGCTCAGTTATAAGTCACTCTGGATAAGGACGCCTGCCAAATGCTGTAAACGTAAATGTAATATAGAGTATATTGTATATAATATAGAATCCTTATAGGATTGTATATTTAGTGTGGTTTTATGAATAATGAATATTAAAGAGAGTAAACGTGATGTATTACCGTCATCGCAGAATCTTTCCCACATTTCATACAGAACGATGAAGGAAGGCCTGACAAAAAAAGAAAATACAAAAAAATATAAATATTTATAAATATTTATTAAATCATTTCCTAATGCAAGTTATTAACTGGAATCAAGTTCTGGTTTAAATATTCGATTGGATTGAACTTTACTGTTGTGTAAGGTACATTTTCTGTACAGAACATGCCTTTAACATCTAACCAGAAGTGCACAATTGGTTTATTTATAATAAATAGCAGTGTGATAATAATAATAATAATACATTATGTATATACAGAAATATACAGCATAACTGCAAAGATTCAACAGTTATATCACTTTTCACACTTTGTTAAAAAATAAATAAATAAATCAAGCCAAAAGAGTTTTAGGTTTATTGTATTCAAAGTTTGTAGTCTAGTGAACTAGTGTTGATTTGTTCATTTATAGAGACTGAAAGCACTTTTTGTACATCACTCTCAATAAGGCCGTCTAAATGCTGTAAATGTAATAATGACCAGATATACACTGTTATAAATGTGTATACCATATATATATATATATATATATATATATATATATATATATATATATATATATATATATATATATATATACAGACGTGGACAAAATTGTTGGTACCCTTTGGTCAATGAAAGAAAAAGTCACAATGGTCACAGAAATAACTTTAATCTGACAAAAGTAATAATAAATAAAAATTCTATAAATGTTAACCAATGAAAGTCAGACATTGTTTTTCAACCATGCTTCAACAGAATTATGTAAAAAAATAAACTCATGAAACAGGCATGGACAAAAATGATGGTACCCCTAACTTAATATTTTGTTGCGCAACCTTTTGAGGCAATCACTGCAATCAAACGCTTCCTGTAACTGTCAATGAGACATCTGCACCTCTCAGCAGGTATTTTGGCCCACTCCTCATGAGCAAACTGCTCCAGTTGTGTCCGGTTTGAAGGGTGCCTTTTCCAGACTGCATGTTTCAGCTCCTTCCAAAGATGCTCAATAGGATTGAGGTCAGGGCTCATAGACGGCCACTTTAGAATAGTCCAATTTTTTCCTCTTAGCCATTCTTGGGTGTTTTTAGCTGTGTGTTTTGGGTCATTGTCCTGTTGCAAGACCCATGACCTGCGACTGAGACCAAGCTTTCTGACACTGGCTAGTACATTTCTCTCTAGAATTCCTTGATAGTCTTGAGATTTCATTGTACCCTGCACAGATTCAAGACACCCTGTGCCAGACGCAGCAAAGCAGCCCCAGAACATAACAGAGCCTCCTCCATGTTTCACAGTAGGGACAGTGTTCTTTTCTTGATATGCTTCATTTTTTCGTCTGTGAACATACAGCTGATGTGCCTTGGCAAAAACTTCGATTTTTGTCTCATCTGTCCACAGGACATTCTCCCAGAAGCTTTGTGGCTTGTCAACATGTAGTTTGGCATATTCCAGTCTTGCTTTTTTATGATTCGTTTTCAACAATGGTGTCCTCCTTGGTCGTCTCCCATGTAGTCCACTTTGGCTCAAACAACGACGGATGGTGCGATCTGACACTGATGTTCCTTGAGCATGAAGTTCACCTTGAATCTCTTTAGAAGTCTTTCTAGGCTCTTTTGTTACCATTCGGATTATCCGTCTCTTAGATTTGTCATCAATTTTCCTCCTGCGGCCACGTCCAGGGAGGTTGGCTACAGTCCCATGGATCTTAAACTTCTGAATAATATGTGCAACTGTACTCACAGGAACATCTAGTTGCTTGGAGATGGTCTTATAGCCTTTACCTTTAACATGCTTGTCTATAATTTTCTTTCTGATCTCTTGAGACAGCTCTTTCCTTTGCTTCCTCTGGTCCATGTCGAGTGTGGTACACACCATATCACCAAACAACACAGTGATTACCTGGAGCCATATATATAGGCCCAATGGCTGATTACAAGGTTGTAGACACCTGTGATGCTAATTAGTGGACACACCTTCAATTAACATGTCCCTTTGGTCACATTATTTTCTGTGTTTTCTAGGGGTACCATCATTTTTGTCCATGCCTGTTTCATGAGTTTATTTTTTTACATAATTCTGTTGAAGCATGGTTGAAAAACAATGTCTGACTTTCATTGGTTAACATTTATAGAATTTTTATTTATTATTACTTTTGTCAGATTAAAGTTATTTCTGTGACCATTGTGACTTTTTCTTTCATTGACCAAAGGGTACCACAATTTTGTCCACGTCTGTATATACTTTAAAACGGCAGTAACACTTCTAGTTACACTCGCACACAGTGTTTATGAAGGAACTCGGCTGGTTGTTTATCTTGGAGAAGTAAACACAGATCTTCTGTGGATGTCGGCGATGAATGTATGTATGTAAGAGTATATACAGAATAAATATGGATGGAATATACAGGGTTATGGATGGTGCAAACATGCAAGAAAAATGTAGTAAATTGCAAATATAATCTTCAGCGCAGATTAAATGCAATCAAATTAAAATACAGTGTTTATAGAGGATATTATAGAGGAGAAACCTGAAAGCATCAAAACAAAACAGTTTGCACAAAAATGTGTGTTACTTGTGTGGAAGCAGAAAGTTGATTCGGTGGGTGTGATGGATGAGGATCTGCTCTCTGTGGTTCGGAAATGAAAATCTCTTGCAGTACGGCTCATGGACACAGACATCGCTAGCTGAATTTACCGACACGCTCGCAGCTAAATCAGCACGTATCTCAGAAAGACAACAAAATCACATTGGAACAACTTTCCAAAATAATGGAGATTTTTAAAACAAAAATGATCTGCACTAAATATGCTTTTTAAAAATTCTGATGGTCACATGCTTTGTTGCTATAGTTAATATTAATAGCTTATTGTCCACAGTGTATATACTTTTATTTATACAAATTATTCATATGGTACAATAATAAATGATAATTTCATCAGAATGTTTAAAAGCATTTATGTTTTAGGAAGGGATTAGGGTTTGTCCTGTTCTCAGGGATTGTTTAGTGGTTGTTATTAGCGATGCGCTGAATGATGTGGTTTGTTGTTTTGACATCTCACCTTGTTTGCACATAATTCCGAGGAAGAGCGTGAATACGAGGGCGAGCGCGAAGCAGACAGAAACGAGCGGCGTCCAGCAGTGCGCACTTTCAGAAGTGTACTTCACCACATCTGGAACACAAAGCCAGATGTGTGGTGAGTGATGAATAAGAAGAGGGCAAACCTGCAACTGAAATCAGATTAATAAAACCAAAGTGTCTTGCTGAGGTGGAAAAAGTCTTTTCTAATAAATCTAAGTGAGTTTGAGAGGGGTCGTTAGTTTCACTATGAGTGTGTGACGTGACGTGACGGAGAAAGCGGTGGTCTTTACATTGTTCTGTTTCTCATGAAAATCCTAAGTTTCATTTCATCGCTGATAGAAACACTGACAGCAGTGTAGGATTAAGATTAAGAGATTACTTCTGCTCAGACAGAAGGTGGAACTTGTTCTTCTGACGCTGTGTCTGGTGTCTGGCAAAGATGAACGTTTCACAAAAATCAGCTTTCCAATAAAAAGGGTAAAATAAAACCACGAGAGTGAAAGGATTCTAAAATACACCAATCATACAAAGTCATGCTTTTTATTCTATTTAGATTTTTTCTTACAGTTCCAGAATAAAGTGCAACACTACTCCACTACTTGGAGCGAAAATACATGAAACCGCGAATGAAAATGTCCGACTGCCGTATCAGAATAAAGTGTAAGCGCACACCCACACCGGAGTTTACTCAGCAAGAGGAAAAACAGAGAGACAATTTATAGACAAATGACACGCGGGGGAGGGGGCGCGAGATGTTTTCTTCTTCCTAGGGGGGGCATGATAGAAAATAATTGAGAAGCACTGATTTATTTGCATGTTTGTCTGTATTGATGTATTCCCCTTGTGGTGAATTGCTGTAATTGCACCCTCTTTTGCAACTTCCTGTAGACAGCCATCTGAACAGCAGTGTTGGGGACGGGTGTTACGCGTTTCGCAATTTAATTACAAAATAAAAGTAACAATAATTCATTACAGTTACTGAGAAAAAAAACATGTAATTAAATTACAGTTACAAAACCCAAAGAACCGCGACTGACAAAAGATTCCATTTGGTCTTCTAATCAAAAGTTGAAATCGCGGCTCCAACATAACGCTAGTGCTGGGAGTAAAACCCGTCCGTATCTGCTCAGATGTATAAATGATGTAAGTCGTTCCGGATGTCTGACAAATATCACAAAATAATAAATAATGTTCAACACATTTCCCAAGAAGCGCCGATTTCCTCCGGATTTGTGGTTTATTCTGTAGATTTTCTGTAAAATTTAAAACTTTGAAAATGACCACTATTTCGGTTACTCATATAACAAGGTAGAAAAAGCAGTGAGTAGTGTTTAGGGATTAGTAGTAAATACAATACATAGTATTTTTTAAATAAAATAGAATAGAATACAGTCTTTATTTATCACATAAACTTTACAGCACAGTGAAATTATTCCTTCGCTTGTTTGGAAGTATGGGGTCAGAGTGCAGAATCGGCCATGATACGGCGCCCCCTGGAGCACAGATCGTTAAGGGCCTAGCTCATGGACCCAAGGGCGGCAGGTTGGTGATACCGGGGCTCGAACCGCCGACCTTCCCATCAGTAACTCAGCACCTTAAAGCACTAAGCTCCGCCCCCACCCATTATATTTTTATAACTGAATCCTCTCACCTGGAAACTGCAGAGAGACGGCTCTCCCGAATCGCATGTGCGCCCCGCCCTGCCTGGAGCCGCAGTAATACAGGCCGATATCAGACTGTCTGATGTCCATGATGATCAGACTCGGAGTCTCATTGTGGACGTTTCCCAAATTCTATTGTGTGAAAAGGTTGTAGTTCAGGGTTGTGATTGGTGCACAGGTTTGTATTAATGCTGTTAAAGCGGGTAGTGCTGGAACCTTTACTTTCAGCATGACGTCTTCAGGACAGAGAATTAATTGTTTACAGCTGCTGTAGTGTAAGTGAGAACATGACAAAACTACATAATGGACAAATGGTGTTATACCGCATTATGGAGCATACATACCCCTTTAGACAAGACGTTTTGGCACAGTTTAAGAAAAGGACTTACATTGTGACTTGACAGGAAATGTTCAGGATCCTGGTTATAACCCAATGCCAGGTCTCTCTCGAGGGATCCTTTCTGGACTGAGATGATCATAGTGAGCTGGTGTTGGTGCTGCTGGTACCAGACCATGTCGATGCCGGGGGAGACGTTACAATGCAGTGTGATGTTTTCTCCTTCTCTAACAATGCGAGTCACAGCAGATGAAGAGCTCACACTTTGTCTCACGATGCCTAGAGTTAAAAACAAAAAGAAAAAAGATAAGTTGTTATTATTTAATGTTTGCTGAATTTCACATCTGTGTGATCGAAACAAATGGTGCAGTCACAACAATTCATCATTATATTGCTTTTCGCATTTCATTTATTTCTCAAAGTGAATGCAAACTGTTTATGCACACGCAGGAGTAAATAAAGTTAAATAATAACATTTCCTCTTCTTATTATTCTTTTTTCCTTCTCACATTAAGCTTTGCCACAGCGGAATAAAATCATTAATAATATCATGTAATAATTGTTACAGGAAGCTAACAATTAATCACCTACTAGTAATATACACAACAACAACAGCAACAACAACAACAACAACAACAATAATAATAATAATAATAAAACTCACTGAACACCAGCACCAGGAAAGGCACGCATCTGCACATCTCACCACTGATCTGTACCTGAGTGTGTGTGTGTGTGTGTGTGTTTGTGTCTCTCTCTCTCTCTCTCTCTCTCTATCTCTCTATCTCTCTCTATATATATATATATATATATATATATATATATATATACATATATATATATATATATATATATATATATATATATATAGAGATAGAGAGAGAGAGAGAGAGAGAGAGAGAGAGAGGTAGCTGTAGAAGAGATTGAGGGGAGGAGAAAGAGAATATAATATATATATATCCACCTTTACTCTTCATTCTCTTTCTCCTCCCCTCAATCTCTTACCAGCTACCTCTCTCTCTCTCTCTCTTTTTCGCTGAACTGAAACGGGACCTCGTGAAAATGAATGGTGAAGTGTGCTGTGTGTGGTGTGTGTGGACCTGTGTGTGTTGTTAATCGTGTGTGTGTGTTGTGTGTGTGTGCTTGTGTGTGGGTGTGTCTGTGTGTGTGGTGTGTGTGTGGGTGTGTGTTGTGTCTCTTTATTTCTCTCCTAGTACAATAAAGACACAAAACATAATGAAAAGAAATATGAAAGATAAGAAAAAAATTAGAGAAATGATGGACGAATGAGAATAACAAAGAAAGAATAGAAATTATATAGAAGAGAGAGAAGAGAGGAGAGAAGAGAGAGGTAGGCCTCTGAAAAGAAAAAACACAAAGATATTGAGGGGAGGGAGAAAGAAATAAGATATCATAAATAATATCTTAATTGATCTTTTGAAATCGATTAAATCTCTTACCAGCTATGATCTCTCTCTCTCTCTTCCGATGAACTGAAACGGGACCTCAGTGATGAAAGTGTGTGTTTGTGTGTGTGGTGTGTGTGTGTGTGTGTGTGTGTGTTGTGTGTGTCTCTATGATTCTCTCCTAGACAAGTAAAGACACAAACACAAGAATGAAAGAAAGGAAGGAAGCAGAAGACTGACTGAATTATTTGAAAAATGGACACAAGAGATAAATAGAAAGAAGGAGATAAACTGAGACAGATTGTAAAACATATAAGATGTTTGTAGACAGTAAGACGACGGGCAAGCAATGACATATCAAGGCAGGCAGACAGGCATCGAAAAAGACAGATAGATAGACAAATAGACACTTTAGATAGATAGATAGATAGATAGATAGATAGATAGATAGATAGATAGATAGATAGATAGATAGATAGATAGATAGACAGACAGATATGGATACAGGCAGGCAAGCAGACGAATACGATATAGAATAGAGCGAATAATATATATATATATATATATATATATATATATATATATATATATATATATATATATATATATATATATATATATATATATATATATATATATATATATATGTCAGCCAGCACTATGTCTCGTGACTAGACTGTTTACAGAACAGGCGTGTTTGTGTGTGTGTGTGTGTGTGTGTGTGTGTGTGTGTGTGTTGTGTTTGGGTTTCGTTTTCGGTTCGTTTCGGATAAAAAATTATTTAAATGGTTTTATTATTGATAAAAATTATTTAAAGAACTGAATCAAGTGAGTCATTAAGTGAATCAAAGTGAGTCATCAGATTCACAATCACAAAAATTCGGGAGAGAAGAGAATTAATCTAATAAACACGTTTATTTACTGATATTATAAATATTTATTTCGTCATTATTTGATACTCTAATAATGTAAATAATAATAATAATAATAATAATAATAATAATAATAATAATATAAAAATTGTAGCCGTTATGACCAAGATAAAAACTTTTATATTTATATTTAAAATATTTGATGTTTATTTCGATAGAAAAACACACGAAATTTTTATTTCTTTAAACAGAAAAATATACTGACTCTTAAGAGTCGGTTCTTCGGTGATCGGTTCATCTTTTAGCGATCAGCGATTCGCTGCTCCTCTATTTATGATGAGAGGAGAAGCAGCTCACGCTTCAGAGGACACACAACACACACACACACACACACACACACACACACACACACACAACAACTCTCGGTAGAGCAACTAGACTCAGCATGGACTCAGCAGCGGTACTAAGCGGTAGGACTAAGAGGACGGTACTAGGAGATTAAGGGTAAGGAGATTTATTGTTCCGTTTGAGTTTTATTCTGCAACTTTTTTATGATTGGATACCCGAGGAGTGCAGAGAGAGAAAGAGAGAGATTATAACCAATCCATCACAAGTTTATATCATTATTCTATTTTGATATTATTCTATTATTATTCTATTTAACATGTAGTAAAAATAAAAGAAAAGTGACCTTCTTATTGCATTAGTGCATTTTAAAATTGATAAAATAATATAATAACTGATTTATTTATGTGTTTATTGGTTGGTTGGTTGATTGATTAATTGATTCCATGGACTTTATTGCATGGAGCAGGGATTGTGTCTTTGGCGCCCCCTAGTGGGGTGTTGATCAGTTTCGTTTTCGCAGAAACACGACTTGGAGAGAATCTGAAACTTAACATTTAACAACACCAGTGTCACCAGTAAACACCAACCACCACCCAAATTACCATAATACTCACTTTTCACCACCTTATTTACTATAATATTCATCTTTCATCATCAGACTGTAATACATCTATAATCCTCTGCATGTAACATGATATGAACACAATAATAAAACTGTAAATACAATAGTGGGTGGAAAAAAAAAAAAAAAGCAATATAGATATATATATATATTATTATTATTATTATTATTATTAATTATTATTATTAAGGGGCCCAATAGCAGCCCCTGGGCGGTGGTGAGAAAAATGAAACATTAATCCTGTGATCAGTAAACCAAAGTCTTAAACCTCAGAGGCGCAGCTGCTCCGGACTTTAAGAAAAACTCCTGATACATTATAGAAGAGTTTTTTTTCAGTGTGGCAGAACAGAAGAGAAAAATACATTTCAGCAGGAAAAAGAAACTGAAGAGATAAAAATAAATGGGCGTGCAGAAAAAATTACAAGTTTCAGAGAAAAAACACCCACAGGGGAATTATGGGATTTATTTTTCCTGTAGATTTAATAATATAATATAATAATATAATACAGCCAACTAATAATGTTTATTGCTTTTCATATTTTCATATTAATAAATGACACTTCATGGCCATAAGTTTGTGGACACATAAGTATAAATTAAGTACAATGAGGAGAAGAAATGTATCCCTTGCTGATTTTGTACTTTTTCCCACTGAGAAAGAAATGATCACTTTATAATTATAATATAAGTTTATTTGAACAGTGAGAGACCAAATATAAACAAAAATATATAGAAAAACTTATTTAAAAAAAAAGAAAGGGAATGTTCCTTAAGAAGTGTGTGCAGTCCACATTTACATTATTTTCTTATTTTATTTATTTTTGAACAGATATTGTTTCTGCTTAACTAAACGAGGTCATGAATTAAACCTCCACACTCTTTGTTTTATGAAAACAGGAAAATAGTAATAATAATCTCTAAATATAATAATAATAGTAATATATGGAGACTCCTTCCATAAACTAATTTCTCCTCACAGATAATCTTCACCTCGTTAATGTTGTGACTCTTTTTAATTTTTCTTTCCTCAGGATTTGTGTGTTTGTTTTCCTACAGACGGTGTGTGTCGGTGAGTTCATCTACAATATTAACACAATTATATTAAATTCCACATTCAGGTTTAGCATCTTTCACAGGGCAGCATTTTAATCTCAGGAGTTTTACTTTTTCTTTTTTATTATCAATATATAAAAAATCTTATACAATCTTTTTTATTATCAAAATGCAAATTGTGATGGCTTTTACTCAAATGGAAGATTGTGATGTATTTTAAAGCGATGCATTCAGTAAGAAATAAGTGTCTGTTTGTTCTCTTTACTGTTGTTATGATTGTAATTGTATAAAATAACTTCTTTTTAAAAATTGAATTAAATACAATAACATTTATTTTTTTGACTGATTGATTCATTGAAGAAACTTACAAACAAACATCCCAGAAACACAAATACACAAATCTGGGTAATTATTAGATTAATGGGTGCGTCTTTTTGACCCTCTCATTGCCCTTAAACCACGGGCGGAGCTCCGTGGTTTAAGGCGCTGGGTTTAAGGTCGGGGGTTCGAGCCCCGATATCACCACGCTGAAACCCTTGGGTCCATGATCAAGGGTGCTCCAGGGGGCGCTGTATCCTGCGCTCTGACACTCATGCAAGGATATGCAAAGAAACAATTTCATGTGCTGTAATGTTTATGTGACAAATAAAGACTCTTCTATTCAATATAACCGCAATCTGTTGTTCTAGTCACGTCCACTCTTCCACTGCATTCAGATCAGGTGTTTGTGTAGTCAGGTACGGATGTAGGTGAGGCGAGGAGGCTCCTGACCTGCTGTCAGTGTTCACATTCATCCCAGTTGTGTAGGAGCGCTGTAGCAGAAGATCTTCCACTCTTAATCCAAGCAAAGGAAAACTTTCACACCTTAACAGTTGTGACAACAACTTTGTGTAGCAGTTTGTGGCAGAAACACACGCTTGCTTTTTTTTGGAACGTTCCTCTTTCTTTCTTGAAACAATCCTTACTGAACTGACCTGTCGTGCTCTGATCGTCCACCAGATGGCGCCCGTTGACCACAGATTTCGGATCAGCGTTAATTCTTGTAGCCTGTTAAATAATTTACATCTGGATCTTCTTTATTTTATTCTCGCCAAAAAACATTTATACCGTCTAATCTTCATTTCTGTTCAAACGGCAAAACCACGAATATAAATCTGCAATTAATCAACTTACCTGAAAATTAAAAAAAACACAAACAAATGTAAAGTTCTACAGCATGAAGATCCGGCTTTACATCACAGTCCAGATGCAGCAGTTCTTTGGTTTTGCTCCTGTAGACTGCCGGTTTCCTCCACTTTGTGTGTTTTTTTATTGGAGAAAACGTTTCCAATAAACGTTCTTTACCAGATGAAGATGAAGATGGGGAGACAGTTCCTGGAAGTTCAGTAGACTACAGAATGTCCACAACATCCTCCACTCATTCTCAATGTAAAGAAGAGAAGAAGAAAAATACTCCGGGGAGTGTAAGGTTCCTCTCAGTACCTTTATGGACCCACTTTGGTCTTCAACGTGGATCACCAAGCACATGTGACCATGAAAAGCACATGTTGTTTCCTGCATCATGTGATCTCTAAATCTCTATTTAAACCTCGTCATTTGCCTCGCAGAAAGATCTGAAAGTTCTGAGGAAGCCAGGCGGTTTTTCTTTCCTCGTTTCTTCACCACAGATACGATACAAGCTCAGGGTTTTTGTGATTGACTCAGAGATTTCTGCAGAGTTCATCAGGCTTTATGGCAGTACTGTACCCAGTGTAATTCCATAAGTCTTCATCTCAACAGGCTTCTGCAGAGACTCGGATGAGGTCGAGGACGTCGTCCTGTGGTGCAGAAGCAGGTAGACCGATTTTTCCCTTTGCTATTTTTACAGACATTTGCAAGAATTCGGGGCTTTTTAGCGAACTTTAGCGTCTCCAGTAAAAGAAAGCAGTTCCTGCATTCGCTCGGACCAGAAGACGCTTTACTACAATAGATGGATGAAGGACGCCATTCCTGTTTGTAAAGATGTTTAGGGTTCCTTTCTCCTGCACGTCAAAGCTTAATTCTATACTTTTCTATAGATGCAAAAATAAACATACAGTGAGACATTATCCACAAAATGTCCCGAGAAAAAAAAGTCCTGCTTTACGTAACCTGCGACACTTCTCCAAATGATGCTGCATGAAGGAAAACTCCACCTGTGTGATCACCATCGTGTCTGAAATGTCTCCTGTGGTCAGGTGGTGGAGGAAGTCAGTGGTTACGAGGTCGGTGGCGTTTGGGGTTTGTGATGAGGAGGAATTGCGTATGCCATATCTCCTGCAGGTTTCACCGTTTCCATGAGGTGATCACAGAGGAGGAAAGTAGATATCAGTGGAAGTCACTATGTGACTCCTGACCAGACATGGTTTAAATATCAGATGGACAAACGTGTTCTGTTCCATCACGTCCTGGATCCAGAAGCCTGAGGTTTACCTGATGTGTGGAGAATAATCCCCGGAAGACGTGCTTTTCATTTGCACCAACATTTCCAACATCCAGTTTCTTTATCTGCCATTACACGTTTCTGTACCTGAAACTTTGTGTTTTGTATCACGTGTTTTATTCTGTTTGTATTTCAATGTTTTTTATGAAGATTTAGAATTGACGTTTATTTTTGCTAAATGATTGTATCCTCAGTAATATGTGCATGTGTGCAGAAAGACCTGTTCTATTCAGTCAACTCTTTTATACGTAACAAACACGTCTTAAAGTACAGACCTGCACTGCAGCTGGACGCGACGCAAACCAGTGAAACACAGGACCAAATGTGATGATGACGATGATGAACGCGGAATATATTCATATATTTATGTGTGTGTGCAGTTTGCAGGAGAATACAATTATTCACGGGACTCCCACAAAATGGTCTTTAAAATATATATATGCTAAAAACAAATAAACTGTTATGAATCTACTGCAAAAAAAGGAACAATATCATATATACAGGCACAAGGGCGGGAGCGACTTAAATATTACCTGCTGTTGAAAATAACATTAATGCATTAAAAGTTAACGATTGTGATTTATTGCTGTGTTTTCTGTAAACCGCAGCCTCCAGTTCGCTCTCGTCACTCGTGTTCACTCAGTCTGAAGTGGGTCTGGAAGCAGTGCTGCCGTGCGAATGGGAATCCCACAAGCACGCGTCCTCTATCATGCCGTATATCCAGTGGCAGAACCTCAGAGACACGGTGTTTGAGCGAAAGGGTTCTTTACACTTTCAAGCTCCAGCCTACCAGAACCGTGCTGACGTTCCCGAGGGTGTTCTGGCCAGGGGGAACTGCTCCCTGCATTTAACCGACATCCGCTTTAGCGATGCAGGGATTTATGAGAGTTATCTGGTGGTTGGGAACTCGGGCCACAAGAGGAGGATCTTCATCCAGAGTGTGCAGCTCTCCGTTGTTGGTGAGTGCAATGATTCTATTGAGGACTCGTCATTTATACAAATTGACTAATATATATATATATATATATATATATATATATATATATATATATATATACACATATACACATATATACACATATAGGTGTAACGGTGGACGCTGCACAGAGACGCGGAGATCCGGAATACAAACAAAGGGATTTATTTAAATAAGAACAGAGGAGACGCCGCTCAAAAGGAGCGGCCAGACAGGCTAGGGAGCCTTGCGCGCTGCGCGCCGTGGTACCGGGAGTACCGGAGAGCAGGAGCGGGTGCGGACTTGGAAGTCCGGGAATCGGGAACAGACTGGAATCGGGAACAGACTGGAAACGGGAACAGACTGGAATCGGGAACAGACAAAAGGTTAAACATACATCTATTGAGCGTCCGTGTCCGCGACACTACGTACGTGCTACGAGCCCGGACAGGGAATGTAGGGAGAACCGGGCTTATATCGGGAGAGGGAGAGGGAGAATCAGGAACAGCTGGGGCCAATTTGTGTGTGTGTGTGTGTGTGTGGTGTGTGTGTGTGTGTGTG
Organism: Kryptopterus vitreolus; assembly: GCA_030449085.1. Taxonomy (NCBI): domain Eukaryota; kingdom Metazoa; phylum Chordata; class Actinopteri; order Siluriformes; family Siluridae; genus Kryptopterus; species Kryptopterus vitreolus. Next base: position 29,250,354 of record JACRUU010000005.1, read on the forward strand.
TGGGGAAAGAGCAGGGAGGAGCGAGGAGAGAGAGAGCACCGTGACATTACCCCCCCTCCTAGGAGCGAATTCCAAGACGTTCCGACACTAAATAGGGGAGGGAGGGCGGGCCAGGGAAGTCGGCCGGGTCAGGGGGGCCAGGAGGTTCCGGCTTCCCTGGGAACTGGGGCGGAGCTGGCGGGACTGGGACTGACGGGAACGGTGGAGGGGCCAGGGCGGGGGCCGGCGGGGACTGAGACTGACGGGACAGACTGAACAGAGGGCCTGGGCAGAACAGGCGGGATTGACGGGAAAGTGGGATTGGGCGGAGCCGGCAGGACCAGGACAGACTGGACAGGGGACCTGAGCGGAAAAGAGGACCTGGGCAGAGCCGGCGGGACAGGGGACCTGGGCAGGAACAGGCGTGTCCTCGGGCCGGAGGCCCTACGGGGCGTGGTCCTCGGGCTCGGAGACCCTACGGGGCGGTGTGGACACATCTGGGCGTGTCCTCGGGCTCGGAGGCCCTACGGGGCGTGTCCTCGGGCTCGGAGGCCCCCACGGCATCCTCCTCGGGCTCGGAGGCCCCCACGGCTGCGTCCTCAGGCTCAAAGGCCCCCACGGCTGCGTCCTCGGCCTCGGTGGCAGGGGCGGCCATTTTGCACGGGGCCGCAGGTTCGGCGGCCATCTTGCACGGGGCCGCGGGTTCGGCGATTTTGCGGGGCCCTTCGGCGGCCATCTTGCTGGGGCCGCGGGTTCGGCGGCCATCTTGGACTGGGCCGCGGGTTCGGCGGCCATCTTGCATGGGGCCGCGGGTTTGACGGCCATCTTGGACTGGGCCGCGGGTTCGGCGGCCATCTTGCACGGGGCCGCGGGTTCGGCGGCCATCTTGCACGGGGCCGCGGGGTTCGGCTGCCATCTTGCATTCGGCGGCCATCTTGCTCGGGGCCGCGGGTTCGGCGGCCATCTTGGACTGGGCCGCGGGTTCGGCGGCCATCTTGCACTGGAGCCGCGGGTTCGGCGGCCATCTTGCACGGAGTCGTGGGTTCGGCGGCCATCTTGGACTGGGCCGCGGGTTTTCGGCGGCCATCTTGCACGGGGCCGCGGGTTCGGCGGCCATCTTTGCTCGGGGCCGCGGGTTCGGCGGCCATTTTGATCTTGCTCGGGGCCGCGGGTTTGGCGGCCATCTGGGTAGCCGCCGCACTGGAAAGCGGTAGGTGGCCCCCCCCCCCCCCCAAAAAAAATTCCTGGGCGAGTTCCCCCCAAAAACCTCCCAGATCAGATTCATAAAACGGCCCGCCGACTGCGTGGGAGGTCCTCCCTGGTTCCAGATTTCCGCCGCCCAACGGAGAGCGGGACCTGTCAACTGCAGAATGATGTAGGAAACTTTGGCACGTTCAGTTGAAAGCAGGTCTGGATATTGATTAAATGTTACCGTGCACTGGACCACGAAGGCGTGGCAATCTTCCTCCGAGCCGGCGTAGCGCGCAGGGGGAGCGACGGCGGCATCCGTGGACGTCCGGGGGGGGCGTGTCCCACATGCCGAAAACACTTTGCCGGGACATTGGCAGCGCTTGTGCACCTGGCATGGAGACAAAAAGAAAAAAGGAAAAAGAAAAAAAAAAAAAAAACCTGGGTCGCGGCGGAGCAGCGACTTCCGGGTTCAGCTCACTCCGACTGTCCGTACCGCGGCGGAGCCGCGACTTCCGGGTTCGGCTGTATCGGTCCGGGCTTCTGTAACGGTGGACGCTGCACAGAGACGCGGAGATCCGGAATACAAACAAAGGGATTTATTTCAATAAGAACAGAGGAGACGCTGCTCAAAAGGAGCGGCCAGACAGGCTAGGGAGCCTTGTGCGCTGCGAGCCGTGGTACCGAGAGTACCGGAGAGCAGGAGCGGGTGCGGACTTGGAAGTCCGGGAATTGGGAACAGACTGGAATCGGGAACAGACTGGAATCGGGAACAGACAAAAGGTTAAACATACATCTATTGAGCGTCCGTGTCCGCGACACTACGTACTTGCTACGAGCCCGGACGGGGAATCAGGAACAGCTGGGGCCAATTTGTGTGTGTGTGTGTGTGTGTGTGTGTGTGTGTGTGTGTGTGTGTGTGTGTGTGTGGGGAAAGAGCAGGGAGGAGCGAGGAGAGCGAGAGCACCGTGACAATAGGACAGTCCCTTGAAAGAAGTGCGAAGGAGGAGTGTTAAGGATTATGTGCATGTCATCACAGCAATATAGAAAAAAACGAATATGCATTTACGGTACATATACCTCAATTACAACGAATTTAGGACGCTGTTCAGAATGTAAAGAAAAATAAAACATTCGAGAATCTCATACACCCAAACTTTATTCGCAGTAGATATAAAAGAGCGCAGAGTCAGCCATGATACAGCGCCCTCTGGTGAACGAAGGGTTAAAAGAGTTGCTCAAGGGCCCGAGAGTGGCAGCTTGGTGACCCTGGGGCTCGAACTTACGACCTTCTGATCGGTAACCCGGTGTATTAACCACTGAAACACACTCCCTAACAGTCATATAAACACTGAGTAAGCAGTGTGCATCTCCTGAGACGTTGGGAGAATGTAAAGAACTATTGGATCTTCAGGAAGATCTTCGGTTATATACGATGATTCAGCTTTTGGCCTGGAATTAAACTGAACCCATTTTCCTCTGTACAGATCACAAGAGCACGCAGGAAGTAGAAATGGGGAGAGACCTGACCCTGCACCTGTACACGCGCCAGGCAGAGACAGTGGTGTTCCAGCACTCGGACACCGGCGTGTGGACCGAGGTGTGGCAGCGGCAGCGGAACAGAGCGGCTCTCAGCCCTCGGGTGGTGCAGGGCGCCGGGAAACTCGTCATCAGGAACCTGAGAGCCAACGACGAGGGACTGTACAAAGTGATGGATGGTGACGGTCTCGCCCTGAGCACTGTGAAGGTTACTGTCAAAGGTAACGTCCTGCATCTATATGCACTACAAAAAGCCTTTTATTTTACTTTAGTTTATTGTTGGATGTTTTTCAGAGCACCACACTGATTGGGATTGGGATTGGGATTGGTCAGAAGGGTTGTTTTTTTTTTTTTATAACAGCAGCTCATCGAAATGCCTTTCTATAGTAACTTCTAATTTACTGGTAATAATACAGATTATATGCTTTATATAATCATACATTGTTATGGTGATGTTTTAAGGGGATTTATTTGTATTTACAGAGATTACAGAGATTATATTGAAAATATTATTTATAGATATAATATCATCTTCCTTTGTGTTGTTGATGTTTCAGAAGCGTCTCCACCCACAGTGAAGGTGATGGTGGGAAAACGGGTTGGATCAGGTATGTAAAGCTCCATCACGGAGACTGTGGAAGAGTGAATGAATCATCACTGTAGTGAATATTCGCATACAAAACTTTTTAGTTACTTCTCAGATCTGCTGATGGAAAAAATGCTCTTTTTATTTGTAAAATCCATTTTCTACAAAGTTTTCAGGTGAAATGCAGCAGATAATTCCGTGTTTCAGCCCAAAAACTAAAGCTAAGGTGTAAAGAGCATGTGCTCATTTGTCCAGCAGGGGGCGCAGCAAACGTTACAATTATATAATTATTCAGGTCAAATAAATTAGTGAATTTTGTTTAAATTATTTAAAAATTATTTTAAATAACCCTACATTTTTGCACTTTATTTATTTGCTTATTTTTCATGCCATGTTGTAAAAAAAACCCTGATTTGTGCTGAGAAATGATTTTCTCTCACTAGGAGGCAAACTTTCACTCACTGACGTATTTATATACAGTGTTATGAAGGTTATATTGGAAATGTAATAGATTACAGATTATAAATGATGTAATTCAAAAGGTAATAATTAGTGTAACTTCAATCTTTGCAATCTTTGACATTTTCAAAAGTAACTGTTTTTTTTTCGCAGTAATGAATTACTGTTACTTTTATTTTGTAATTAACCTACATAACAATGTTACATGTAACAACAACTCCCCAACACTGCTTACACACACAGACACACACGCACAGACACACACACACACATATATATATATATATATATATGTGTATGTGTGTGTGTGTGTGTGTGTGTGTGTGTGTGTGTGTGTGTGTGTGTGTGTGTGTGTGTGTGTACATATACATACACATTACATGCAGCATTGTAAAGATTCCTCTCTGAGTAATGATGATACTTAGGAGGCGCAATTTTGCATACCCAAGTACTTATTAAAACATATTGACCAACTCTTTCTCTCTCTCTCTCTCTCTCTCTCTCTCCCCCCAATCTCTCTCTATCTCTCTCTCTCTCTCTCTCTCTCTCTCTCTCCCACTCTCTCTCTCCATCTCTCTCTCTCTCTCTCACACTCTCTCTCTCTCTCTCTCTCTCCCACTCTCTCTCTCTCTCTCTCTCTCTCTCTCTCTCTCTCTCTCTATATATATATCTTGTCTCTCTCTCTCTCTCTCTCTCTCTCTCTCTCTCTCTCTCTCTCTCTCGTCTCTCTCTCTCTCTGCTCTCTCTCTCTGTCTCTCTCTCTCTCTCTCTCTCTCTCTCTCTCTCTCACTCTCTCTCTCTCTCCCCACTCTCTCTCTCTCCGCTGTCTCCTCCCACTCTCTCTCACTCTCTCTCTCTCTCTCTCTCTCTCCCACTCTCTCTATCTCTCTCTCTCCCACTCTCTCTCTCTATCTCTCTCTGTCTCTCTCTCTCCCACTCTCTCTCACTCCCACTCTCTCTCTCTCTCTCTCTCTGCCTCTAGAAAGCAGTGCTGGAGTGATCTCTCCATCTCTTCCTCTCTGCTTCCTCCTCATCACGCTGCTGTATCTGCTCTGACCCTCAGACTGATGATAACGATGTTGATGTTGATGATGTTGATGTTGATGATGATGATGATGATGATGGTTACGGGGTGGAGTGCGGATTCTCATGTCCTGCAGTGACTCGCTTCCGTCACAGGGGTCAGCACTACGCATGCTCTGGGGGGCGCTGTGGAGTGAAACTTACAGTCTACGAAATGATGTGTATATCTTTTCTACATTCTGCAGTGTGTGTAATAATCTCATTATTATTATTATTAATATTGTTATTATTATTATTATTATTATTATTATTATTATTATTATGATTATTATTTTAGTTGAACCAGAGGTAAAAGGATTACATTTTTTTGACACCATGATTTATTATAAAACAAGTATAAAGGACCAAAATTTAGTTATAATAGAGGTTAGAACGAAATAGTTATACAATAAACTTCAGCAAAACAAAGTAGAGTCAGAACTTTGGTTATTTCAGGTTATAGATCAGCGAGAAACAAATATCAGATTTTAAATCTCAACCATGTCAGAGGTCAGACTGAAAAAATAGCAGTTATACCAAACCCCACACACACACACACACACACACACACACACACACACACACACACACACACACTTATTCAGAAATAACAAATGTCCGAGAAATCAAATGAGAAAATCAACATTTTACAGCAGTCAGACTACAAAAATTGCAGTTATAATTATAAGGTCAAAGGAAAAGAAAATATAAAATGTCACTTAAATTTACATTTGATAAGAATCTACAGCGTATAATTTGCATATTGTGTAATAACAAGTATGTGGCGTTTGAGAAGCTGCAATTTCAGCATGCACCTGTAGTGGGCGCCAACTTTGTGTTATATCAGTCTTACAATATCTCTTTTGTAGACAAGTGAGGAAAGTGTGAGATAGGAATTGACAGAAAGTGGGTTTGATGATGTGGATATGATCCAGTATGTGGTTTGGATTATTAAAGAAGAAGTGAGATCAGATATTAAGAGGATGAAGAACAGAATGGCCTTTGGATCAGATGACATCACAGTCACACCCGTCACACCATCAAGTTGTAGAAAAGAGTATTGGAAGCTACTCCGAGGGAAGAGAAGAGCATTTCTGCTCCACAGTACGGTTTCACCACCAGATGGGATGTTTTTGACGATGTTGATGGAGAATAATAGAGAAGGTCAGACTGGGAAGGTTTCTAACACTTTGACACGAGCTGCACCACGAGCAGGATCAGGGGGTGAAAGATGATCATCTGTGCTGTGAGTCTCGCATCTTCATCGCAATCTCAGCAATCTTGGAGAAGTTCCTGCACAGACGCTCCCTGCAAAGTGAGGCGATGAAGTCAATATAAAACAATAAATGATTTGTGATATTTTTGAAAGCAGTCACAAAGAGATTTCCTTTCTCTGTCCTCTAGTTGTGTACATGTGGAACTGTTAGTGGGGTTACGTTTAAAGGCAGTGATGTAAACGGTATTAATAAAAATTATATAGGACATATATTGTTTAAATCTAGCATCAAAAGCAGGCGATTGTAGTAAATTCAGGTCTACATTTCTGTGTAACATGACTGAATCTGCATCTCTTCTCTGTTTACATATCACATGTGTCACATGTACATGGGAGAATCTGCCCCACACATCAGGAATGGATGGACTGCATCCCAGCTCTGTTTCATACGGCAACATGTGTTCTGGAACAGGAGAATCTAGAAACCATGCAAATATACAAAGATAAAATATATATGTATTTTTATAACACTAATTATTGTTCTGGATGTTTACAGATAATCTCATTTTTAATGTAAATTTAAATACCTTTCCATAAGTCAGAGCAACGCATAAACATCTCCCACAGCAGTAGTGCTAATCAATACACGTCTGCCTGCAGCAAAGGTACTGCTGTTCAGATGAACAGATCCGTCCATGTTCCGTCCAGGTGCCGTTTACTGCAGCGTCCTCACTGAAACTCTGTCCTGTCACGTGTCAACAGCAGAACATTCTACATATAAAGTTCTTTTTATTCACGACTAATAAGTGATCAGTGTTGAAGTACAGAAACCAAAATGATTACTAATCTGTAGCACGAGCTGCTGTGGAGAAAGTGTCCAGCAGTGCATTTCAGAGATTCTTTAGCGTTTAGTGCAAAACAAACTTTATTTCCTGTAAAGACTGAGTGCAATATTTGTAACTGTAGTTACTCATTATAGTATATCCATGTCATTAATGTGCATGCTCATTAATAATAATAATAATAATAATAATAGATTTTATTTGTCACACACACACACACACACAATAGTGAAACGTTTTTTTTAAGTAGAATAAAATAAAAAAATAATGAGTAAAAAAGACATCTTCAATAGAAAAATATATAAATATCTAAAAAACATAGTTTAAGGTGTAAAAGTGTAGTTTAATTGACAAAAACACATTTTGTTTGACCAAAAATACTTACACTAAATCTGTACAAACTAAATGGCATGAGTGAACAAAGTGTGAACATGTAGATACAAACCAGTTCTGTGTAAGTACAAGTCTGTAATGATTGATGCTGTAGCACGACAGCACGAAGCGTCACATCTCACTAGAACATTACTGCTGCTGAACATCTCGCTGAGACGCTGCTGCTTTATAAACTCCTAAACATCACAAGGAGTAAACAAAGAGTAAACATACACCATAATCAGCTCTAAATCAGCTCTAATTCACATGTACAAAACAAAGGATTCTAAACGTTGAGTAAAATAATGACATTAAATTAAAGGTCTTTATCATTCATTTTTAAATCAGTATACAGATACGCCAGTCCCAGTGATCCAGTCTCAGCCAGTTTCAGTGTATACGCCCAGTCACCCACTGTTCCTAACAGAAACACATTCAGAGAACCCTAAAATAAAAAAGAACAGAACGCAGATAGATAGATATAGATAGGCGATAGATGGATATGGTGGATGACAGACAGGACAGGGTAGGTAGGTAGGTAGGTAGATAGATAGATAGATAGATAGATGGATGGATGGATGGACGGACAGGTAGGTAGGTAGGTAGTAGCCTAGATGATAGATAGAACATAGATAGATGGATGATGGATTAGGATGGGTGGGTAGCGATAGATAGATAGATAGAAGCAGACAAGATAGGAAGATAGGATAGATAGATAGGATAGGTAGATAGATAGAAACAGATAGAAATGGATGAATGGAGGCATAGATAGATGATGGATGGACAGACAGGGTAGATAGAGATAGAGAGATAGGATAGATAGGAAGATAGATAGATAGATGCAGATGGATGGATGGAAATGTATGGATGGATATGGGTATGACAGAAGAGAGGTAGGTAGGTAGGTAGATAGATAGATAGATAGATAGATAGATAGATAGATAGATAGATAGATAGATAGATAGATAGATAGATAGATAGATAGATAGATAGATAGATAGATAGATAGATAGATAGATAGATAGATAGATAGATAGATAGATAGATAGATAGATAGATAGATAGATAGATGGAGAGATAGATAGATAGATAGATAGATAGATAGATAGATAGATAGGTATAGATGTATAGATATAGATATATAGATGGATGGCTATAGATAGATAGATAGATAGATAGATAGATAGATAGATAGATAGATGGAGATAGAAGATAGGATGGAGATAGATAGATAGATAGATAGATAGATAGATAGATAGATAGATAGATAGATAGACAGACAGAAAATAGATAGTAGATCATAGATAGATAGATAGATAGAAACATAGGTAGATAGATAGAAACATAGAAACATAGATAGTTAGTTACAGCAGGCAAAGGGAATAAAAGAATGTAAGAAAGAACACGTATGTACACACACTAAATAAATACACAAAATGATATAGAAGTAAAAATATCAATTTGTTACAAAATAAAATAGGAAAGTGCCTACAGATAAGGCTAAAAGAAATAAACAAACAAAATATTGCTCATGGGACGATTATTGCACAAATCATATGTTGAGAGTTTAATGTCAATGAAAATAAATGTTTTATAGAAATACAATATATTGATTAGATATTGCTTGCAGTGATCAGGACTCATTTGGCTCAACATAAATTTGTTCACTTCCAATCTTTTTAATGAGTAAAAAAAATATCACTTGATCCAGCACATCCCATTATTTACATTTTATTTTGTATAATTCCACAGAAGTTACAAATGATCGTTATAATGATTATAAATGATCAGACATGAGAGATTAAATCATCCATCATGATCCTGAAAAAGAATCATAAATTCACAGAAATAATCATCATTTACTTCCAGTTCCAAAACATGAACAAACTCATTCCCAATTTTTCCATCCATCAGAAAGTGTACAACACCAGAATGCATCATTAAAGGCAGCTTATACACACGTTTCTCCTTGTTGTGCTGTGGGAAACACTTTTATTGTAAATAGATAATTAGTTAGTTATATGTTCATATTAATTCACACAATATGTCCAAATTTGTGTTTCCTAAGTGTGTATACACGTCATTAGTATTACCCATGCAGCGAATACTATATATATATATATATATATATATATATATATATATATATATGTGTGTGTGTGTGTGTGTGTGTGTGTGTGTGTGTGTGGTGTCTGTGTGTGTGTGTGTGTGTTATATATATATATATATTATAATATATATATATATAACAGTCATCTATATATTTTTTCACATATTCACTGCATTATTTAATTTAGAAATTTAGTAAAATGTTAGCGAATTTACTGTGAAACATATAAAATACAATATAAAATCAAATTGCAGTATGCAAGAAAAGACTACAAATAAATAAATCATTATTAAACAATGAAAAACGCTACTATTGTGGTAAATGTGACGTATATTAATTATTTATGTTTTCCAAAAAATATATTTTTCCATTTGCAGTTGTGTTGGATATATAGATATATATATATAATATATATATAAGTATATAGTATATATTATAATATATAATATAATATATAATATAAATATATACTGTAATGCCCATAGGAATAAGAAATATAACAAACTAATAGTTTCGTGGTTATATAAATGAATAATTTTTACATGTTGTTGTTGTTATTGTTGTTGTTGTTGTTGGTTGTTGTTTATTCAAAGGTTTATTTTTTGACATTTTGGCCGGCTTCCGGTAACGGACGGCGTGAAAGGCTGCGCGAGAGCTGCGCGTCACTTCCTCTTCGCGCGGAACCAGCTTCCAAGATGGTGAGTGTGTAAACCGGAGCTTTGCGTCGTTCAGGCGTTCAATCTGCCGCCATCTCCTCCCCCGGGACAGGTTTTCCTCCACACCGGGGGGAGAACAACACGGCTGTAGTGTGGATGTTGTGGTATGTTGTTGTATTTTTGTGTTGGGGTGGAGAAATGGACCGGATATTAATGTTTTAAAAGTGCTGCTCGGTGTCATGGCGGATCTCAGCACCCCCACCCACACACACACACACGCACGGTGTAATTCACTATACACCTTGATTTAGGAGATTAATATATTAATATATATATATAATATCATATATATTAATATTATATATAAGACAGACGGAGATTAATCACGTGCTGGTCTTTATGTGTGAGTAGATGTATCGCGTCCTGTGTGTGTTCCTGTTTAATAACATGTGATACATTCAGTGTAAACGCCAAAAAATAATAATATATAAATAAGCGAAATCTGTATGTGCTTTCTGCGTGATGTTTACAAATGCTGCAGGTACTTTTATTGTCCTGAGCCTTACACACACACACACACACACACACACACATTACTGGGTTTGTGTGATTACAGATACATCATTGCTGCATTTGTTTTCTTTGTGCTGTAGAAATGATATTAGTGATGTGATATTTAGTGGGTGTTTCTGTAGGCGTGTGTGTGTGTACCTGGTTCTCTGCATGTTGTGTGTTTCAGGTAAAACTTGTACGTGTGTGTGTGTGTATACGCTTTACTGGATTATAGATGTTGGTTTTTATTTGAATGAAAATGTGGATTAAATGCTGTGCCTTTAAAGTGGTGATATTAAACCATGACTAAGCTGGTTGTGTTCCGTCATGGCGTTCCTGTACTGAGTGAATGTTGGTTTCTGACTTTGGGAACGGTTTGGGAGTTGATTCCGCTTTGTCGTCGTCTTCCTCCTGCAGTCTCTCGTGATTCCCGAGAAGTTCCAGCACATCCTCCGTGTTCTCAACACCAACATCGATGGGAGGAGGAAGATCGCCTTCGCCATCACCGCCATCAAGGTCAGTCTGAACGCTCACTTCTGATAAAACGCTGTCTAATTGTCGTCCTCGCTGAGACTGATGTGTGTGTGTGTGCGTGTGTGTGTGTAGGGTGTAGGTAGACGATACGCCCACGTCGTCCTGAGGAAGGCCGACATCGACCTGAACAAGAGAGCTGGAGAACTGACTGAGGATGAGGTACGGCACCGGAGCACCAGTTTGGTGATTTGATGATGGTGGTGGTGATAATGGTGATGATGGTGGTTTTGGTGGTGGTGGGAATGCTGACTGGTTCCGTTTCTTCTCCGCAGGTTGAAAGAGTAGTGACGATCATGCAGAATCCTCGCCAGTACAAAATCCCTGACTGGTTCCTCAACAGACAGAAGGACATCAAGGATGGAAAATACAGCCAGGTATGAGATGAGATGGTTTCCTCCACCCACTGCGGGGTCGTGGTGAGGTGGAGGTGGTTTCCTCCACCCACTGCGGGGTCGTGGTGAGGTGGAGGTGGTTTCCTCCACCCACTGCGGGGTTGTGGTGAGGTGGAGGTGGTTTCCTCCTGCCACCCACTGCGGGGTCGTGGTGAGGTGGAGGGGGTTTCCCCCCACCCACTGCGGGGTCGTGGGTGAGGTGGAGGTGGTTTCCTCCACCCACTGCGGGGTTGGACGTGGTGAGGTGGAGGTGGTTTCCTCCACCCACTGCGGGGTCCTCCACCCACTGTGTGTGAGGTGGAGGTGGTTTCCTCCACCCACTGCGGGGTCGTGGTGAGGTGGAGGTGGTTTCCTCCACCCAATGCGGGGTCGTGGTGAGGTGGTGATGTGGATGATGGAGTAGATCTTTGGGTGCGACTCAGTGAGAGGTTGGACATGGTGCTCAGGTTTTGGAAGATGTTGGTTTCACTGGCATGTAGGAGAATGATTAGGAAGTGATTATTACATCAAGTCAAGAGGTTTTTATTGTCATTACACCACATATATCTGACTGTACACAGTGAAATGAGAACGTTTCTCCAGGACCCCGGTGCTTACACAAAACAACATATAACACAAACACAACAACACAATGCTGAGGACGAGACTAGCTACATAAAGTGCATCGTGTGCAACCTGGTGCAAACAGAGCAAAGACACAACAAGACAGTGCATAACAAACAACTAACACAATATAATAAAATAAAAAAAACACAACAACCACCATCTAGTGCAAAGTGTTCCAGTTTGGCGAGTGTGCAAAGGAACAATTAGAGAAGCAGTGATAAAAAGTAAATGTGCATGTAAACAGTAACACTGTCAGTGAGAGCAGTGTGTACAATACACATGTAAAGGCCAGTGATGAGGTGGATAAATAATATAGCAGTGAATGGTGTGTGAGTGTACGTGTGTGTGTGTACATGTGAGTCCAGTTCTATGTGTTGAGAAACCGATCATCTTGGTTTATGAGAAACTAAACGGAGATGCTGTGAATGTGATTTATCTTTTGGTCCTGGTGTAAGTCTGGATTCAAGTTGAAACGATGGAGTTATAAACAGGATATTTTTAGTCGTCACCAAACCTTTTCCACACGGATGCTTTTAATTGACGGATTTTGGTGCTCGATTTGAGACTTGGTGCATCACAAATATTAATGTTTTTACCCTCTAATTATTAAAATTGTATAGAATAGTTATAGTTTAGAAAATTGTCCTAGTCCATTAATAAGTTGATGTTGGTAAACTCTGATTGGTGTGAAACTTTATCAGAAATATAAGTGTATAGTAATACATGTGATGTTTGGTCACATGTCACTGGTGACGTCCTGTAGGTTTTGCCGTGTTTTAGTTTGATTACAATTACAAATCAATACCATACTAAAAAAATGTAAATAATGGAAAGTCAGAGTGCATCTGTGATGAAAGAAAATTAGAATACAGTTTAAATACTGGTGCTAATAAAATAGACATGTATTGTAAATATATTTTTCAAATGATCGTTAAATATATTATGTAAAGCTGCTTTGCAACAATGACAAGTTTAAAAATAGTTTGTAAAATCGCCTGGTACATTTCTTGTAGCCGTACATATTTACATTTACAGTATTTGGCAGACGCCCTTATCCAGAGCGCCTTACAACTGAGCAATTGAGGGTTAAGGGCCTTACTCAAGGGCCCACTTATGACAGCTTGGTGGTGGTGGGATTTGAACCGTGATCTTCTGGTCCAAAGACCTTAACCACTGAGCTACTGAGCCTCATTCATTCATATATATATATATATATATGTGTGTGTGTGTGTGTGTGTGTGTGTGTATATTAACACTCTGGTGTTTCAGGTTCTGGCCAACGGGCTGGATAACAAGTTGAGAGAAGACCTGGAGAGACTGAAGAAGATCAGGGCTCACCGTGGTCTCAGACACTTCTGGGGGTGAGGAACGAACTTTAGAACTGGTTAATGTTTGTGGTGTTTGAGAGAGTAAAGTGTTCTGCGTTTTAATGTTTTATATATTGATTTTTATTTGTATTTTTCTCTCCAGTCTGCGTGTGCGCGGTCAGCACACCAAGACCACCGGCCGTCGCGGTCGTACCGTCGGTGTGTCCAAGAAGAAGTAAACGCTCGCCGATGTTTGTCAATAAAGCCACAGTTCACAAAGTTCACTCTCTCACGCCTGTTTATTATAATATAATATCCATAATATCTTTTATTTTTCACATAAACATTACAGCACAGTGAAATTCTTTCTTCGCATATCCCAGCTTGATGTTGGTAGTTTGGGGTCAGAGTGCAGGATCTGCAGGAACCCAGATCTTCCGATCAGCAGCCCAGCGCCTTAAACCACTGAGCTACCCCCTCCCTGATACTGTCTGTGTGAGAAAATAAAACGTAACAGTCCAGTAAAGTAAGATTGGTGTAGACGCAGGAATGATGCAGGATTTGTGATCCTCCTTCCACAATCGAACATTTCTGGAGATCACTGTTTCTGATCTCGCCTGCTATAACACTGATCATACATCAGTAGAAATATTCCCTAAATCTTTCATTTATTGTAACATTTCCATTTAAATTAATACTAAACATGAAGGGTTAAATATTTTAACTTCCACAGATGTAACTATAATATGAACTAATTGTGATTTGAATTCGGTGCTTTTTCTTGTCAATAACGAAGGGGAAGAAGATAAACTGTGTTTTGTTTTTTTACAGTGCGAGTGAGAAAATAAACTTCTGTAACGTTTCCTAAAATGCAGATTTTTGTTTGAATATTTTAGATTTTATATTCCACACAAAGTTCTTCTGTATGAACCTTAAACATCCTTTATCTAGACCAGGGGTCACCAACGTGGTGCCCGTGGGCACCAGGTAGCCCCCAAGGAGCACATGAGTAGCTCTCAGGCTTGCTATAAAAAGTGCACAACTCATCAGTGAGATGCGTCTATAATGTAAAATGTAGTTAATTCGTTGTTGATAGTCACTGTCAAGTGTATTTACATAGATAAATGAGTATCATTAATAATAATAATAATAATAATAATAATATATAACTAAAGGTAAATTTGTTATTTCAGAGGAGTATTTCAAACTGGTAGCCCTTTATATGACTCGGTGTCCATGTAGTAGCTCTCAGTTACAAAAAGGTTGGTGATCCCTGATCTAGACACTTTAAAACGTTTTTCATTGTATTGTGATGTGCAAACTTATTTTATTCTTATTTAAAATTGTAAAAAAAAGACATCACAGTATAAAATAATGCAGGTAAAACTAGACTAGATCTTTCCTGATGAGTCTCCTCCGGGAGAACAGCGGAGCAGCACATTCCCTTCACATTCACGCTTATTCTCTGTCCGGAATGCTGCGGATTTCCTGGATTTCTGAGCGGGTGTGTGTGTGGGGTGGGGGTGGGTGATGAGGGTGTGTGTGTGTTATTCCTTATAAAAGTAATAGCACGCCTCACAAGCATTACTAAGAATAATCCAATGAAAAATAAAGTTCTGATTCAGTTTCTAGTGTTTCCATGTGGACTCCTCAGCGCCATCTGGTGGTTGAGAAACATTTCTTACATGGTTGATGATTCAGTGCTTTAAATGATTTGTGTCTCTTTAATCTTTTCCTGATAACACTGGTGTGAAAGGTTTTCACATTCATGCAGAAGTGCAGATATTAGTGCTTAAATAGACTTCAAGTATCAACTGGAGCTTTTTACTCATGTAAGATTATAAATCTCACTGGTTTCGGAATGACTTAAAGTATAAAAGTGATGTAAGAGATCGCGATCGTTAATTTAATGATACGTCTGTACAGAACTCGCTGCTGTATCTTCATTTACGGAGGATGATGTAGAGATCAGGGTTCTGTGTGTGTGTGTGGGGGGGGGGGCGGGTGCCAACACTTCTACTTCAAAACATTACTCACAACAAATATTCAATTCATTTCTTTTGTTTGCTCACTTTTATCACATCGCCCCCTATCACAGCACCCCTATCACAGCACCCTATCACAGCACCCTATCACAGCCCCCTATCACAGCACCCCCTATCACAGCACCCACCTATCACAGCACCCCATCACAGCCCCCTATCACAGAGCTATCCCACCCACACTATCACAGCACCCCTATCACAGCACCCTATCACAGCACCCTATCACAGCACCCTATCACAGCACCCCCTATCACAGCACCCTATCACAGCACCCTATCACAGCACCCTATCACAGCGCCCCCTATCACAGCCTATCACAGCACCCTATCACAGCACCCTATCACAGCACCCTATCACAGCCCCCCTATCACAGCACCCCATATATCACAGCACCCTATCACAGCCCCCTATCACAGCACCCTATCACAGCGCCCCCTATCACAGCCCCCCCTATCACAGCACCCCTATCACAGCCCCTATCACAGCGCCCCCTATCACAGAGCTCCCTATCACAGCGCCCCCTATCACAGAGCTCCCTATCACAGCACCCCTATCACAGCACCCCTATCACAGCACCCCTATCACAGCACCCCTATCACAGCACCCCTATCACAGCACCCCTATCACAGCGCCCCCTATCACAGCGCCCCCTATCACAGAGCTCCCTATCACAGCACCCCTATCACAGCACCCCTATCACAGCACCCCTATCACAGCACCCCTATCACAGCACCCCTATCACAGCACCCCTATCACAGCACCCCTATCACAGCACCCCTATCACAGCACCCCTATCACAGCACCCCTATCACAGCGCCCCCTATCACAGCTCCCCCTATCAAAGCCCTATCACAGCACCCCTATCACAGCGCCCCCTATCACAGCTCCCCTATCACAGCGCCCCCTATCACAGCACCCCTATCACAGCGCCCCCTATCACAGAGCCCCCTATCACAGCACCCCT
>JACRUU010000005.1:29269262-29274262 GCA_030449085.1 Kryptopterus vitreolus
AGGAAGATTAAAGGGGAGACAGATGGGTAGATGGAAAACAGGAAAGGAGTAAATACGGACCCCTGCATGAAAGAAGGAGACGTGATGAGGAAAAGGATAGGAGAGAGAGAGAGCGATAGAGCGAGAGAGAGATCACAATAATAAATGACAGTATTATAAATGCGTGTTTACAGGTAGGGGAAGTAAACATGTGTTCCTGGATTAAATAAACATGGACGTGTAGAGAAATGGATTTGCATAATAAAGTAGCTGCATATACATTTTTTATAGTTATATAAACATTAAATCTTACATAATGCACAAAGACATTATAAAGTTAAAAAACAGTATTTTTTACTGGTAAATAGAAAATTATTATAAAAGAATTAATTATAAAATAAATTTTTTATAACATTATAAAAGAGACGAGACTCTAAATCTGATCTGTAACTCACTCAATAACACTGATCTCAGACACACATCTCCTACACATATCATTATGTACACACACACACACTCACACACACACACACACACACACACACGAGCCGGTATTTACCCTTGAGGTAATGTGAGGAGGCGGAGTTTATTTCATCACTCGACTCAAAAGTCTACCTTCATCTGAAACGAGGGACGTCAATATTCATCATTACATCATAAACACAGCTTTTTAACCAGATCCACACACACACACACAAACATACAAACATACACAAACACAGTGATCAGTCATGTTGGGGTCACTGAACACATCCTGAGAACACACTCCCACTCAAACACATTCATTACCTCACAACTAAAGATCAAAGCACACACACACACACGCATTTACACACACAAACACACTCACACACATGCACACACAATGTGTAATCATATCTACACATGGAAACACACACCTGAGCTACAATTACTGAAACTCATGGCGTTTAACGAGTAAATACTTTCTATAACAATAATAATATTAAAACCAATCAATCCACAGTGAGATTTATATTCACAATCATAACTGTAATAACTCTAATCCTGTAATAATAAACACGTCACCAGTCATTTATTCTACAAAACTAAATATCACTTTAAAAACATCACATTAAAATGAGCTGAAGATCTGCAGAAACATCACATCCATTTCCATCTCATTTACATTTATACAAATTATTTTATCTTTTTCTTCCGTTATTCTCATTTCAATGCACATATTAAATATTAAACTATATATTACATATTAAATTTTATTACATATTAAACTACATAATACATATTAAACTATATATTACATATTAAACTATAAACTACATATTACATATTAAACTAATACTACATATTACATATTTAATATTAAACTACATATTACATATTTAAACTATATATTACATATTAAACTACATATTACATATTAAACTACATATTACATATTAAACTATATATTACATATTAAACTACATATTACATATTAAACTATATATTACATATTAAACTACATATTACATATTAAACTATATATTACATATTAAACTACATATTACATATTAAACTACATATTACATATTAAACTACATATTACATATTAAACTACATATTACATATTTAACTACATATTACATATTTAACTATATATTAAATATTAAACTACATAATACATATTAAACTACATATTACATATTATTACTATATAAACTACACATACATATTAAACTATATATTACATATTAAACTACATATTACATATTAAACTACATATTAAACTATAAACTATATACATATTAAATTAAACTACATATTACATATTTAATATTACTACATATTACATATTTAACTATATATTACATATTAAACTACATAATATATATTAAACTACATATTACATATTTAACTACATATTACATATTAAACTATATATTACATATTAAACTATATAATACATATTAAACTATATAATACATATTAAACTACATAATACATATTAAACTACATATTACATATTAAACTATATATTACATATTATACATATTAATACTACATATTACATATTAAACTACATATACATATTAATACACATATTAAACTACATATTACATATTAAACTACATATTACATATTTAACTATATATTAAATATTAAACATATTAAACTACATATTAAACATATTAAACTACATATTACATATTAAACTATATTACATATTATACTATTAAACACATATTACATATTAAACTACATAATACATATTAAACTACATATTACATATTAAACTACATAATACATATTAAATATTAAACTACATAATACATATTAAACTACATATTACATATTAAACTACATATTACATATTAAACTACATATTACATATTAAACTATATATTACATATTAAACTACATATTACATATTAAACTACATATTACATATTTAACTACATATACATTAAACTATATTAAATATTAAACTACATATACATATTAAACTACATATTACATATTAAACTACATAATACATATTAAACTACATATTACATATTAAACTACATATTACATATTAAACTAACTACATATATTACATATTAAACTATATATTACATATTAAACTATATAATACATATTAAACTATATATTACATATTAAACTATATAATACATATTAAACTATATATTACATATTAAACTAGTTTGAAAGTTAATTTCGAAACACTTTTGTTTAAACATAGTTGCAAAAGTTATTTATATAATGACACTTGGCATGTGTAGGTTAGATTTTGGAGTGATGTGTGTGTGTGTGTGTGTGTGTAAGTTAGTTGAGTGATCGTTCGTGTATTTGAAATGCACTCTTTTTCTCCACTACATTTTTGTGTTTTTGTTTTTGTTAGTTGAAAAGTAAAAAATGACCTCATATCACATCATTATCTAAATCATTCTGAACAACAAAATCTGCTCACGAATTAAAATTCATTTAAAAAAAAAAAAAAAAGATTTTACAATGAATTATTTTATGTTCCTGTTTTACTATTTACTAGAAAATTACTATTATTTAAACTTTACATGGTTTAATAAGACAAATAATTAAATAGGACTGGAAGTTACAATAAATATCTGCCATGTTATTGTTTATGGTTTACATCTGCGTGTTAAAGTTAACTTTAAATAAAAACACACACAATTGTGAACCTCGTCAGTTCGCGTGTTGTGTAAAAGTCACAGAAGCTTTCATTTAAAAGTACACACCTAGAAATAACCTCTAAATGACCTCTGGAGAGATATGTAAAGATGCAGCGCTGCAGGTTCCAGGATGGAGACAAACATCTGCACATCTGCAAACACGTCTAATCTACTCCAGTCTGATCTCAGTGTTACTGTTTAACCCGTGATGATGAGCTGAGTGCTGTGTGTGTGTGTGTGTGTGTGTGTGTGTGTGTGTTCCCTCCTTTTGAGCAGTAGGCCTCTGTCCTGACACCCACAGCTGCCGTCACACAAAAGGAGCCGGTTCATGAAAAAAAAACGCCTTTCGCACGAAAACAAAGAGCCGGAACGCGACGTGAGGAAAATCTGTAACGACTCGCTTTTAAATCAATACCAAATAAAAACGCATTTCAAAAAAGTTCTGAGAAGAAGAAATAAAAAGTTGTTGAGATCTCTGCCTCAGATTCACACCGTGAGAGACTCCATCATCATCACCATCATCATCATCACCATCATCATCTTCATCATCTTCATCATCTTCATCATCTTCATCATCTTCATCATCTTCATCATCATCTGCTCCTTCTTCTTCTTCTTCTTCTGGAAGTTCTTCTGTTGGACTTTACGTTCCGTTCTGCTCCTCGAGTCCTCTCTCTGTCCGAGCTCGACCCTCACTGACGCTTTCTCCTTCTGTCCCCTACTTTTCTTCTCCCCTTCTTTTCACTCCCCCATCTCTCTCTCTCTCTCTCTCTCTCTCTTATTTCATGCAGGACTGGGGTTTCCTAAGAGACTGGACCTCAATGGAGAAAATCTCCTCGGACACAATGCAGAGAGAAGGGGGGGGGGTGGGGGCGGGGGGGATGAGGGGGACAGAGGGATGCAGATGCAGAACAGATTGAGAAAACGTCGCCTCCACATAAGCGGGTGATTAAACTGATCATGTTTCTGATCAATACGTGATGATGAGATCAGTAGTATAGAAGTGTGTGTAAGGATTCAGCACACAGGATCGTCAGTGTGGGTTTATTGTAACGATGATGCTGTAATTAAAGAGATTGGATCAGATTGATTTTGTATTGATTTATTGATGAAATGTCTTTTTTTTAGGAGAAAATGTCAAAAAGCACCGGAACACTGATAAACATCAAAGTTTTTTATATTATAATTAGATATGATTTAATATTATGATGTATTCTTGATTCTGATTGGTCCGCAGCTAGTGATCCACTTTTCGTTACATATTATATTATATTATATTATATTAGATTAGATTAGATTATATTAGATTAGATTAGATTACAGATGCTAGATTACAGATGCTAGTCCTGTGTGTGATATGTTACGGTTCTAGTCAGGACGGGAACTCATGCCATGCAAAACACACTTCCTCTCCCTGTAGAGAGCCGGGCTGACCTTTGACCCTTACAGTGAATAAACAAGTAAACACAGACACACACTTTGCTGGTTTGAGTGTGAGCAGCGTTTCATCCAATCTCTTCTACACTGCCTTTATATAGAGCTGTACTAACAACAAAAAGGTGTTCCGCTGCTTAACAAACACTACGCTTAAGTGTGTGTGTGTGTGTGAGAGTGTGAGAGTGTGTGTGTATGTGTGTGTGTGTGTGAGTGTGTTTGTGTGTGTGTTTGTGTGAGTGTGTGAGTGTGTGAGTGTATGAGTGTGTGTGAGTGTGAGTGTGTGTGTGTGTGTGTGTGTGTGTGTGTGTGTGTGTGTTTTTGTGTGAGTGTGTGTTGTGTGTGTGTGTGTGTGTGTGTGTGTGTGTGTGTGTGAGAGTGTGTGAGTGTGTGTGAGTGTGTGAGTGTGTGTGTGTGTGAGTGTGTGTGTGAGTG
>JACRUU010000005.1:29276762-29294262 GCA_030449085.1 Kryptopterus vitreolus
GTACGGAGGTTTTCAGAGGAACTCCACTCGTCTGGGACGATGTCGTACGAGAGGTTTTCAGAGGAACTCCACTCGTCTGGGACGATGTCGTACGAGAGGTTTTCAGAGGAACTCCACTCGTCTGGGACGATGTCGTACGAGAGGTTTTCAGAGGAACTCCACTCGTCTGGGACGATGTCGTACGAAGGTTTTCAGAGGAACTCCACTCGTCTGGGACGATGTCGTACGGAGGTTTTTAGAGGAACTCCACTCGTCTGGGACGATGTCGTACGGAGATTTTCAGAGGAACTCCACTCGTCTGGGACGATGTCGTACGGAGATTTTCAGAGGAACTCCACTCGTCTGGGACGATGTCGTACGGAGATTTTTAGAGGAACTCCACTCGTCTGTTGTGCAGAAAGTGAGGAGACGTGTTCAGTCCATCATCAGCTCTGATAGCCAGAGAACATCCACCACCAACCATGTGGAACATCTTTATGGAGTTTTGGAGTCTCCTGGTGAAAGTGAAGGAACAAATTCATATAAAAAGTGTGTTTCTCCAGACACAGACACAGACACAGACACGTGCAGATTCGGTGAAACCATTCAAATGTATTTAATGCTGAACCCAGACTGAGCTCCACCTGCTCCTCCTTCCTCACGCTTCTAGACATGAAAGAAGTGAGTGATGTGTTTGTTGAATGTTCACACACACACACACACACACACACACACACACACACACACACACACACACACACACACACACAGACTCAGTGTGACCTGTATGGTACGAGTGTCACTAACAGGATTACAGACGTCAC
Source organism: Kryptopterus vitreolus (assembly GCA_030449085.1). Classification (NCBI taxonomy): domain Eukaryota; kingdom Metazoa; phylum Chordata; class Actinopteri; order Siluriformes; family Siluridae; genus Kryptopterus; species Kryptopterus vitreolus. Next base: position 29,277,566 of record JACRUU010000005.1, read on the forward strand.
ATCCAGCATACGTCACGTCTGATCGGATAATCTGAGTAACACCAGTAACATTAACAATGAGACGAACGTCAGCAGCTCGATGTGACGTCTCACTCACGTTTCTTTCACATCGATTTATTTTGTACTAATTGTGTTGTTTTCGGGTCGTTTATGAGAAATATTATATATGGAAAAGTCTTTATTTAAAGAAATACAAAAAGCAATGACACAATTCATCTAAACAGCTCCAGGTTCTATCTATCAATCTGTCTATCTATCAGTGTATCTATCAGTCTATCTATCTATCTATCTATCTATCTATCTGTCTGTCTGTCTGTCTGTCTGTCTGTCTGTCTGTCTATCTATCTATCTATCTATCTATCTATCTATCTCTCTATCTCTCCATCCATCCATCCATCCATCTAGCTACACAGAGGGTGGAGAGATTGGACTGTGGTGGAGGTTCTCGTATCAGACGCAGATGTGACTCTCAATGTGAAAAGCGGGAAAACGTTTAGAGTCGAACAAAACATCGGTTAAGAGACAATACTAATGAAAACACACACAAACACACACGCACACTGGTTTGTCATGTATGTATGTATGTGTGTGTGCGTGCGTGGGTGCGTGAGTGTGTGTGTGTGTGTGTGTGTGTGTGTGTGTGTGTGTGTGTGTGTGTGGTGAATAGAACAGGGAGAAAGACAGCAGGAAAAGCGCACTATATGATTGGACACACACAGAAAGGGAACGACCTTTACCTTGAACTCGAGCCGCTCCGATTCCAGCTATTTTTGTGAAGTAGAAGAAAACTAAAGCTAGGGGGGGCGGGGTCAGGGGAGGGGTTGTGGGGTCACCCCATGTCATCTGGGGGGGGGGGGGGGTATTTTAAAGAGTCAGACAAATGTGATTTGAGGAGCAGATGCTGGATATGCAGATGTCTGTAATGGAATCGAGCGATATTGAATTGGCCTGTTTATCATAGAGACAAAAGAGACTCTTCCCGCCCACGGCTTAAGGGTCAGAGGAGGTGTGTGTGTGTGTGTGTGTGTGTGTGTGTGTAGAGGGGCAGTGGGCTGAACTTGAAGAGGGGTGACTGAAAGAGAGACGGAGGGTCAGTAACGGACTCGGTGGACAGCGGGGATAAGAGGGAGATAAAAGGGAGATTTATTACAGCTGTAGTTTTATAATCGCTATTTTATATTAATGCCTTCAAATTCTTTTCTTTTCTCTGCCTGTGTAACAAAAAAATCATCAAATTATTCATTCACATATGAAGATAATGAAGATATTTTATTCTCTTTGTGTAAAATACAAATAAGAGGACACACAGTTACATCCTCGTCATCTCGTCATGTATCAGATTCACTTTATTATAAAGATTACATTCACAATATGTTTACAATCTAATTTATAAACTGCGCAGATAAAATCTCAGGATATCAAAATAATCAACACATTTACATTTACAGCTTTTAGCAGAAGCCCTTTTCCAGAGCGACGCACATAAAGTGTCTCAGTGTAAGAATAAATGAAGTCTAGTATGATCATTTATAAAGAGATCGCGGTGGTTTAGCGGTTAGTGCGTTCGCTTCACACCTCTAGGGTCAGGGGTTCCGTTCCCACCTCTGCTGTGTGTCTGTCTGTCTGTCTGTCTGTCTATGCACATGTCTGTCTATCTGTCCATCCATCCCTCTATCTATGCATGCATTTCAGGTGCACATGAGCTGGATTGGATCTGGATTGTAATAAATGTAAACTGATTTGGACTTTGCACATCACCATGATTCCAGTTTTACATACTGATTCTTCTCAAGGCCACAAAACACTGCCACTATTATTGTTACATTCCTCTAGTTCTCACGCAAACAAATAGAAGCAAATTTTGGATGTGGTCGAATAAATGACTATAAATGCCTATTTTTATAGTTTAAGCCTTAAAAATTCCCCAAAAGAAAAAAAGCACTTTAATTTCATTTCAAACTAAAGTGTGAAGGTGTATACAAGGAGGAAGAGGAGGTTAAAGTTTGTAGTTCAGGGGCCACATTGACCTTTTTTAATTTGCCAGCACCAGATGCACACATATCAGACGTAGTGTATATACAGTGGCAAGAAAAAGTATGTGAAACTTTTGGAATTTCATGGTTTTCTGAATAAATTTGTCATAAAATGTTATCTGATCTTCATCTAATTCATTGGTGTCTAAAAATAATAACACCAAAAAAATCCAATCTTTCTTGTCTTTATTGAACACAATCATTCAACATTCAAAATGGCAGTGGAAAAAGTAAGTGAAAGCTTAGAATGAATAACTGGTTGACCCCCCCTGGCAGCAATAACCTCAACCAGGCGCTTCCTGTAGCTGTGGATCAGACCTGCACATCGCTGAGGAGGAATTTTAGCCCATTCTTCCTGGCAGAACTGCTTTAGCTCTGTCGTATTGTTTGGACGTCTCATGTGTACGGCCCTCTTCAAGTCAATCCATAGCATCTCTATTGGGTTGAGGTCTGGGCTCTGACTCGGCCACTTCAAAAGGCGGATTTTGTTTTTCTGAAGCCATTCTGTTGTGGACTTGCTCCGGTGTTTTGAGGTCGTTGTTCTGTTGCATCACCCACTTTCTACACAGTTTCAGCTGATGTACAGACATTCTCACATTATCCTGAAGAATTGTCTGATATACTTGGGAATTCATCTTCCCCTCAATGATTGCAAGCTGGCCAGGCCCTGATGCAGCAAAGCAGGCCCAAATCATGATGCTTCCTCCACCATACTTTACAGTTGGGATGTTGTTTTCATGACGATATGCCGTGCCCTTTCTACGCCAGATGTAGTGCTGTGTGTTTTTTCTCCAAATAGTTCAATCTTAGTTTCATCAGTCCACAAAACATTTTGCCAATACCGCTGTGGAGTGTCAATGTGCTCTTTTGCAAACTTAAGGCGTGCAGCAATGTTCTTTTTAGTAAGCAGCGGCTTCCTTGGCGGTGTCCTGCCGTGGATACCCTGCTTGTTCAGTGTTTTACGTATTGTAGACTCATGAACAGATATGTTAGCAAGTTCCAATGATGCCTTCAAATCTTTGGCTGTCATTCGGGGTTGTTTCTTTACCTCATTGATGAGTGTTCGTTGTGCTCTTGGTGTCATTTTGACGGGGCGCCCACTTCTAGGTAGAGTAGCAACAGTCCCAAATTGTCTCCATTTGTAGATTGTTTGCCGAACTGTAGACTGGTGAATTTCTAAAGTCTTTGAATCAACTTTGTAACCCTCGCCAGCTTCATGTAAATCAACAATTCTTGATCGTAGGTCCTCTGAAAGCTCTTTTTGGCGAGGCATGGCTCACATCATCATGTTCTTCTTGTGCAGAGCAAACTCCAAAGGTTTGAGGGGTTTTTATCAGTCAGAGTATCTGTAGTCCACACCTCCAAACTTATTATCTTAACAAGACTCCAGGTGTGCTAAAACCAATTCGCTCCAATTAGCTTTTTTGAGGTCATTAACTCGAGGTTTCACTTACTTTTTCCACTGCCATTTTGAATGTTGAATGATTGTGTTCAATAAAGACAAGAAAGATTGGATTTTTTTGTGGTATTATTTTTAGACACATTGTGTTTGTCAATACCAATGAATTAGATGAAGATCAGATAACATTTTATGACCAATTTATTCAGAAAACCATGAAATTCCAAAACGTTCACATACTTTTTCTTGCCACTGTATCTATTTGTGTACAAATGAGTTGTAACACTCAATGTATCACCGCGCCTAATGCGCCACCTGGTGGAACGTCAGGCAATTACAGGACAAGACCAAATAAATGCAGTCAGAATTATGATCTGATCTGGTCAATTCTGTACCGATCTTCAGGGACCGAATTAAAATGACCAAAGGGGCCCGTGGGCTGTAGTTTGCCCACCCCTGATGTATACTGTACAGTACTGCACTGTTATTGCAGTAAAAAAAGAGGATTTGTGCACTTTCGGTGAACACATTTTAATTCTAAGGTTTTAGGAAAAATACGGAAACTGTGACTTTGAGAGAATTGACTGTACTGATGTTACTGTGGAGTCATAATGAGGGCATTAGGAGGACGATTGACTCAGATAGGACACCAATAAAGGCCTGGATGCGAAATACACAAGCTGCAACTGGTACACGTGCAGTGCAACACAACAACAACAACAACAACAAAACTAATAATAGCAAGAGTGAAAATAATATTAACATAATAATAATTAGGGCTATCGATTGATTAAAACATTTAATTGCGATAATGGTCACCAACCTTGGTGCTACATATAACATATAACACATCACAACATAGAACCACAAAATACAGGACTAGACCAAGTTGTCATAAAGTGCACTGTGTACAACCAGCGCAAAACAAAACAGTGTTGAACATACAACATGAGACAGTGCATGACAAGTACACAACTCAAAATGACACTTTTTTTGCACATTTGACTATACACATCAGTCCAACTGTTTACCACGTTAGTTTTGTAAAATATTTTTTATAATGCTTTCAACTGAATATTGCACTACTCATAGTTACAGGTCGTTGTCATTTTGTGCATCAAAATGTCACTGTGCATCACTGAGCAAATGATATATATATATATATATATATATATAATATATATATATATATATATATATATATATCGATATATAAACTGTAAAGAATGACGTAATTCAATTCCAATTTAAGACCGTCTTCATGACCCAAAAGTAAAAAAATATTAAATAAAGCACGCACGCACACACGCACGAGCACACACACACACACACACACACACACACACACACACACACACACACACACACACACACACACACACACACACACACACACACACACACACACACACTGCATGCTTTGTTGCTTTATTCCCACAGCTCCGTTATATTGTCTCGCGTGTAGTGCGTGTAGTCGCGCGAGACTCGGCGATGAGATGAGATCTCGCGAGATTCCGCGCGCGCACTGAACGCCACGTCGGTGAGGAAGTGAGAGTGAGAGCAGAGAATCCTGCAAACACACACAAACACACACACACACACACACACACACACACACACACACACACATACACACACGCCGCAAACACGCTCCACAGCCGGTGAGTACAGTATATTACATATCATATCTTTATTACAGCGCGGGGGGAAAACACGATGATTATTGCTTTTATTATGCAACATGTTGATTAGCATGCTAACCGGCTAATTATACTACCCACCCACACACACACACAATAAACTACATAACAGTTTATAAACCTGTTTATAACGAAAATACGCCTGTTTTATCGTTAATATTGTACTGTGTAAAAATAAACAAATTCCCTTTTCATAAACAGTCTATCTGATCCTGAGAGAAATGAATGAATGAATGAAAAGATAAGAAGGTTTGGTTCCATCCTGTTTGTGTTACACTACATTGTTTACAGGGTTATTTATTTATTAACACGTGTAGTGCACTATACACTGCATCCTTCTGAGATGGGACTCCTGATTTGTTTTTTTCTATTTTCTCCTAATGAAATGTAGGATGTGTTTTTACATGATTACTAATCAGGAAATAATAAATAAACGTGACTGTTCATTTGTATCTTTTCTCAAATGTATATATTATGTATATAATAAATGTATGTGTATATATATCTATATATATATATATATATATATATATATATATATATATATATATGTATCTGAATGTATATATGTATATAATCTGGACATGAAGATAATGTGAGTGATGTTTGGCGGTGCACGCTGCAGTTCGGGGTGTGACACCATTACATCCTGCTCCATTTAATATTTAACCTTGACTTCTACATACTAGCTCATTTAGAGAGAAGAGTGTTTAAACACCAAAAACGGCAACCAAAAAAAAAAAGGTTTTTCAGTGACGCACGTGACATCATCAAATTATCGATGTGCCGAGATGTCACATGACCCTGTGTCAGAGGTTCGCAGACTTTTCACGTTTGTGGTTACGTGACGCCATGCAGCAGTCTCACCATCTCATCTACGAGTGGATATGTCACATGTGCATGTGTCACATGTGCATGTCGGACGCTCACAGGCTGAGGCACGAAACATCTGCCCCATTCGTTTTCTATGGGGAAAAATTCACAGGTCGACCTCACACAAAGCCCCGCCCCCATAAAGCACATGCAGCATGAGACTGATGATCCGATCTGCCTGACGGTGACGGCAGAGTGTACACGCATTAGCCTTAGTTAAACACGGCGGTGTTTACACACTGGTCACGCCGGGCGTACCTGCACATCCTGCTCACTGTGTGTTTTACTTTCCCTCTAGGTGAGATGAGGTTCCTTGTTGTGTCTGTGCTGATGCTGATGTTCGCTTTGACGGCGCTGTCATGTGAACACGGACACCATCACGACCACCACCACAGACACCATCACGACCACCACCACGGACACCATCACGACCACCACCACGGACACCATCACGACCATCACCACGGACACCATCACGGTGATGTGAAGATGTTTCACGGCGCGAGTAAATGGAGCGCCGAGGCAAACCTGCCTACCGAGGAGGAGGAGGAGCCTCACTATGGGCACAGCCATCATGATCACGGCCACGCCCATGAAGACGGACACGGACATGCACATGATCACGGACATGCACACGGTCATGACCACCAGCACCTCCACGCCTACAGCCCTGGCATGCCCGAGTTTCAGTCCCAGAGCCGCGACACCGTAGAGTTATGGATGCAGGTAATCATATTTCATATTATCACTCGCACTGGAGACTCCTTTCCTGAATGATTTTCACACATGCATGTCTAATCTGCGTTTGAAAAACGATCTAAAACTGCCAATCAGAATCCGGTAAAATATTTAACAATTGTTTAAAGTGTGATGATTCTCCATGTGCGCTGCAGTGACACAGATCAGCCAGCAGAGGTCAGCAGAGATGTGGATTTAAGTTTGTCCGTAAGAATGCAGAAATCTGTTTAACTTTAGATGTTTGACGTTAAACCTAACGAACATTTCGGATACGTTTCCGATGGAAGCGCTGTGATTTTTGTCAGCTGAACGCACGGCGTCATCGGCCTTCCCTGTTTACTCGTAGGCGGTGGGAGCGACGTTGCTGATCAGCGCCGCGCCCTTCCTCATCCTCTTCCTCATCCCGGTGCAGTCCAACTCGGATCAGCACCAGAACCTGCTGAAGATTCTGCTGAGCTTTGCTTCGGGTGGGCTGCTGGGGGATGCCTTCCTGCACCTCATCCCTCACGCACTGGGTGAGTACAAACACACACACACACGTTAAACTTTAGTTTTATGGGCAAAAGTATTGCGGCACCTGAAGATTGTAGGCTCAATATAATAATCACTGGAAATCCCTCGTGTCTAATCCAGCACCTCACTCTCACCATGGAAACGGAGACCAATCAGACAACGACGAGGAGTCACATGGTCATTCTCATGGTATGTTGGTCTCCTAGAATAGAAATAAAGGAGTATTGATGGATGAGAAGCTCAAGAACGTGTGTGTGTGTGTGTGTGTAGGTGTAGCGCATGATCACATGATGTCCGTGGGTCTGTGGGTCCTCGGAGGCATCGTGGCGTTCCTGGTGGTGGAGAAGTTTGTGCGCTTGCTGAAAGGAGGACACTCGCATTCCCACGGTAAGACTCTCCCGGGCTGTAGATCGTCACTCGGATTACGTTTCCATAACGTTCCGTACTTGTGTCTTCACAGCTGCTCCGAAATGCAAGGATAGTGACGAGGAAGAGAAGAAGGAAGGAGTGAAGAAAGAACAAAAAAAGGACAAGAAGGTGAAGAAGGTGAAAGAGGAGAGTTCGGGTAAGAGGCCCTGTTTCTTCTTCTGCGTTGTGATTGGTTTGTAGAAAGTCGCTCATTCACCCCCCCCCCCCTCCCCCTGTAGATATTAAAGTCGCGGGGTATCTGAACCTGGCTGCTGATTTCACACACAACTTTACGGACGGTTTGGCCATCGGCGCCTCTTTCCTGGTGGGTCCCGCCGTCGGCGTGGTAACCACCATCACCATCCTCCTGCACGAGGTGCCGCACGAGATCGGGGACTTCGCCATCCTCGTCCAATCGGGATGCACCAAGAGGAAGGTGCTGCTCATTCAGTCCTCTGATTGGTCGACTACAGAATTATTATTTTTTTTATTGACACTTGTTTATATTTAATAAATGAAGGTTATTTTAAGCGGCTAATTAATTTAGTTCAGTAATTTATATATTTATTTGTGTGTTAATTTTTTGTCTCCGTTTCTGTAAATTATGATGTCATAACGCCTGTATTATGGTCATGTGACCTCATACATCATGTTTCCTTCAGGCCATGTGCCTCCAGCTTCTCACGGCCATCGGGGCGTTAGCCGGCACCGCCTGCTCCCTATTGGCCGAGGGAGTGGGCGCAGCCGCCACCGCTTGGATCCTCCCCTTCACGGCCGGCGGCTTCGTCTACATCGCCACGGTGACGGTGCTGCCGGAGCTGCTGAGCGGGCGTGCCAGTTTGGGCCAGTCGGTGCTGGAGGTGGTAGCCATGCTGTTCGGCGTGGGAATGATGGTGATCATCGCCGAGTACGAGTGAGAGAGAGAGACACAGACGCAGTTCTTCAGAGACTCGGCAGGGGGCGGGGCCAGGGGGGTTATAAACAGAAGTGTGTGTGTGAGTGTGTGTGTGAACAAGTGAGGGAGAGTCTGGGGTGTTTGTAGTAGAAGTGCACTAAAACAAAAAACATCCAAAGTCTTTTGACGTCCCGAACCAAACCACTGTACTTCATAATGTCCTCCACAAGGGGGCGATTTCCTATCTCTCTCACACACACACACACACACACACACACACACACACACACACACACATTACTAATACCAAACCGATGCAAATTTACAGCTGAAAGAATTTAAAGTGACGATTTTTATTTGTTTGTTTGTTTTTTGACGTGTGGGTTTTCTGTGCTGCTCTCTGGAACGTCTCGCTGACTCAAAACGTATCAAACGTACATTTCCATATTAGCTGCGACTGTAGTACCCTAAAACTGTAGTGCATTTCTTCCCTATTACTTTTTATTTTGTGATATACATTTTTTCTTGGTTTATATTATGTATATGTGTGTATATATGTATATGTATGTATATATTATATATATATATATATATATATATATATATATATATATATATATATCTATATATATATATATATATATATATATTACCTTTTTTTTTGTTGTTTTTTACGTTGTGTATGATGGAGTAAACGAGGGAACGGGCAGGAAATGTCCATGTTGGATTTTTTGGCACAGAAAGCGCTGCCGAAGTTTTTAGTTGTATACTTTCGTTGTTTTTAGTTGTTTAGTTGTTGTTTTTATTTACATTGGCGTACGTGTAAGAAGTGTGTTGTGGAAAATCCATGTACAATGTTGTGTAGGCGTACCGAGACGCAGCCGCTTTACACACGTGACGCGCGTTAATCCGGAGTATGGAATAGCCGCATTAATATGGATGTTGATATCGTCCTCCATCACGCGCTTTTGCAGAGCATTCAGTACGAGTCAGTAGCTGCAGAACATCGTCATGGTGACGATGTAGCGGCAGATCAGGATTCAGCATGACCACGAGGCCAGAAATTTTGACGTCACTTCCTGTTTGTTAAAGCTGTTACTGAACACGCGTTGTGTTTTTTTTTGGCGGGAACCAAGAATGTTTATCGTTCATTACGCACTATACTGTTATCGAGGAGACGTAAATGTTGGCACCCCGCTGTGCTGTTGTTATCGTGCCGTCATGGCATTACATGTTTATGAAACTGTCATAATACTGTATTCCAGTGCACTACCATAGAGAACTGACTTTTAGCCAACTGACCTTTGACACGCGCGACTGGTCACGTCACGGCTTCCCCACGACGTCTCCGCCGTAACATTACAGTGCGCTTTTTTATTATACATAAACAATGCAATAGAAATGTTGGACCTGGTGATCGTCTCAATGCCCACATGCAGTCTGCTGTCTGATTTACTTGTCTTCTTTATTTTTGTTTATTTTCCCTTTGACTGGAGAGTCATTCTGTTTGCGAGTCATTCCCTCCATGTTCTTTATTTTTATATATATTGCTTTATAAAGTGGATGAAGATTATCTGGCTTGTTTGGTGATGTCTTGCATGTGCAGCAGGTTCAGGTTCCAGATATTTAAGGATAAAACTTTAACATGAATGTCAAGTGACTCGAGAGCGCCACTTAGTGTGCAAGGAAATGTAATGAAATTGTTCATTATAAAGTAAAATAAAGTTTTAATAAAAATAAAACAGAATTAAGTAAATAATAATGTTTAAGTTGTTGTGCTGCTGGAAAGAGCCTTTACTGTATAAATAAGGATAAACGGGTCTGGAACAATATATATGAAAAAAGATGCGATTTGTGAAGAAAATAATTTCACTCTGCTGTAATGTTTATATTATAATAATGTTTATTTAAAAAAAACATGATTTAGGTGAGGGGGGGGGCGGAGTCTTTTCCTTTTGACTGTACCTGGAGACTCCTTCCTAAAAACACAAGCCTCTGTGAAAGCGCCACTAACCATGAACCATTACAACCAGTACATTACAAGGAACTGGTGAGAATCCAGAACTGAACAATCCTGTAGGGGGAAGAAAGGAATGAAACTCATCAGGTAAACATTTTGTTGACATTTTATTCGGTGTGTATTCAAAAACTGCGTACGAGAAAATTTGTTACTCCAAGGGACAAGTCATTAATAAATAACGTCCTCTATAATCATCGTGTCCCGGCTCTGGAGGACATGATGAACTTGCAGACATGCGCCTGGATTTTGGGGGATAAAACTCATTATTAGGTCCTTTTCCTGTGTGTGTGTGTAAAAGTCACCCTTCAGCATGATGAATGTCCCACGTGCTGAAGCGTCATATGAAGAAAATCTCACATCATTAAATCTTTTACATCTCGAAGAAAAAAAAAAAAGTAAACTTCTGTAAAATATAACGAGTTAAACAGCAACAATTCTGCTGTGAATAAAAGCATCAGATATTCCATGATCTTCCTCTCGAGTTCCTCTCGCCAAATCACATCCCAAACTGACCTTCATTACACGTCATTAATCTATTACACACACACACACACACACACACACACTCGACTCACATCGCTTCAGTAAAACTGTGTTTCATCAAACATCACGTCTCTTCCAAACAGCTTCCGTTATATACACCAAAGAACAAAGTGATGTCATCCTTTCAGCACTGAAGGACACTGATACACTGTTAATAATCAATAGTGTAGAAATGTAAATAAATCACAATAGGAGGCCGTCAGGGACACATTGTGTCCTGCTGCGAATACGACAGCGAGCGGATTCTAGTGCGCCGATGTTAACGTGTGAAGCGGCACAAATCCGGGAATCTGATACTGTTTTTGGATAAAATGAGTTACGGAGGGGTTATAACAGTGGCGTGTCTTAATGTGATATAAAATGTACATTGACAGTTATGTCATTTTGCAGACACCCCCATCAAAACCACTGAGGGATTTAGTACAGGGACATCTACAGGAAATACAATTAAATAATCCCCTTTATCCAGTATGCACTATCACATTCAAACATTTATACAGGCGTAAAGTTATATACGTAAAATATATACGTTAAAAAAACGTTTCTATAAACAACTAAAAGTGGTGTCATTTAAAAAGGACAGTATTTGAAAACAATCGGGAAACATTTACTTGATGGTATTTTGGGAGACGTTTTTATCCCATTTATTCTCAGTCACGTATATAATCAGTTCACAACCATAAGGGCCTTGTTTAGGGGCCCCAGGAATGGAAGCTTGGTGAAGCTGGGATGTGATCCAAAACCACACTCTATAAGCAACCAGCTCTCCTTCCTCCCAGTTCCTTCTTCCTCACGACGCTCACAACGACTTTCATTTATCAGCTTTATTAACTTTTTTTTATTATAACGGGAACGTGCAGGGTTTAATCTGAGGGTAATCTGACGGTAATCTGATGGTAATCTGATGGTAATCTGACGGTAACCTGATGGTAATCTGACGGTAATCTGACGGTAATCTGACGGTAACCTGACGGTAACCTGACGGTAACCTGACGGTAATCTGAGGGTAATCTGAGGGTAATCTGACGGTAATCTGACGGTAACCTGGTAATCTGAGGGTAATCTGACGGTAATCTGACGGTAATCTGACGGTAATCTGACGGTAATCAGTAATCGTTTGTATCTCATTAATGGTTGAATCGCAGTGAGGAAGCACAAAATAGTCCACGTTACATGAAACAAAAATCGCCTGTAACATATTTTAAAAAAGTGAGTAAATTGAAAAGTAAAACGCCAAACCGGCAGCATTAGACAGATTAGACGGATTAGACGGATACACGACGTTCCTGATCTCCACAGGAACATTGATGATGGATGAAGCAGTCGGTGTGGATTTTTAATTTTTTTTTTTAAATCACAAAAAGCACAATAAATGATGATTTTTTTTTTATAAAGGTTTTCCTGGATTTGACATGACAAGTTTCTCCTGGAGGGTAAAGATGGAAGTCGAGTGATGGAGATGTGAGGAAGAGCAGCTGATGTGAGTCTTGCACCATGAAGATGTTCATCGGTATGCTCAAGTGTAACTGCCTCCATCTTCCTCCTTGAGAACGTGTTCCAGTGGAACGCCATCGTGCTCCCCTTGCTCCATCTTTACGTGTCCCTCAGCAGGGAAACCCTCGAACTCCATCTCCGTCTCGTCCTGGCCGGACTCGGTGTTGTCGGCGCAGGCGGACCTGTGGGCCAGGTGTTGGCAGCGCGCCTGGTGTTTGAGGAAACTGTCCCTCCAGATGATCTTTTTGCCGCAGAAGGAGCACTCGTACGGCCGTAGGGCCCCGTGCGTCTTCACGTGCTTGGTCAGGTGGTGCTTCATCTTGAAGCTCTTGGCACAGACGGGGCAGGCGAATGGGCGCAGGTTTAAGTGTTGCATCTTGACGTGGCGGTCGCGCATGCTCTTCAGGGTGAAGGCTTTACCGCAGTGGCAGAAGTGCACTTTGCCTGCATAGGGCGTGAGGGAGGGCGGGGACGAGGAGGAGGGCACGGGAGAGGAGGAAGGAGGGACAGAAGGGGATGAGAGGGCGCCCGATGTCCAAGGGAGCTCTGAAGGCCCTAGCACAAAGTCCACTCCGCCTCCGGCGCTGCCAGGAGACACGGGAAGCAAAGGCCTCTGGGAAACTTGCCCGGTCCCGTCCTCGATCTCGTCGTACGTCTCTCCCTCGAATCCTCCCTCTGCGAATCGTCCGAAGTCCACGTCTTCGACGCCGTCCTTGTCGCCGTCCTCGATTAGCTTCGCGCACGGGCCCGTAGGCCAATCGGCTGCCGGCTGCCACTGAGCGCGTGCGGAAAGAGAACAGTGAGGAGAAACCAGCGCTTCCTGTGCGTCCTGAGCTTCCGGGAGAAAGCCTCCGTCCTGATCTTTGTCCTTCTCTGCACCCTCTCCCCCCGTCTCCCCCTCCTTTTTAAGAGTTGCCCCTGAGCCACAGCCTCCTGAAGGAGAAGAGCAGAAGAGACGGTAAAAACACACACACAACAACGAACACACACACTGTGGTGGTGCAGAAAATGTCTGATCCGCTCTGACGGAGAAAGAAAGCACAGAGACAGAGCGAGAGAGGGAGAGGGGGAGGGAGAAAAAGAGAGAGAGAGAGAGCGCAAGCGCCCCCCCCCCCTCACCCACCCCCCCCCCCCCCACACACACACACACACACACACCCTCCCCGGTGGACAGGCGTTAAAGTTATACAGCAGTGATGCAGACGCTCCACTCACCGGCCCGTCGCTCCTCATCCTCCAACTCCGATTCCTCCCCAACACCTTCATCCGCCTCCATCCACCTCTCCCCTCGCCTCCTGTCATCCTCCTCCACCTCCCTGCTCTCACGGAGACGAGAGCGCATCCACATGCGTTTTTCATTCACGGCCTCTGGGCTACACACACGCTCTAATTCCCCCCTCCCCCCGGTCTGGGGAGACTCGGCTCTGTGCTGGGGGGGCAGGAACAATCTGGATTTGCCCCATTTGCCCTGCTGGGGAACTTGCTGTGGCCTTCTCCATGTGGCCAAAGGTGGAAGAGTGGCACATTCTCCTCCAATGGGCTTTTTCTGCTCATCGCTTTCAGCCAGGCAGCAATCCGAGCTGCTGGGGCTTTGGTGCCTGGAGTTGCCGGGCTCTACGCCGGGACTGGCTTGGGTCAAAGGTCGTGATCTCTTTAGGATATCCGTGCACTTGTCCACGATGTGCCACATCTGCAGGAAGCTGGCCACCGTGACGTAGTTGACGATGTCATCGCGCACGATGCTCAACTGGCCCGTGTAGGCAGAGTTCAGAACGCTCTCGAAGGCCAGGGGGTCCATGACGGATGGCAGAGACACCGTGCTCACGTTCTTCAGCAGCACCTGAAGGAACACGCAGGATGTAAACCCCCCGCTTAGACCTTTCCAGATTCCACAGCGGATGGAACGCTTTGAGGTGTTTTGGTAGGATAGAAGGGGAACTGTGTGGCACTGTGGGGGGTATAACAGGGTGGGGTTGGTGTGGATGGGTATAACAGGGTGGGGTTGGTGTAGATGGGTGGGGTTGGTGTGGATGGGTGGGGGGTATAACAGGGTGGAGTTGGTGTGGATGGGTGGATGGGGGTATATAACAGGGTGGGAGTTTGGTGGGATGGGTGTGGATGGGGTGGGGGGTATAACGGGGTGGAGTCGGTGTGGATGGTGGGGGGGGTATAATAACGGGGTGGGGTAGGTTGGATGGGTGGGGGTAGGGGTATAACGGGGTGGGTTGGTGTGGATGGGTGGGGGTGGGGGTGGGTGGGTGTGGGATGGGGTATAACGGGGTGGGGTTGGTGTGGGTGTGGGGGGGGGTGGGGGGCGTATAACAGGGGTGTGGGGGTTGGTTGTGGATGGGTGGGGTGTTATGTTATAACGGTGTGGGGTTGGTGTGTGGATGGGGGGGGGTTATAACGGGGGTGGGGTTGGTGTGGAATGGGGGGGGGTATAACGGGGTGGGGTGGTGGTGGGTGGGGGGTGGATGGGTGGGGGGTTATAACGGGGTGGGGTTGGTGTGGATGGGTGGGGGGTATCACAGGGTGGAGGTTGGTGGTGGATGGGTGGGTGTAGAACCGGGGGTGGGGTTTGTGTGGATGGGGGGGGGTATAACCGATTGTGGGTGGGGTTGGTTGTGGATGGGTGGGGGGTATAAAAGGGGTGGGGTTGGTGTGGATAGGTGGGGTGGGTATTAACGGGGTGGGGTTGGTGTGGGATGGGTGGGGGTATAACGGGTGGGGTTTGGTGTGGATGGGGGGATACGGGGGGGGGTATAACGGGGTGGGGTTGGTGTGGATGGGTGGGGGGTATAACAGGGTGGAGTTGGTGTGGATGGGTGGGGGGGGGGTATAAACGGGGTGGGGTTGGTGGTGGGGTGGGGGGTATAACGGGGTGGTTTGTTGTGGATGGGTGGGGGGGTATAACAGGGTGGGGGTGTGGTGGGGGGTATAACGGGGTGGGGTGGTGTGGATGGGTGGGGGTTATAACGGGAGTGGGGTTGGTTGTGGATGGGTGGGGGGGTTTACAACGGGGTGGGGTTTGGTGTGGATGGGTGGGGGGTATAACGGGGTGGGTGGGGTTGGTGTGGATGGGTGGGGGTATAACGGGGTGGGGTTGGGTTGGTGGGTGGGTTATAACAGGGTGTGGGTTGGTGTTGTGGATGGGGTGGGGGGTGGCATAACAGGGTGGGGTGGTGTGGATGGGGTGGGGGGTATAACGGGGGTGGGGTTGGGGTGGATGGGGGTGGGGGTTTGGTATACGGGGTGGTGGCTTGTGGTTGGTGGAATGGGTGGGGGGTATAACAGGGTGGTGGTTGGTGTGGATGGGTGGGGGGGGGTATAACAGGGTGGTGGGTTGGTGTGGGTATGGGTGGGGGTTATTGGGGGTTAACGGGGTGGGGTTGGTGTGGATGGGTGGGGGTATTGTGGGGGGGGTAAATATGCGGGGTGTGGTTGTGTGGATGTGGATTGGGTGTGGGGTGGGGGTTATAACGGGTGTGGTTGGTTTGGATGGGGTTGGTGGGGTAGATGGGTGGGGTTGGTGTGGATGGGTGGGGGGTATAACAGGGGGGTGGTTGTGTGGAGGGTGGGGGGTTGGTGGGGGGGTTGGGTGGATGGGTGTGGTTGGTGTGGATGGGTGGGGGGGTGGGGGTGGGTTGGTTGGTGTGGATTGGGGTGGAAGGGTGGGGGTTGGTTTTCTTCCCTTCTGGTGTGGACAGGGTGGGGTTGGTGTGGATGGGTGGGGGGTATAACAGGGTGTGGGTTGGTGGGATGGGTTGGGGTGTTGGGTGGTGGTGGGTATGGGGTGGGGGGGTATAGACGGGGGGGGGGGTGGTGGGTGGGGGTTGGGGTGGGTGGATGGGTGGGGGGGGTTAAACCGGTGGTGGGGTTGGGGGGGGTTGGGTGGGGTGGGTGGGGGGTATAACGGTGGTGGGGTTGGTGTGGATGGGTGGGGGGTGGATACGGGGTGGGGTTGGTGTGGAGGGTTGGGGTGGGGTTGGTATAGATGGGTGGGGTTGGTGTGGATGGGTGGGGGGTATAACAGGGTGGGGGGTTGGTGTGGGATGGGTGGGGGGTGGGGTTGGTGGGATGG
>JACRUU010000005.1:29299262-29309262 GCA_030449085.1 Kryptopterus vitreolus
ACACGGCACAAAAGACACGGGCAAAAAAAATAACACGGGCACACCAAAGAACACGGCACGCCAAAGAACACGGGCACAACAAAACAACACGGGCACGCCAACGAACACGGGCACAACAAATAACACGGGAGCGCCCAAATAACACGGGCACACCAAAGAACACTTTCACACAAAATAACACTTTCACTCCAAAAATAACAATTTCACTCCAAATAACACTTTCACTCCAAATAACACTAAGAACACTTCACTCCTCCAAATAACACTTTCACAACAAATAACACTTTCACACACAAATAACACTTTCACAACAAATCCAAATAACACTTTCACAACAAATAACAAATAACACTTTCACAACAAATAACACTTTCACAACAAATAACACTTTCACAACAAACAACACTCCAAATAACACTTTCACAACAAATAACACTTTCACACCAAATAACACTTTCACTCCAAATAACACTTTCACAACAAACAACACTTTCACTCCAAATAACACTTTCACAACAAATAACACTTTCACAACAAATAACACTTTCACTCCAAATAACACTTTCACAACAAATAACACTTTCACAACAAATAACACTTTCACAACAAATAACACTTTCACAACAAATAACACTTTCACAACAAATAACACTTTATCTCCAAATAACACTTTCACACAAAATAACACTTTCACTCCAAATAACACTTTCACAACAAATAACACTTTCACACCAAATAACACTTTCACTCCAAATAACACTTTCACAACAAACAACACTTTCACTCCAAATAACACTTTCACTCCAAATAACACTTTATCTCCAAATAACACTTTCACACCAAATAACACTTTCACTCCAAATAACACTTGGTGTGTGTGTGTGTGTGTGTGATAGGTTGGCATTCCATACAGGGTGTATCCTGCCTTGAGTGACAGAGGCAGCACACACACACACACACACACACACACACACACACGACCCGTATTCCCAATCCAAATATCTGTGTCCTGACACTCCTGGCTGAGTGAAGTTAATGTTTATTCAGATAATCATTACTGTCTTTCAACTTCCTGACCTCCACCCATCACAACAAGGGCAAGAAAGAGCCATCTCTGTCACCATCATCTCTACCCTCTCCTTCACCATCATCTCCACCATCTCATTCACCATCATCTGCACCCTCTCCTTCACCATCTCATTCACCATCTCATTCACCATCTCATTCACATCACCCATCTCCACCATCATCTCCACTTCACCATCCTTCACCATCATCTCCACCCTCTCCTTCACCATCATCTCCACCCTCTCCGTCACCATCATCTCCACCCTCTCCTTCACCATCATCTCCACCCTCTCATTCACCATCTCATTCAACATCTAATTCACCATCTCATTCACCATCTCCACCATCATCTCTACCCTTTTCTTCACCATCTCATTCACCATCAGCGCCACCATCTCACACCCTCTCCACCCTCACAATCATCTCACGCCCACCTCTCCTTCACCATCATCTCCACCCTCTCATTCACCATCTCATTCACATCTAATTCACCATCTCATTCACCATCTCCACCATCATCTCCACCCTCTCCTTCACCATCTCATTCACCATCTCATTCACCATCTCCACCATCATCTCCACCCTCTCCTTCACCATCATCTCCACCCTCTCCTTCACCATCATCTCCACCCTCTCATTCACCATCTCATTCACCATCTCATTCAACATCTAATTCACCATCTCATTCACCATCTCACCATTCATCTCACCCTCTCCTTCACTTCATCACCATCATCCCATCCAATCTCCACCATCTCACACATCTCCACCATCTCATTCACCATCTCATTCAACATCTAATTCACCATCTCATTCACCATCTCCACCATCATCTCCACCCTCTCCTTCACCATCATCTCCACCCTCTCCTTCACCATCATCTCCACCCTCTCCTTCACCATCATCTCCACCCTCTCCTTCACCATCTCATTCACCATCTCCACCATCATCTCCACCCTCTCCTTCACCATCATCTCCACCATCTCTCATTCACCATCTCACCACCATCTCATCCACCATCTCCATTCTCCACCATCTCCCACTCATTCACCATCTCCACCCTCTCCTTCACCATCTCATTCACCATCTCCACCATCATCTCCACCCTCTCCTTCACCATCATCTCCACCCTCTCATCTCCACCATCACCATTCACCCTCTCCTTCATCATCTCCACCCTCTCCTTCACCATCTCATTCACCATCTCCACCATCTCCACCCTCTCACCATCATCTCCACCCTCTCCTTCACCATCATCTCCACCCTCTCAGCATCTCATTCACCATCTCATTCAACATCTCTCCACCCTCTCCTTCACCATCTCATTCACCATCTCATTCACCATCTTCATCCACTCATTCGCCATCTCCACCATCATCTCCACCCTCTCCTTCACCATCATCTCCACCCTCTCCTTCACCATCATCTCCACCCTCTCCTTCACCATCATCTCCACCCTCTCCTTCACCATAATCTTCACCCTCTCCTTCACCATCTCATTCACCATCTCCACCTTCATCTCCACCCTCTCCTTCACCATCATCTCCACCCTCTCCGTCACCATCATCTCCACCCTCTCCTTCACCATCAACTCCACCCTCTCCTTCACCATCATCTGCACCCTCTCCTTCACCATCAGCTCCACCCTCTCCTTCACCATCAGCTCCACCATCTAATTCACTATCATCTCCACCCTCTCCTTCACCATCTCATTCACCATCTCCACCATCATCTCAATTCACCATCTCATTCACCATCTCCACCATCATCTCCACCCTCTCCTTCACCATCATCTCCACCCTCTCCTTCACCATCATCTCCACCCTCTCCTACACCACCAGTGTGGATTTTTCTGTGGTGTGTGTGCTTTATTTATTGATGAGTGTGTGTTACAGAATTCAGAATGTGATGTAACACACTTTGTTCTTTCTCCTGGTGTTTGTGTTGCAGTGATCTCCCTCCCAGTCCTCCCATGTATGTCTTCCCATTTTATATCTCTAGTTTGTTTTGAGCGCTGTAGATTTCCCTGCTGTGTAACGACTGTATCGTCTCTCCCAAATATCTCTCCCGGATTCTCCGTATCCAAGCAGGGGTGTTCCGTTCTGGTTACCTACGATGAACAAACATCGGTTGGATGTGGGTTTGCGTCCCGGAGACGAGGGGGCGGGAGACACCTGGAGCCCTTTATCTCCCGGGAAGAAATGAGGAGCGACATTAAGCGTTCATCACCGCGATCGAGAGAATGCTTTTTTTGTTGTTTTGCTTTTTTTGACTGTATTTCACCTTCTCATAGATAAATATACATATAAATCTCAACACATTTATAAAGAACATGTGGCTTTTATTGTGTGTGTAAACGTGACCCCGACATCTTTATCTCGTTTACGACCGTTAGCATCGCGTCACAAAGCTCACGCTACTCAAAACTAATATCTGGTGTGTTTGTTTTTCTCTTCTCAGCAGAGATTTGAGGTAAACATGGATAATAAACATGAAGGTAAACTGCAACATAACGAAGGACGTGATTGAAGTAGTTTATTACTGCAAAATCCAAAAGTACACGAGATAATTCAGGAAGGTGTTGGCTTAGTGGTTAAGGTGTTGGACTCTGGACCAGAAGATCGCAGGTTCAAACCCCACCACCACCAAACTGCAACTAGTGGGCCCTTGAGCAAGACCCTTAACCCTCAATTGCTCAGTTGTAAGTCGCTCTGGATAAGGGCGTCTGCCAAATGCCACAAATGTAAATGTAAATGTAAATAATTCCTGCTGAAACATTTCTTCTTCACCCTAAATGGAGTTTCGCATTAAATTCACATGAATTGTTTAGGGTTTCATTCTTTAGGATTTGTAACATTTTTAAAAGTAACTATAATTTAATTACAGGTTTTTTTCTCAGTAACAAATTTCTGTTACTTTTATTTTGTAATTAAATTAAATCGTTAAATCGTTACTCTCCGACACGGTGTATAATAATCAGCTCCGGTAATAGACAACATATGGACAAAAGTGATGTGTTTTTAGAACTTCTCATTCCACAATCTCTGTAATCTGTACTGTAATCTAAACATGTTCCACTACAGCACTGATCTCCAACCAGCCGTGTGTGTGTGTGTGTGTGTGTAAAAAACACAGAGCAAACCCTAGGCAATCTTCTCTGTCGTTCTACAACACACACACACACACACACACACACACACACACACGCACACACACACACACATACACGCACACACACACGCACACACACACAAACACTGTTTGGAGGACTGAGGGAGAACATGTGAAGGGAGAAGGATGGTTCAAGAACAGTGTGTGTGTGTGTGTGTGTGTGTGTGTGTGTGTGTGTGTGTGTGTGTGTGTGTGTGTGCGTAAGTATACTCTACACTGTACTCTCAGGTCGCCTGACACTAATAATGCAGTTACTGCAGTGAGGAAAGAAACAGAGCAGCCAGAGTGATGAACAGCACTCGTCTATCACCATATAATCCTCCTCCTGGGAAAGAGAGAGAGCGAAAGAGAGAGAGAGAGAGAGAGAGAGAGAGAGAGAGGGGGGAGGGGGGTTATATGACTTTTATTTTAAGCTGTATTTGCAGATTTCAAAATAACTTTCACATAAATACCTCAGTAGACAGACAGACAGACAGACAGATAGATAGATAGATAGATAAACTGACAGATAGATAGACAGATAGACAGACAGTTAGACAGACAGATAGATAGATAGATAGATAGATAGATAGATAGATAGATAGATAGATATAGATACACAGACAGACAGACAGACAGATAGATAGATAGATACACAGACAGACAGACAGACAGACAGGTAGATATATAGATAGATAGATAGATAGATAGATAGAAACACGACCACTGATGCATGATGTAAACACACTGATGTTATTTATATTTACAGTATTTAGCAGAACGCTGTTTGACGCTGGTGCAGGACGACAGGATACACATTCTCTGTGACGCCACTGAGATCTTTCGTTTTTAGCGTCTTTCCTCTTTTTAGTTTCATTAAAACTTCTCTTTTTCATTCGTTTCACTCGTTTTCATTCTGACTTCTGTATTTTTGTTGCTGGAATGAAGTTCATCTGTTTTACTGAGAGTTTTATATAAAATGTTGTTGTTGTTGTACAAAAAAAAGTACAAAACTACACAAACCACAGCAATTTACACATTTACACTTCACAACTGTATAAGACCATTTCATTTTTATATAATAAACTATAGAGAGGAGGCGCTACACGCTCTGTTTTACTCCGGCGACGCTGATAAAAAGAGACGAGAAATAAAACTGCTCTTCAAAACACCAAAAACACAGAAGAGATTACAACCGAGTAAAGTTTATATCAACTTCAAATATTTTCTTTTATTACTATCGATATATCCTTATGTTTGGTTTCACTTCACTTCTGCTTAGTTTCTAAAATTCTAATCCGAAAATGACAATTGTACAAATCTAATCCTACAATTCTAATCCTAAAATAATCCTAAAATTAAAATCCTAAAATAATCCTAAAATTTTAATACCAAAATAATCTTACAATTATAATCCTACAATTCTAAAATTCTCGACAATAAGAAAGCGAGTAATATCAGTAAACTCTGTACTTTATGGTTAACGTGTTTCAGAGTGGATTTTAATCCCCGCCACTCGTGTACACTGTCGTGTATCAGTGTACGATAGAAGGAAAGTGGAAGCGGACCGGAACCACATTTCCCAGCATTCCCAGCAGAGTCCAGCGTTCACGTGAAGCTCCTGTCGGTTTGTTTGCAGGCGCTGCCGGAACATTTATTAACAACACAACGACACACAAACAAACTGAGCTGGCAGTCAGGTGATCCCTGAGGGAAAATTACCACCACCTATATTGTGTGAAATACTTTACATTTATATTAGAAGGCAGTGACAGAGGCTCTTCCTCAGCACCGCACCGTCTACATCCAGTGTTCACTTTAAACAGTGTTAACTTGCCGCTCAAGCACTTTACACGCCGCTACCACGCCGCTCACGTATGTCGCTCGCCGCAGATGTCGCTCGCGCGCTGATCAGACGCCGATCACGCGCCGCTCATCCGCCATACGCACCGCTACCACGCCGCGCACACGCCGCACATGTTGCTCATGCGCCGAACACGCGCCGTACATCTTGTACATCTTGCACGTCGCCCTGGATAAGGGCGTCTGCTAAATACCGCAAATGTAAATGTAAATGTACACGCCGCACAAACGCTGTACACACGCTGCACACGCCGAACACTCGCCGCTAATGCGCTTTACATGCCGCTCACACACCGCACATGCCGCTCAAGCACTTTACACGTCGCTCACACGCCGCTACCGTGCTTTACATTCCTCTCACACGCCGCTCATGCACTTTACATGCCACTCACACGCTGTACACGATGCTCACATGCTTTATACGGCGCTACCGCGCTGTACATGCCGCTCACGCGCTGTACATGCCGCTCACGCGCTGTACTCGCCTACACGCCTCGCACGCGCTGTACACGCCGCTCACACGCTGTACACGCCACACACATGCCGCTCCCGCGCCGTACATGCTTCTATCCCGCTGTACACGCCGCACATGTCTGTCATGCGCCGCTCACGTGCCGCTCACGTGCGGTACACGCCGCTCACGCGCCGCACACTCGCCGCACACGCCACTCACACGTCGTACACACGCTGCACACGCCGTTACCACGATTTACACACCGCTCACACGATGTATACGCCGCTATCACGCTTTACACGCTGCACACACGTTGTATACGCCGCTAACGCGCTTTACACGCCGTACACGCTGTACACGCCGCACACGTCGCTAACATGCTGCACACTCCGCTCACACGCTGTACATGACGGTCACACGCTTTACACGCCGCTCACACGCTGTACACGCCGTTCACACGCTGTACACGCTGTACACGACGCTCCATTTCATGTCCCACTCTATAAAGATTATGGACCTTCACAGAGTAAATACTGAGACGGACATCCTGAACTACATACATAACCTTCTATGATAAATTGGTGTAAATAAGGACACGAGTGAGGAGTTTCTTCATCATTTATTCCTCTATAAATGTTCTGCTCCGTGTTTAAAAGGTGATCAGCCCACCAATCACAACAACATTAAAACACAGCGCCCCCTACCATGACTGCTGCGTTACTGCGTGTTTGAACAGTTATGGTTTTATCCACAATAAATAGGAAGGATTTTGCTAAATTAGGGTGGTGGTAGCGTAGTGGTTAAAGCACTGGCCCCCGGGACCAGAAGATCTCAGGTTCAAATCCCACCACCAAGCTGCCACTAGTGGGCCCTTGAGCAAGGCCCTAAACCCTCAATTGCTTAGTTGTAAGTCGCTCTGGATAAGGGCGTCTGCTAAACGCTGTAAATGTAAATATGCTACATGTAGAAACTACATTCACTTTTGAAATGTAGTGAAGTTGAAGGTGAAATCACTCCAAATACAAATAAAGGGGAAAATGAAAGACAAACATGGAAAGGAAAAATACACAGAGAAGATAAGAAATGGAGAAAAAAACCCCAAAGAAAACGATGTTCACACACACACTAAACTCCCAGCATGCAAAGGGTTAACATCCGATCTAAAACATTGATTCTCAGAGTTATAATGAAGGGGTTTAATGTGTTAATCTCTCATACAATGATGCATTTCCTCATCGCTCAGGCTGTAACTGTGATGTGTCCAGAGCTGCTCTTTCCTTCTCTTACCTGCGAGTGTCGTAGCAGATCCTCTCACATCGTCACGCCGGAACTCTGAGAAAAATGCAACACACACACCAGGTTTCCTGCTGTACCGGATGCATCTCGACTCAGAAAACTACAAACTCGTCCTCAAACCGACTTCCGAAGGTTACAAAGATCTCACACTGGAGACTCCTTCCATGCATTCACTCACCTTTTAATGGAACCACATTCAGATCCACCACAGGGGTTCCGTTACAGAAGTAAAAGCCCGAGTCCGACGCCGACACGTTCTGTATTACGAGTGTTAATCCGATTAAAAGGCTGTATCTGGGATGGCTTTTGGATTGGGCCGGGGGTTCTTCGGGTGGAGAGTGGAAAATGACGTCTCTCGTTCTGTTGGCTAGTTTACTCCACATTACTCTTCCTTCGTTTTCACATGGAATAGTGACGTTACCGCCTTCTCCTATTCTCAGGTCGGGTACTGTTGGAGAACAGGAGATAAATCACTTTAATCACTTTTAATCTTTAATGCAGGAAGAAGGCAGAAAACAGCTTCTGATCAGGACTTGGTGATGTATTTATAACGGGCAAAAAATGCTCTTGGTGTGTTTAAACCATGAAAAAGTGTTTTTCCCTTCATGATTTCCTTTTTTTATTATTATTATATTTTTATTATTATATTTCCTATAAACTAAAGTGAACTTCAGCAGGATCCAAAAAGATCCAAAACACACCAGCAAGTCCACGCCTGAACGGCTGAAGAAAAACAAGATGAAGCCTTTGCAGTAACCGAGTCCGTGAGCTTCAAAATGTGGTTCATGCTTGAAAACCATCCAATGTGTCTGAATTACTACAATTCTGCACAGATGATTGGAGCAGAATTTCTCTACTGCAAAGTAACACACACAATTTATCACAATCACTTGATTGCATTTGTTGCTGATAAGTTATTACGTTTAGGGGGCAAACACTTTTTCACACTGGGATTTAGTAGTTTTGGATTCTGTTTTGTGTTTACTCGTGTGTGTGGGATTTACATGAAGAGACAGAAGGATGTGAGAATGTCGACATCCACAGAAGATCTGTGTTTACTTCTCCAAGATGGAACAAACAACCAGCCGAGTTCCTTCATAAACACTGTGTGTACGTGTAAATAGAAGTATTATTTTAAAGTATGTTTACAACAAATATTGCTTTCATTTCCATTTCTCTTTTCTTCATTCACTGCATTTCCTTCGTGGATAAAAGTAAATAATTAACACATTTTTGAAAGCGTTCTTTGTTTACAGCATTTTTTCACCCCTGCTGTAAACTTTTACACACTGCTGTATATGTAGGATATATTATATAATATAGGATATAATATAGTTTATAAGATTCAGAAGATTTCTTTCACGAGATCCACTTACCGGCCTGAGCAGAGATCAGACACGAGGCGAGCAGGAGAACGTTGACGAGCTTCATCTCAGACGTCTGTTCTGATCACACGGAGGATATCTCTCTGCTTTTAATGTGTTTCAGTGCAATAAGAATAAGGAGAGTGATCTCGCACCCGATCGCTGCTGGGCACCAACACACGCATGAGAAGAAACAGGATGTAGGTCATCAGGAGCAGGATTTTGTAACAGGAAACATTGAAACATCTTGTATTCGTCTCAGCTGTACTGCTCACTACGCCGTGGGTGAACACAGTGTTGCATGCCGAGGGGGGGGGGCATTGGCGAGGGGGGGGGGGCATTGGGCATTGCGAGGGCATTCTGTTCAGTCCTGTTAGAAACCTTAAGGTACTCATTAAGGACCACACAAACAGAAAGCCAATTATGTCAGATAAACAACATACTTAAAGAAGAACAGTCTTTATGTGTCATAAACATAAACAGTGAAATTCTTTAAATTGAGCTTGTTTGGAAGTTTGGGGTCAGACATGATACGGCGCCCCCTGGAGCACAGAGGGTTAAGGGCCTTGCTCAAGGACCCAAGGGTGGCAGGTTGGCGATAGCGGGACTCGAACCCCTGACCTTCCGATGAATAACCAGCGTGTTAAAGCACTAAGCTCCGCCCCTTCCCTAAGTTACTAAAAGTTAAAGTTACTCTCCTTTAAGAACACATGTGGTTTTTCCCTGATACAGAACACACTGTAGAATTCACAAACCTTAAAAGAGCTGTATTTTATTCAGATGGAAAACAATGTGTAAGAATTTA
>JACRUU010000005.1:29319262-29336762 GCA_030449085.1 Kryptopterus vitreolus
GTTACAGTCAGCTGACTGATCAGGTGACCGAGACTCCACCCACATTTTATAGCCAGTAGTAGGATACTGGATATCATCAGGGAACACAATACTTGTGGTGTTTTAAAAGTGTGTGTGTGTGTGTGTGTAGGCGCTGAAAGGTCAGGGTATCGATCGCCACCTGCTGGGTTTGAAGCTGCAGGCCATCGAGGAGGGACTGAGCGTGCCCAGGATGTTCATGGACACGGCGTACGGACTCGCTACACACTGGAAATTACGCACTGGACAGGTCTCACACACACACACACACACACACACACACACACACACACACACACACACACACACACACACACTTAGAGGTAAAACAACACAAGTATTGTGTTCCCTGATAATATCCAGTATCCTGCTATATTGTGGTCCAGTAAACAGCATCGTTTCTCTGACCCGGTACCATGATGGTGTGTTTTGTACCTGCAGGTCCCCGCTAACACGGACAGCGTGATGTGTTTCGGGCCCCTGGTCCCGGACGGTTATGCCGTGTGTTACAACCCTCAGCCGGATCATGTTCACTTCTCCATCACCGCCTTCAACTGCTGCGAGGAAACCAACGCCGAGAAGCTCGCCGTGACCATCCAGAGCGCCCTCCACCAGCTGCACGAGTTACTGCAGCCGACTCCGTAATGCCCATCGCTCCTCCAATAAAATCACTCCGACACGCCAGTAAAACCCAGAAAAACCGTTTTTTTTATGTTGGTGTCAGCTTTAAATAAAAAGGGGGCGTGGTCTAGAATGCATTGCAATTCGGATATGCAATAAATGAGTTTCTTTTTATATAGCGATATCAAACTGCTTGTGTTAAAATAGCATTAAGAAGAAAAAAACACAACCACGTGCGACCGACTTCGACGTGGGACTCGCTACGTTAGCGTTCAAACTAAAAAAACGAAACAAAAAGAGCTTCAGGCACTATTTGGACGTATTATATTTTCGACAATAAGTTTCGACAAAGAATTACAAACACGTCTTCTCAGCAGCTTTTTACTCCAATTATGACATTATTACATTTCATACAAGGATTTTTTCACGTTGAAATTAGATTGTTTATTTTTTGATTCAGCGGCGCTGCACTGCGTAAAACTCCATCGCAGGTTTGCACGTTGGACAACTTCGGATGCATTGTGAGGATTTCTTGCAACCCGTGCAGGCCATAAATATCCAGTCATACTGGTTTGTGCTTCTTTGCACGACTACAGTGGGTTTGAAATGCAGGAGACTTTCGACAGGTTTTAATGAACTGTTTATTAATGATTACAGCTGTTTTTTTCCCTGCAAAGCACCGATGTTTACACGACAGGCTCAAAAGTAACCAAAACAAACCAATGCTTATTTGTGATAAATACCTAAATGCAAAAAAGTCTAGAGAAGTTTGAGAGGTTTTAATGAGCATTTGTGTGTGTGTTGGGAAATTTTCCCGCTTTTATTTTTGTTTTCATTGAGTGGAAAAAAACAGCGGCTTCCGGATGAGGTCATGTGACTGATTCAAGGTCATTTCAGTGCCAAAAAAAAGCTCTCAGGTTTCTTCCACAGTCTAGTTTGGATACCAATTATTAACCAAGTATTAATCAATCAATTAATTGCTAACAATCAGAACTCATCCTTAATCAGAGTTTTATCGCCATTAGTACACTCCAATACCAAAACAACAACAATTTTTATAAGAAGCCACCGAATCATAATCCTGGATCAAAATCCCTCCTTTTCCCTTTCATCTCTCCAGAGATTTTTGATCAGTCTAATCAAATCTGATCTTGATTGATACGAGAGGTTTTTACCTTGAAGAAGAACGAGTCTCGGTTATAGATTTCCACTTGTGTGTGTGTGTGTGTGTGTGTGTGTGTGTGTGTATATATATATATATATATATATATATATATATATATATATATATATATATACACACACACACACACCCCACACACACACCACCATGAAAGTTTAGTGGAAATTGGGTCTTTTTCAAATCAACTGTGCTGCTTTACAGAGGCACACTTCTATATTCTCGCACACACAGCAAATAATAATGTCCAAATAATTAAGGACCCAGCTGTATGTTTGGGAAGTGCATGTTTGATTCCACTATTAGACAATAATATGATGTTTGCTTTCATCTTAGAATCTCGCTGTGTGTTCGGGATTCGCTCGACAAATATTTGTACTGAATAAAGAAGGGTTTTGTGTACACTCCATTTTGGCGGAAAAATAAATAAATAAAAATGTATATTTTGCCACTTCATTCATCCAGTATATATCTGTGTGTGTGTGTGTGTGTGTGTGAGAAGAAACTGAGAAAACAAATCAGCTAAAATACACCAAGTTCTCCGTTCGGTTCTTCTCCAGGTTGTTCTCCGTTCGGAGATACAGGATTATTGGATGCAGTGTGAAATGTTAAGACCTTATCCCATTCAAACATGATGATGCAATCCCTGTACACAAATCTTAGCTCCATGAAGATCTCCTGCTAAATGAAAAAGCCTTTGGTGTCAAAGTCCTGACCCGAATCCTATTGAGATTGTGTGGCGTGAGCTTAAAAACCATTGAATGTGGCTGAATGACTATAATTCTGCACAGATGATTGGAGCAGAATTCCTCCACAGCGATGTAACACACTCAATGCAAGTTATCACAAACACCTTATTGCAGTTTTTGCTGTTAAGGTTGACCCAATCAGCTATACGGTTTAGGGGACAAACATTTTTCACACTAGGTTTATGGTTTTGGATTTTGTTGTCCCTTAATAATAAAAACCTTCCATTAAAAAACATTTTGCATTTTGTGCATGTTATCTTTGACTAATATTTACATTTGTTTTGATGATCTGAAACATTAAAGTGTGACAACGAAGCAATAAAATAAATTCATGGTTACACTCCACACTCCACAATAAACATCCTCAAACCACACACAACACTAACAACACAAATGAGGATGAGGTTCTGTGTTGAGTCGGGTTCCTCTCAAGGTTTCTTTCTGTTCTCAGGGAGTTTTTCCTCGTCACCGTCGATTTGGCTCAACAAGAAACAATTAGTGCTAAACTGATTTTCATTTTACAATATATATTATGTTCCATTACGTATTATGTAAAGCTGATTTGAGACAATGACAAATTGTAAAAAGCTCTACAAATAAAATTGAATTGAATTAAAAAAATAGGAAGGGGCAAACACTTTTTCACACCACTTTATGTACTATAACAGTGTCTTACAAACCTTCAGATTCTTCATTCTATTAGTACCTCTATTTACAGTTTTTTCTGATTGCTTAAGCACATTTTTTTGTAAGTATTGGCTATTTTTGCAAAACTCTACACACAAATAAGAAAAGCTTTCACCCAATTATCAAAACATTGTAGTTCTCTTGTAAAAGTGAACACAGCTAGATTAACTCTTCACACCTTCGTAAAAATGGTGTTTTCGTATCAAACAGTACACACAAGCCATCATCTACTAACACACAATGCGCCAACTGCACACTGATGGTATGAATACAAAACACATCTGGCTTTTGCTTTCTCTGTGTACAGATGTCAATTTGAGTTCATACTTTTGTCATAGTGTCATGTAAACATACAAGGATCCAAACTTCAAGTATTGGTGTTTATTCACACTCATCAAAACTAAGACAAAGTCAGAACACAAAATAGTAATTTCACAAAAAAAAGGGAAAAAAGACAATCAGCCGATATCATGTCGTCTTTCTGGGTCCGGACACAAAATTTCGTCCACATCGCATGCGATATCCTCCAGTCCAAGGCACCGGGGAAAATATCTCCTTGAATGCCGTATCCAGGCCTGACATGATGCCTGGTCAATATCCCCACATGCCTCCTCCATTGCCTGTAAAAGGGCTTCCTGTTGAGGAGGATGACGGTCGTACACTTTCCAGCGCCAGGCAGAGAAGAACTCCTCGATGGGATTTAAGAATGGAGAGTATGGAGGGAGGTTGAGTGCCATGAAGGATGGCTGGTCTGTAGACCAGTTGCAGACCAAAGCAGCCCTATGGAAACTAACATTGTCCCATATGATGACATATCGGGTATGCTCTGGTCTCTGAGCATGTCATGTAAGGTGTCCAGGAATGCAATAATGTGTGCAGTGTTGTATGGGCCTATGGATGCATGATGGTGAATAACACCATTTTGGCTTATAGCTGCACACATGATTATGTTACCACCACGTTGTCCTGGGACATTGATGATGGCACGGTGTCCAATAATGTTCCTGCCACGTCTCCTGGTTTTACTGAGGTTAAAACCAGCCTCATCTACAAAAAGTAGCTCATGTCCCATGGCATCTGCTTCTAGTTCCATCACTCTCTGGACAAGACAAAACAAATGCAACACATCAGGCCCATGCACAGCACTACAGTATGCACTTCCAAATTCTGAACCAATGACACTATAGCTTACCTGCACATAGTCATATCGCAGTTTCTTTACACGTTCTGTGTTTCTCTCGAAAGGAACTCTGTACATTTGCTTCATTCTTATTCTGTGGCGCTCAAGTACACGACTTAGTGCAGAAATGCTTACACTGTGTTTATTTTGAAAGATGGTGTCATTATCAATTATGCGCTGCTGTATTTCGCGCAGTCTTATTGCATTATTGGCAATCACCATGTTCACTATATGGGTCTCTTGCTCTGGAGTGAACATTCTTCCTCTGCCCCCAACATCTGGACGTCTAGCAATTCTGTAAAGGAACAATTTCCGTATTTTTGCATGTATGGTACTGTTGTGTTTCTCATTAGAGTATAGCAGTGCTACAAAGTACTTACCGATGATTTTCATTTGGAAATGTCCTAATGATGCTTGCCACCGTGTAGCGGCTCAAATTAGGCTGAACCCGTTGGCCAGCTTCCCTCAGGGTCATCCCATGGTTGATGACATGGTCCACTATTGTAGCTCTGATGTCATCAGTTATTCTATTTCTTATTCTTCTTACCCTTCCTCTTTCCCCTCCTCGTCCTCTTCTTGCTCCTCCTTGTCCTCTTCCTCTAACTTCTTCACCTCCACGTCCTCTCCCTTGGCCTCCTCTGATTCTCACTCTTCTCACTCTTACTGCTCCTTCCATTGTACTCCACATAGACAGCTTACCTGTGGCTTATTTATAGTGCTTAGGCTGATTGGAAAGTGAACTAATTATCTAAAACAGTTTTCACATGTGAAAGTGTCCCAGACAGTTGGCCAAAGTAGTGTTAATGATAGCCATACATGTGTATAATTTTGCTAGTAGTGTGTTGTAAATGTGGTAATTGAGTGTTGTGCAGTGAATTGTGCCTACAGTTTTGCAAAGTGTGTGTTACAAAATTGCAAACTGAGTGCGAAGCAGTGTTTGTGCTTTTAGTTTTGCTAACTCAGTGAGTGGTTTTGCTATAAGTATTAATAGTTTTAGAAATTGTGCTATAAGAATCACAGTTAGGGTTTAAGCCATTAGAAAAAACTGTAAAAGAATTGTCTGCTGTTCAAAGAGTCGGACACCAGGGGGCAGTGTGTACCGGGTTCCCCCCCCCCCTTCTCGGATTCACTCCGACTTTAATGCTGATTAAACCCGAGGAATGAAACTTTGTAATTAACTAAAAATTGCATTCGTTATTAAATTTTTATCATTTTATTTATTTACTTAATTTTTTCTATGAATTTTTAGTATTGATTTGGAATTTATATGGTTATGTTTAATCTAGGTATTGTGTCAAAATAAATCTACAAAATAAATCTCATCTTCACTTATATTAGTCTGTTTTCTGTTTATTCCGAGGTCATCATCATCATCACTCAGATCCAGTCTATATCACATGTCACTGTAGATCCTCTGATCACATGATCACTATAGATCCAGTCTGTATCCTGATCACATGATCACTGTAGATCCAGTCTGTATCCTGATCACATGATCACTGTAGATCCCTGATCCAGTCCTTATCCAGATGATGATCAGCACTGATACACCATCATCAGCAATACAGTTTACTAGTTTATATTTACATTTACGGCATTTAGCAGACACCCTTATCCAGAGAGACTTACAACTGAGCAATTGAGGATTAAGGGTCTTGCTCAAGGTCCCACTAGTGGCAGCTTGGTGGTGGTGGTGGTGGGGTTTGAACTTCCGGTCCAGAGTCCAACACCTTAACCACTGGGCTACCACCTCCCTAGTTTGTTGGTGAGAGGAGAACAATATTCTATACTACACTAGACTACACTATACTACACTACAGTATACAACAATATTCTATACTACACTATACTACACTACAGTATACAACAATATTCTATACTACACTATACTACACTGCAGTATACAACAATATTCTATACTACACTATACAACACTACAGTATACAACAATATTCTATACTACACTATACAATACTTCAGTATACAACAATATTCTATACTACACTATACTACACTATACTGCACTGCAGTATACAATTTTAATATAGTTGTGTTTGTTCACAGTAGTCTTAGTAACATCCTTTGAGGACACACAGACACACACACACACACACACACAGACACACACACACACACACACAGACACATACACACACACACACACACACACACACACACACACACACACACACAGGTATGCACACAATTTTGTTTGCATCATTTCTACTCCATGGTGAGATTTAAGTCATTCTCACTCCTGAAGGAATAACACACATTATTAAAGACTAATTGGTGTTTATGAATGTTTATATTTTCAGTCACAATCATTTATTTTAATCATAAATCAAATATTATTTTAAAGTCAGATGAAGAAGTAGAATATGAGAGAAATATTACTTTAATTTTGTAGACAAAATAATGATGTGACAGTCAGTCATTTAAAATCATCTTCACATTAAACACACACACACACACACACACACACACACACACACACACACACACACACACACACACACACACACACACACACACACACACACACACACACACTGACTATATGAAGTGTGTGAGTAACGGATGATGGTATGATGATGTACTGTTCATTATCAGCTCTGAAATAAACATTATTGTCTTTTAGCCGTGGGTGTTGTATTAAGCTGGTGATGTAACACTGAACTCATCTTCATTTTCCTCCTCAATTCTGCTTCCTTCCAGGTTGGATAGAGTTTGAAGATGTTTCTGTTCCTCCACATCCAGATCAAATACTGCATGTAACTCCAAGACCTGTCCTTCACAACTTCCATCAGTCTGGGAAACTTCATGGACTGGATCTTTTGTTTTGATGGTTTGATTTTTCTTCACTCCATCGCGAATATTCTTAATGCTGTCTTGTCTCAGTTGGGTTTTGTTCAGCAGTGTCACTGTGTGTGTTGGTGCAGAATTCGGTTCAGTCGCTGCACGATCGCTCGGGTTATCTGCTGGAAAAATAATTACAAGATATTTTACTAATGAATAGAAATTCTGCTCCAGCAGGTCCTGCATGTGTTCATGCTATCTGTACTGTGTGGAGCGTTCTGTACTTCTGTCCATCTCAGGTTCTCTTTTTTCTATCTAGTATTTCCCAGATGTTAAAACTTTTCCATGATGATCACAGATTTCCACTCTCTGACCTTCTGTTGAGGAGCTTCCCTTTCTCCGCCTCTGCTCTCCTGCCTCGAGCGCTTAACTCCCCTCTCTTCACTATCTCTCTTCAGTTCTTTCTCTCCCTTTCCCCGTTATTCTAAATAAAGAGCCGCTAATCCATTAACCTGTTAGTCCGTCTGCTTCCCTTTCTTTAACAAGTTTCTCCCTAATTAGTGATCCCGTTTGCCCGTGCTCAAACCCATGACCGTTTCACACGTGTTTTTGCCTTTGCCCTTGTTTCTCTGTCTGTTGGCTCTGATACTGGCCTGTTTCTTAGACTCTGTTGTGTTCATGCCCAATATTGCTCTGTTCACCAGCCGCAGCCTCATTAATGTCCATCATTACAATTCATCATAGCGGAGATTCAGTAACGTACGCTTACATGCAGAACTGTTCATGCAAACTGTGGCAAACTGGTCCTGAGAACATTCTGGCTGTTTATATTAA
Organism: Kryptopterus vitreolus; assembly: GCA_030449085.1. NCBI lineage: Eukaryota > Metazoa > Chordata > Actinopteri > Siluriformes > Siluridae > Kryptopterus > Kryptopterus vitreolus. The sequence goes on from JACRUU010000005.1 coordinate 29,327,331, forward strand.
CTACACTCCAAATCCATCCTCAAAGTTCTTCATGATCAGGAACTTCATGGATGTTTAGGCTGTTTATGTGGAACCATGTTCAGCTGTTCAAAGTGTCTCCAATTGAATACAACTCCATCCAGTGGTAGGACATCAGGATCTTCTGTTTGGATGTTTTTATTAGATTTTTCATTTGTGGTTCATAATATAAAAATTAAATAGATTTTTTTTTCGAACAAGTTTTTGGTTCTGATAGTTGTGTAGTTGTGTAGTTGTGTATACTTACTGAAGATAAAATTTGCTCTCCTAATCGGGGGAGATTTTCTTTTAGCTGGAACAGTCAAATAATGACTCATCTGTAGGAAAGAGTTACACACATGATATTATACATAATGATAATAATCCAGTTTAAACCTGTTTGTGTGGAGTTTAAATGTGTGTGTGGGGTTTAAATGTGTGTGTGGAGTTTAAATGTGTGTGTGTGGAGTTTAAATGTGTGTGTGGAGTTTAAATGTGTGTGTGGAGTTTAAATGTGTGTGTGTGGAGTTTAAATGTGTGTGTGGAGTTTAAATGTGTGTGTGGAGTTTAAATGTGTGTGTGTGGAGTTTAAATGTGTGTGTGGAGTTTAAATGTGTGTGTGGAGTTTAAATGTGTGTGTGGAGTTTAAATGTGTGTGTGTGGAGTGTGTGTGGAGTTTAAATGTGTGTGTGGAGTTTAAATGTGTGTGTGTGGAGTTTAAATGTGTGTGTGGAGTTTAAATGTGTGTGTGTGGAGTTTAAATGTGTGTGTGGAGTTTAAACCTTTGTGTTTCTCTGAACAGCAGTGTGTTTTGATTCTCACCCTCCGCTCCATCTGTGTTCTCTGTCTGTTGAGTTGAAGCTCACGCCACTCATCCTCCTCTTCCTCTAGTAGCAGTGTGTGTCTACTGTATGAGCGCATCTACACACACACACACACACAGACACACACACACACACACACACACACACACACACACACACACACACACTCAATAACTCCTATTTCTTCTGCATATGTATATATATAATAATATAATATAATAATATGTGTGTGCTTGTGTGTGTATTTTGAGTATGTGTGTGTCCATTGTTAAAAACTGTATACAAATGTGTGTGTTATGTATGTGTGTGTGTGTGTGTGTGTGTGTGTGTGTGTGTGTGTGTTTCTGTGTGTGTGTGCACACCCTCTGCTGTGGTATCTGCAGGTTTGCTCTGAGAATTTTCCGGATTGCTTCCTCTTGTTCCTTTGTGATCTTCATCATGTTCTTCCTCTGACTCTGAACACTCCTGAAAATATACACATGCAAACACACACTATCATATTTAACTCATGATTGTTTTGTGTGTATGTGTGTTACTCACATTAAAGATGCAGTGGAGGCCAGTGACGGTTTTAATCTGGATGCAGTTCCACTCTCGGCCAATAGGAGCGCCTGCTTCCTCTCCATTTTGTTATAGAAAGATATGAGCTGTGGTTCCTCACAGCGCTCTCCTGAGACCAACCACTTCCTAATGTAGCGCTTATTAAAGCGACTCAGCCTGAGACACATGGGCAGATAGAGGAGTAGAGAGAGACAGAGAGAGAGAATGATAGATAAAAACAGATAGAGAGACAGATAGAGAGACAGATAGAGAGAGACAGGTAGACAGACAGATAGAGAGACATATAGAGAGAGAGACAGATAGACAGAGAGATATAAAGAGACAGATAGAGAGAGACAGATAGACAGACAGATAGATAAAAATAGATAGAGAGACAGATAGAGAGACAGATAGAGAGACAGATAGAGAGACAGATAGAGAGACAGATAGAGACAGAAAGAAAGACAGATAGAGAGACAGATAGAGAGACCAATAGACAGATAGAGAGACAGATATAGATAGATATATAGACAGATAGAGAATAGACAGATAGAGAGATAGATAGACAGATAGAGAGAGACAGATAGAGATCAGATAGCGAGACAGATAGAGAGAGACAGAGAGAGACAAATAGAGAGATAGAACCGATAGATAAAAAAACAGATAGACAGATAGATAGAGAGACAGATAGATAAAAACAGATAGACAGACAGATAGAGAGACAGACAGACAGATAGAACAGACAGACAAGACAGATAGACAGAGAGACAGATAGAGAGACAGATAGAGAGAGAGAGAGAGAGACAGATAGAGAGACAGATAGATAAAAACAGATAGAGAGACAGATAGACAGACAGATGGGGAGAGAGAGAGATAGACAGACAGATAGTTAAAAACAGATAGAGAGACAGACAGAGAGACAGATAGACAGATAGAGACAGATAGATAGACAGATAGACAGACAGACAGAGAGAGACAGATAGACAGACAGATAGAGAGAGACAGACAGAGAGACAGATAGAGATGTCATATGCTCTCCTGATTGTAGTAGTGTGTTGGTTATGTACAGTGTCTTACTGACTTGTCCTTCCAGTGACGGTGTCCATAATGACCACATACACACTCCATTCCCATCAGCACATGGTCAAGAATCTGCACCACACACACACACACACACACACACACACACACACACACACACACACACACACACACACACACACACACACACACACACACACACACACACACACACACACACACACACACAGAACAGAAGAAAAGCCTTTATTTGTCACATATTGAAGCACATTAAAACACAGTGATATTGTGTACAGATTGCAGCGTGGAGATACTGGGGCTCGAACATCTGATCAGTAGTCTTAAACCACTGAGACGCCCCTCCCTCTGTGATGGAGTTACAGTCATCACACATAGCTGATTAGTTTTATTAGTTTTAATTCCTTTTCTCTTTGTGTCCGTGTGAGCTAATTATTGCTATAGAAGCGATAACATTATACAATGAGTGCATTAATAATATAAACGCCTTCTGATCAATCTAAATCTAGGAGGATAACAGGAGTAACAGGACCTGAGTATGTACTTCCTCGTTTATTGTAAACTTGGTGTAGCTTTTCTTCTTCACTGCCAGAAGTTCTACCAATGGCCGAATAGTCATTCCCTGGTGCAGAAAACAAAATAAACAACAGGTGATATCATAAAAAGATAAACACATAAACACTGTGTAAACCTCCCTTATATGTCAATGTTCGTGTTACACTGCTACTTTATTTCCTCTAGATCAGAGACGTCCACACTTGGGCCCTTGGTAACTGTGGATTAGTCATAACATGTATGAGTGGAACAGCAGGAAAAATGCCATTTCATCTATATAACTGAGCAGCTCAGTCATGAAGAGCCAAACTTAGGGGCCCAAAAGTGGCATCATAGTGAAGCTGGGATTTGAACTCATGACTCTTGACTCCAGAGGCCAATGCCTTAACCACTAAGGTCTCATCAACCACTAAGGTTTCCACTAAACTACAACTTAAAACGAGACTAATACAGCAGGTCACATCCTCATGTTTTCTGTTTATTTATTTTGTAATATTAAGAATCATAAATGAGAGGAAACATGGCACATTTTAAAAGTTCACATTTTTTATCATAAAACATTTATTTTCTGTCCACTGCCTTCAATCAAACAAAATTGTTGTTCCTTCATTTGTAAAAGTTTGTGTTTCTCTGCTCTGGAAACTAAATAAGGTAACATAATAAATCTATAATAATAATAATTCCAAATTCTCAGTTTTACCTGCACTTGTGACGTTTAATGATTTGTGATGGTGTGTGTACATTCCAGAGATTACACACACCTGAATGAAGACTGTGAAGAAGATCAGTGTGATGATGGAAGTGAGGAACATGTTCTTCATGGGGAAATGTTCACTAGAGAGTAGAAAGGCCAGAGAGAACGCAATGGCTCCTCGCAGTCCACCATAGGCCACGATGAACTGATCTTTACCTGTTAACTTCACCATGCGGAATTTATTCATGATGAAACTCAGACCCACCACACCTACACATATACATACACAGTAATTTATAAAGTAGCACCTCACACACACACACACACACACACACACATAGAAAGCTGACCCAGGACACGTGAGATGAGGCAGAGGATGAGGGTGAAGATGATGAAGATAAAGTTCCAGTGATGTGGTCCTGCTACCGTGGAAACACCAAGGAAGATGAAGATGAGAGTTTCACTCACACTGCTCCACATCTTTAGGAAGTACTTTATGGTGGTATAGGACTTGTGGGAAATGTTGGCCTCCACATATGGCCTCATGACCACACCACATGCAATGAGACTACACACACACACACACACACACCACACACACACACACACACACACACACACACAAACACACACTGCATATTACATTATCCTGACAGATTTACAGATAATAAATAAATAAACTTACGCCATGATGCCAGACAGGTGAAACACCTCAGCTGAAAGGTACGCCAGGTAGCTGTACAGGAAGACGAAAAGTGGCTCAATGACGCGTGAGCATGAGGTGAAACGAGAGGTGACAGCGGCCATGATGCCATAAACAATGCCAACCACGATGCCACCCACTGCTACCACCAGGAAACTCAGTACACCCAATAATGCATCAGTGAACTCCACTCGCCCTCTGCCAGCAAACTCCTCCAACAGATGATACAATACCTATAGAAAAACACACACTTTAACTTTAACCCTCACTGCACCTTTAATCCACTCACTGCAACTTTAATCCACTCACTGCACCTTTAATCCCATCTACACCTTTAATACCTCACTGCACCTTTAACCTAATCCACTCACTGCACCTTTAATCCACTCACTGCACCTTTAATCCACTCACTGAACCTTTAATCCACTCACTGCACCTTTAATCCACTCACTGCATCTTTAATCCACTCACTGAACCTTTAATCCCATCTACACCTTTAATACCATCTACACCTTTAATACCTCACTGCACCTTTAATCCACTCACTGCACCTTTAATCCCTCACTCACTAATCCACTCACTGAACCTTTAATCCACTCACTGCACCTTTAATCCACTCACTGAACCTTTAATCCATCTCACCTTTAATACCTCACTGCACCTTTAATCCACTCACTGCACCTTTAATCCCATCTACACCTTTAATCCTCACTGCACCTTTAATCCACTCACTGCACCTTTAATCCACTCACTGCACCTTTAATCCACTCACTGCACCTTTAATCCACTCACTGCACCTTTAATCCTCACTGCACCTTTAATCCCATCTACACCTTTAATACCATCTACACCTTTAATACCTCACTGCACCTTTAATACCTCACTGCACCTTTAATCCACTCACTGCATCTTAAATCCACTCACTTCACCTTTAATCCTCACTGCACCTTTAGTCCACTCACTGCACCTTTAATCCCTCACTGCACCTTTAATCCCTCACTGCACCTTTAATCCCACCTGCACCTTTAATCCTCACTGCACCTTTAATTCACTCACTGCACCTTTAATCCTATCTACACCTTTAATACCTCACTGGACCTTTAATCCACGTACTGCACCTTTAATCCCACCTACACCTTTAATCCTCACTTCACCTTTAATCCTCACTGCACCTTTAATCCACTCACTGCACCTTTAATCCTCACTATAACTTTAATACACTCACCACAGTAACTGCATCATTGAGCAGTGACTCTCCAAACACCAGTATGTGAAGAAGCTCATTAATATGTATTTCTTCAAAGACGGCAAGAACAGCAACCGGATCCACTGCAGAGGAAATGGAACCAAATAGAAGGCAAGAAAGTAAGTCGACTCTCCCCATCTGACCCTCGATCATCTTACACACTCCATATAAGACCACCCCGACAAAGGCAGAGTTCCAGAGTGTTCCCAGCACAGCCAGTGCTAAAATGGAGCCCATATTTTCGCTAAAGAGGCGCAGAGGCAGGAAATAACCAGCATCCAGTATGATTGGGGGAAGGAGACACAGGAAGAAGATCTCAGTATCCAAAACAGGAAGTGTTTCACCCGAGAGCTTGATGAGAGCTCCTACCATAAGACCAACCATAATCAGCACACAGCTCTCAGAGACAAACTGGGAGAAGCCAGGAATGATGTGGAACCCTGAGAATAAAAGAGAAAGGAAACACCTTAGTCTGAACTCTATCTGAGTGTGAACAGTTCACCAGTGCTATGAACCTTCTACATCTCTCTTTATAATAATCTATTTGTTAGCATGATTTCAGAATCAGAGAAAAATAAATCTGCGTTTGTTTAACTGAACAAAAATAAACCAAAATTAAACAGAAAGATAAAAAGACTGAAAGAAAAATGTGTTACAGACATCCTGAACATTCAATTCATTGCTTTTTTTTTTATTACATTTTTATTTTATAGCGCTTTATAGTAGAACATCTACTGCTGTAATTTTTCGATTATTTATTCCTTCAGTAAAACAGAATGTAATTCTGGGCGATAAACACATTCATAATGAATGTTTAGTTTACTGTTTAATAAACCTTAATACTGGTGTGACACTTAAACAAGGTTGGAAGCATGGGCCAGCGTCACTGTTACAGAGAAACTTTACACTGTTTACATTCCCACTACACTTCCCCTTAACCACTACATTCCCTCTACACTTCCCCTTAACCACTACATTCTCACTACACTTCCCCTTAACCACTACATTCCCTCTACACTTCCCCTTAACCTCTACATTCCCTCTACACTTCCCCTTAACCTCTACATTCCATCTACACTTCCCCTTAACCACTACATTCCCTCTACACTTCCCCTTAACCACTACATTCTCACTACACTTCCCCTTAACCACTACATTCTCTCTACACTTCCCCTTAACCACTACATTCCCTCTACACTTCCCCTTAACCACTACATTCCCTCTACACTTCCCCTTAACCACTACATTCCCTCTACACTTCCCCTTAACCTCTACATTCCCTCTACACTTCCCCTTAACCTCTACATTCCCTCTACACTTCCCCTTAACCACTACATTCCCTCTACACTTCCCCTTAACCACTACATTCTCACTACACTTCCCCTTAACCACTACATTCCCTCTACACTTCCCCTTAACCACTACATTTCCCTCTACACTTCCCCTTAACCACTACATTCCCTCTACACTTCCCCTTAACCACTACATTCCCTCTACACTTCCCCTTAACCACTACATTCTCACTACACTTCCCCTTAACCACTACATTCCCTCTACACTTCCCCTTAACCACTACATTCCCTCTACACTTTCCCTTAACCACTACATTCCCTCTACACTTCCCCTTAACCACTACATTCTCACTACACTTCCCCTTAACCACTACATTCCCTCTACACTTCCCCTTAACCTCTACATTCCCTCTACACTTCCCCTTAACCTCTACATTCCCTCTACACTTCCCCTTAACCACTACATTCCCTCTACACTTCCCCTTAACCACTACATTCCCTCTACACTTCCCCTTAACCACTACATTCCCTCTACACTTCCCCTTAACCACTACATTCCCTCACTACACTTCCCCTTAACCCTACATTCCCACTACACTTCCCCTTAACCACTACATTCCCTTACACTTCCCCTTAACCACTACATTCCCACTACACTTCCCCTTAACCACTACATTCCCACTACACTTCCCCTTAACCACTACATTCTCCACTACACTTCCCCTTAACCACTACATTCCCTCTACACTTTCCCTTAACCACTACATTCCCTCTACACTTCCCCTTAACCACTACATTCCCTCTACACTTCCCCTTAACCACTACATTCCCTAACTACACTTCCCCTTAACCTCTACATTCCCTCTACACTTCCCCTTAACCTCTACATTCCCTCTACACTTACACTTCCCCTTAACCACTACATTCTCACTACACTTCCCCTTAACCACTACATTCCCACTACACTTCCCCTTAACCACTACATTCTCCACTACACTTCCCCTTAACCACTACATTCCCTCTACACTTCCCCTTAACCACTACATTCCCTCACTACACTTCCCCTTAACCTCTACATTCCCTCTACACTTCCCCTTAACCTCTACATTCCCTCTACACTTCCCCTTAACCACTACATTCTCACTACACTTCCCCTTAACCACTACATTCCCTCTACACTTTCCCCTTAACCACTACATTCCCTCTACACTTTCCCTTAACCACTACATTCCCTCTACACTTTCCCCTTAACCACTACATTCCCTCTACACTTCCCCTTAACCACTACATTCCCTCTACACTTCCCCTTAACCACTACATTCCCTCTACACTTCCCCTTAACCACTACATTCCCTCTACACTTCCCCTTAACCACTACATTCCCTCTACACTTCCCCTTAACCACTACATTCTCACTACACTTCCCCTTAACCACTACATTCTCACTACACTTCCCCTTAACCACTACATTCTCACTACACTTCCCCTTAACCACTACATTCCCTCTACACTTCCCCTTAACCTCTACATTCCCTCTACACTTCCCCTTAACCACTACATTCTCACTACACTTCCCCTTAACCACTACATTCCCTCTACACTTCCCCTTAACCACTACATTCCCTCTACACTTCCCCTTAACCACTACATTCCCACTACACTTCCCCTTAACCACTACATTCCCTCTACACTTCCCCTTAACCACTACATATTCCCTCTACACTTCCCCTTAACCATTAACACTTCCCCTTAACCCTTAAGTTCCCTCTACACTTCCCCTCATCCAAATCTTCTATTATACAGCTATCTATGACTGTCCAACATGCAAACATTAAAGTAAAATTATGTACATTAATATAAAATAATTACATTTAAAAAGAATGTATAAAAATATAGTTAAAAACGAATATATAGTTATATTTTTGTATATAGTATGATGAGTGTACTCTTAATTCCCAAGCTTGGATAAATGGGAAGGCTGAATATGAACCCATTGTTTTGGGGGTGACTATGACTGAGCTGAATTTCCAAAGGGAGTAGGATGTTCAACATTTGATGCTCAGAAGTTCCAGATTTGGTGTGCAGGAGTGTGAGAGAGGAGCAATGCTCATGCTTTACATGCTACTTATATCAAAATGTGCAGGTTGCACTTTTACTGCATTATCTGTGTAAAGCTTCTTTGAGACAACGACATTGTTAGAATTTGTTATATAAATAAAAATGTATTGCACTGAAACACACCAATGAAGACAGACAGCAAAGTTTAAGCATTAATATAAAACGTCTCATTCTGCATCACTGCATGTGTATTTTGTGTGGGTGAGCGTGAATGTGTGTGTCTCGGTGTGTGTGTTATCATTCTAAGTTGGGTGGAGCTCAGCATCTGACTCAGCCTGATACAGGGGCCTCCTGTAGTGAGTGGGCTTGTTTGTGTGTGTGTGTGTGTGTGTGTGTGTGTGTGTGTGTGTGTGTGTGTGTGTGTGTGTGTGTGTGTGTGTGTGTGTGTGTGTGTGTGTGTGTGT
>JACRUU010000005.1:29346762-29354262 GCA_030449085.1 Kryptopterus vitreolus
GTCGTTCGCCAGCCATACTCTGGCGGTGGCGACCTCCCGCACATCCCCATGTATGCAGGTCACCGGGATGGTTTGAGTGTACCTGGTTCCTGGATGTTATCGGGCCAGGGTTTTCTAGGTCTGCTGGACCAGTATTTACAGTGAAGGGGGTGTGGTGTGAAGGGAAGGGGGGTATAGTCCTTGGGGCGCGTTGCTCCCGTATTCCAAGGCGTCTCCTGCCCGAGATGCGTACGTCGTCCTCGCTGCTGCCGTCTATACCGCCTAGGGCACATGTGTCAAACTCCATTCCTGGAGGGCCGCAGCCCTGCAGTGTTTTGTTCCAACCCTGCTCCAATATACATACCATGTAGTTTTCAAATAAGCCTTAATGACTTGATTAGTTGGATCAGGTGTGTTTTAATTATGGTTGAAGCTAAAACTCTTCCCTTCTAGAACTTAATATTTGAGAGCTTCCTCAAAGTGTGCTAAGAATTTCTCCTACCTTCCTTCATCTTCTGCTAATAAATATGATTTTGTGGGAAAATATTTTTACTAGCCTTTTTTTGTTGTTGTTGTAATTGGCTCCAAACCAGGGGGTGTCAAACTAACTTAACTAAACTCAAGCATAATTAAAAACACCTGATCCAAATAATCAAGTCATTAAGGCTTATTTGAAAACTACATGGTATGCATATTGGAGCAGGGTTGGAACAAAACACTGCAGAGCTGCGGCCCTCCAGGAATGGAGTTTGACACCCCTGGCCTAGGGGAACAAATTTCAAACATAAGTGACTTTCCCAACCATCCATTACCTCCTCGCAAAACCTTGTCTTTCTGTGTCCCTTTTATACGGTCGACTCTCCTCATGGATGGTGGAGAGCGGCTGATGATCTGATTGCGTCCCAGCCGTGCTTCATCTCCTGGGACCACCCCCTGGCCTTGTGCTCGCTGCTTTCCCACAACAAAGGTGCTGAAGGGGCGCTGTCCTTTCAGCACCGGGGGTGTGGCGGCGTTCGGAGCGCTTGCTCGGCTTCGGCGGTGTGTTGCGTCGTCACAATATATATACACACAACAGGCCACCAAAATCTAGTAAGCGTCACTGACACACGGGTACTGAATGGACAGCACCACTTCATCACCCGTGTTATGGAAAGACCCCATAACAGCACATTGCAAGAGGGCGGAGCCCCAAAATCAAGCACGGCTGGGAGACAATCAACTCATTTGAAGGGGACAAGGAGGAGGATGGTAATGAAACGGTATCTAATCCGGGCGTTCACTGTATCGCTCCCTCCAGGTGGCACTGACGGAAGCAGCCTGCTCGCAACTAACACTGGGGTCATTTCTCTTGGACAGAAAAGCCAAGGTACAAGATGAAACAAGATGCGCCACGACGCTGAAGCTCCCTCCGCTCTCCGAAAGAAAGTCCCGATTCAACACCGGATGACGCGCCCTACAAACTCACCACAACTTACCTCAATCCTTATTGTGTGTATGAGAGAGAAAAGGCACCGGGCAAATCCTTGTGGAACACCAAACTTTACATCTGGGAGTGTGGAGAAATCACCATTTACATCTACAAACTGATCATGATCATTCAAATAAGATGTAAGCCAGGACAGAGCGCTTCCCATTATTCCAAGAAGTTAATCAAATCTTCACTACCTATTCATGGTGTGTATTTATATTTACAGCATTTAGCAGACACCCTTATCAAGACTGAGGTACAAAAGGTGGTTTGAGTCTTCATCGATGAATAAATTAACACTCGTTTGAGCAATTACAAATCAATGCACAAACAACCCCATAACTCTGTTTATTTTTTCGTGTTTTTTTTAACCAAGACAGTGCAAAGAGGAAGAAGTTGTAGTTCATGTTTTATTACATGCAGTGCTTTTATTCCCTGTTAATTTTGCTACTTTCCGCTGCTTCCATTAGGGGTCGCCAAAGTGGATTATCCTTCCCCAGCTATCTGCATATATTTCATCCTTAAACCTACTCCTTTCTCTTTGGTAACTCCATCCTCAGCATTCTTCTCCCTCTGTACCCCATGTCCCTCTTCTGTACATGTCCAAATCATGTCTATCTCTCTCTCCCTTACATTACCTGGTACCCAAAACACTCTTGCAGATACCCTTCTATTACAAATCAACCCTGCCACTATTCTCCACCTACTCCACCTTTCCTGCACGCTTTTCTTTACTTCTCTAACACACTCTCCATTACTTTGCACTGTTTACCCCCAGGTACTTAAACTCCTCCACCTTCACCATCTCTTCTCTTTTCAATCACACCACACCACTGCCTTCTCTATCATTCACACACACACACACACACACACACACACACACACACACACACACACACACACACACACACACACACACACTCTGTTTTATTCCTACTGACTTTCATTCCTCTGTCTCTCCAACATGTACCTCCACCTCTCCAAACTCTTCATCTGCTCCCTACTCTCACAACAAATCATATCCGCAAACATCATCATCCTGTCCTGTCCTGTCCTGTCCTCACCTCCACCTTGAACCAGTCTGTTGTTCCTACTGCACACTTTGCCTCACTACACTACCGTCCTCATACAAGTCCTGCACCAAGTCCTCTCTTTGAACCCTGTTATACACTTTGTCTAAATCCACAAACACACAATCCAACTCCGTCTAATCCTTCTAACACTGTGTGTAAGTGTACCTAGAAGCATTACTGCTGTTTTAAAGTGTGTTCACAACAAATATTGATGTCATTTCCATTTTCTTTTCTTCATTCACTGCGTTTTCTTCATTGATGAAAGTAAATAATTAACACTTCCATTTTTGCAAGCGTTCTTTGTTTATAGTATTTTTCACACCTGCTTACTGTATATGAGTTTGTGCTTCTATCATTGTAGTTTTGTTTGTTACACTGGTCTGATGTTTATAAAGCTGATACTGAAAAGGTGTGTGTGTGTGTGTGTGGGGGGGGGGGGGGGGGGGTTGTCCTGATGTTTATAAAGCTGATACTGAAAAGGGGTGTGTGTGTGTGTGTTGGTTGTCCTGATGTTTATAAAGCTGTGTGGAATGTTCTGTTATGCATATTTCAGCTTAACAGTCAAAACATTACATGATCTGGAAGTTCTAAAGGAGCAAATGTTATAAATATGATCTTTCCAGTAGTTGATAAATATGATATCCAGTAGTTTGTATTTCATTATTTTTATTTGTTGAAAGTTTATAAAATCACATTACATCAGAATGTTGCTGTGCGCTGATAATCCCTAGAACTGGTACATGTTCATGTTCTGGATGTTTATTCTGTTCTTGGTTCTTAATAATGGTTCCTTTGTGCGTCATGTGTTCCTGATGGTTCCAGATTACGCGTGTTCTGGATGGTTCTGGAGACAAATGATGAATTCTTTCACATCTTTAGCCTCAAAGCAAATCTGATACACAGTGACAAATAGAGGGAACCTGTACACACACACACACACACACACAGTGAAATAACATGACAATAATTTTCCACCTAAATTTGTGTTCTGAGAGGAGTGTGTGTTACGAAGTGTGATGAATTCCCCTGATTATATTATAAAGAATTTTAGGTTGTTTTGTATTTTATTTCTTTCTAACATTTGATCAAACATTTAATAACCGATAATAATCATATAAAATATTATGAATATGTTCAGAGGAAATTAGAAAATTAGAATTAGAATAAAAATTAAGATGATATGATGATGAATCTGATTATGATGATGATGATCACTTACTTGTCAACCATGTTTTTTTTCTGAAGAATTTTATAAACTTCAGCTGATGTTTGAGGCCCCTGAAGCTTCTGACCATTCAACATTTCAGCTTCCAGCTCAGCTATAGACTACAGAACAAACACACACACACACACACACACAATCAAAATGCAAAGTCGATTATTTGAACTACCAGTGTGTGTAACGAGTGTAGTGTGTGTAAGTGTGTAGAATGTAAAGTGTGATGACAGTGTAGTGTGTGTAAGTGTGTAGTGTAAAATGTGTGTGTGGGTGTGTGTAGAGTGTAAATAGTGTGTAGAATGTACAGTGTGTGTAGAGTGTACAGAGTGTGTGTAAAGTGTACAGTGTGTGTAGAGAGTGTATTGAGAGTGTGTGTAGAGTGTAATGAGAGTGTGTGTAGAGTGTGTAGAGTGTATTGAGAGAGTGTGTAGCGTATATTGAGAGAGTGTGTCAAGTGTATTGAGAGTGTGTTGAGTGTATTGAGAGTGTGTGTCGAGTGTATTGAGAGTCTGTGTCGAGTGTATTTAGAGTGTGTATAGAGTGTATTGAGAGTATGTGTAGAGTGTAATGCGAGTGTGTGTCGAGTGTATTTAGTGTGTGTAGAGTGTATTGAGAGTGTGTGTAGTGTATTGAGTGTGTGTAGAGTGTGTTAGGAGTGTGTGTAGTGTATTGAGAGTGTGTGTAGAGTGTATTGAGAGTGTGTGTAGAGTGTAATTGAGAGTGTGTGTAGAGTGTATTGAGAGTGTGTGTAGAGTGTATTGAGAGTCTGTGTAGAGTGTAATGAGAGTGTGTGGAAAGTGTATTTAGTGTGTGTAGAGTGTGTTGAGAGTGTGTGTAGTGTATTGAGTGTGTGTAGAGTGTATTGAGAGTGTGTGTAGAGTGTAATGAGAGTGTGTGTAGAGTGTAATGAGAGTGTGTGGAGAGTGTATTTAGTGTGTGTAGAGTGTATTGAGAGTGTGTGTAGTGTATTGAGAGTGTGTGTAGAGTGTGTTGAGAGTGTGTGTAGTGTATTGAGAGTGTGTGTAGAGTGTATTGAGAGCGTGTGTAGAGTGTATTGAGTCTGTGTAGAGTGTAATGAGAGTGTGTGTAGAGTGTAATGTGTTGAGAGTGTGTGTAGAGTGTAATGAGAGTGTGTGTAGAGTGTAATGAGAGTGTGTGTAGAGTGTAATGAGAGTGTGTGTAGAGTGTAATGAGAGTGTGTGTAGAGTGTATTGAGAGTGTGTGTAGAGTGTAATGAGAGTGTGTGGAGAGTGTATTTAGTGTGTGTAGAGTGTATTGAGAGTGTGTGTAATGTATTGAGAGTGTGTGTAGAGTGTGTTGAGAGTGTGTGTAGTGTATTGAGAGTGTGTGTAGAGTGTATTGAGAGCGTGTGTAGAGTGTATTGAGTCTGTGTAGAGTGTATTGAGAGTGTGTAAGTGCTGAATTGTCACCTTTCCCGAGGTGACGAATGCTTCAGCGACGCGGCGGTTGCGTCCCCCGTAGCAGGTGGTGATGAGATCAGCAACGCCGCAACTTTCCAGGAACGTAGCAGAAGTGACAGAAGTGCTGCAGAAGATCTTCGCAAATGACACCATCTCCATCAGCCCGAGCCGAATCACAGCTGCTTTAGTGTTATCACCATAACCCAGACCATCACAAAAACCTGCTCCTACTGCCACAATGTTCTTAAACACACACACACACACACACACACATAAAAATGCTGCTTTACATTACAGTGAAGCAGCCAAAGTAATTCAATTAAATTTAATTTGTATATTTATTATGTTTATATTTATGTTATTTGTAGGTTTTATTTGTGTGTGTGTGTGTGTGTGTTACCTTCAGAGCTCCACACAGCTCCACTGTACTGCTTTCTGATACCACAGTGATGCGGAAGTTTTTTGTTTGCATCAATTCTTTAAATACTTGACCATTGTGTTTATTTATGGCTCCTAAACACACACACACACACACACACACACACACACACACACTTTAAATACATACTGCGTGCTTTTAGAATAATACAAATAGTTGTTTTTTAGAGTCTGAAAAGAAGCGTCGGCAGGTGTAGCCAGACAGGTGACTTCTGTTAGAGAGAACAGGCACGGAAAGTGAGACATTGGGTACATTGATGCCTTTCACCTCTTTATGGTTGGGAAGATGCACGAGTGCAGGAGTGTGGATTAGCAGTATGAATGTGCCAGTAATAGATGTTATAATGCGCTGTTGGTTGAATAATTGATTGCTATGAAGAATTCGCTATAGTCTTCTGCTTGCTGTTGCTCAGTTGGTTGGTTGTTAAAGAAGTCGGTTGACATTAAGAGACGAAAATGTGAAATGATATGAAAAACAGTAGTAACTGCTTGATGTTCTGGCTTTTAAGAACAGGGTGCACTGTGATGTCATGACTGGTACTGTCAATCGCCCCTTAATGGCTAAGGATGGAATTACAAGGAAACAGAAAGACTTTCCTACAGAGTTCTAGAATAACTGTATCTTTGTCTGTATTTATTTTTTGTTTGTGGCTATTTCTGTGTGTTTGTTTGTACCAATGGTCGTCTCACAAAATTTCTCCTCAGCAACTTCAGTAGCGATGTTTGCTCCCATTAACACACTGACATCGAGTTCCAGCTTCCCTCTGATAATGTCCGAAATCAAGGTCAAACCTAATGGACCTTCATCAATTCCCTACAGTGTGATAGACAGATCGAGAGAGATTGTGACAGAGTGAGACACGGAAGAACAGGCAGACACACAGTCAGACAGAATGAGAGACAAGAAGACAAACAGCAAACAGCAAACAGCAAAACAGGTAGATATAGCATCAGGACTAACTGGGAGATTACAATGAATGACTGGCTTTGACCTTTATAAATACAATATCAAGAGATCTGATTAAGAGAGTTAATGAGTGAGATTGCGAGAAATCTGATTGGCTCTGACCTTAATGATTGAGATTGCGAGAGATCTGATTGGCTCTGACCTTAATGATTGAGATTGCGAGAGATCTGATTGGCTCTGACCTTAATGAGTGAGATTGCGAGAGATCTGATTGGCTCTGACCTTAATGATTAAGATTGAGAGATATCTGATTGGCTCTGACCTTAATGAGTGAGATTCCGATGGCTCCTGGTTTAATATGAGGCTTCATCTGGTCACACAGTTTTCCAATAAACTGATGAGGGATGACAAAGATGAGGATATCTGCTCCAGTTACTGCCTCTGTGATGTCAGGAACAGCTATCTGTGTAGAAATAAATCCAATAATTCCTAAATGTGGACTCATTCTTTCTTGTGTGCCAGATATCTTTATATACTTATTTATACCAAGCATACAAAATTGCACTGACTGCTTAATCTCGTGCATAAAATATTCACATTGGGGTGTTTCATGTAGTCATGTGTACTTGTGTTTACCTGCCCAGTATTAGCTCTTTAGAATCTTGAGTCAAAATTAAAAATTCTTAAAGGGTTTGAATGAAAAGTGTACGTCCATCCAATTATACCATCTCAATTATAGAGGGAGCAGGAGTTTCTTCTAAGAGAAAAATGTACTGAATACCCAGACCTTGCCTCTGCGGTGAGACCAGTTCAGTCTTTTGTTTGAAGCAGTGAAGTTTTGTTTACTCTGTGCAGGAGATGTTTTTCATCTATAGCCCGGAGAGCTATGAAATTATGCAGTGATACAGGAAGATGATTTGAACTGTATTTAATATCCTACTGTTTGATCACCATTACAGCAAACTTCAACATTGGTTAGCTGTAATAAATGGACA
>JACRUU010000005.1:29356762-29766762 GCA_030449085.1 Kryptopterus vitreolus
GTGCCCTCTGATGGGAGTCATGCACTGGTGCAGGATCTGAGCTGCACCTCTCTTTCTTGTGTCTGTGTGCTCAGTGATTTCAGTACACTCACTGTCATTAGTCATTATGTAATCTCATGTTAAAAGCTGAAATTTTGTTAACCTATTTATATTGTAATAACTCACAAATAGTGATAATTAGTAGAAAAATCAATACCATAATAATATTAATTCTTCAAATAAATCATCAGTCCAAAGAATGATTGAAATACTGTATAATTGAAATATAATTAACATAAAACCAGAGAAAAGGTGGCCTGTGTGTAAATATGGAGTATTCAGACCGGCGCCTTGTTTAACTGGTCTAATAAACATTACATTCATTCATTCATTCATCTTCTAGCGCTTTATCCGATCTTCCCTCGGGTCACGGGGAGTCTGTGTCTATCTCAGGCGTCTTTGGGCATTAATGCAGGATACACCCTGGATGGAATGCCAACACATCACAGGACACACTCACACATTCATACACTAGGGACAATTTTCCAAGGTGCCAATCAACCTACCATGCATGTTTTTGGACCGGGGGAGGAAACCGGAGAACCCGGAGAAAAACCCCCTGAGGCACGGGGAGAACATGCACAAACTCCACACACACATGGCAGGGACGGGAATCGAACCCAGACCCTGGAGGTGTGAGGTGAACGTGCTAACCACTAATCCACCGTGCCCCTAAACATTACATATGACCATATAATATACTGAATCACATCCAAACTCCTTTTATTTACATCATGTGTAATGTTTCATGTGACACAAGAAATATAGTTATAGCATGATCATTAAGGTCATCAATAAGGTTGAACTGGTTTGTGTGTGTGGGTGTGTGTTTTCGTTACTGGGTTACAGGTGAGTTGCTAGGTGTGTGGACTGATTTTAGGTTAGGCCTGAGCTATGAGGTATGAGTGTGTGTAAGTGTGAGTGAGTGTGTTTCTGTGTGTGAGTGTGTGTGTCTATGTATGAGTAGTATCTCAAAGGTTAAAGAGTTTGACTTTGGACAAGGATGGTCATGAGTTCAAATTCCTTAATCCTCACCTGTAACTCTCAATTGTATGTTGCTCTGCATGTGACACAAATATAAACATGTGTGAGAGCGAAAGAGAGACAGAAAGAATGCTGAGTGACACATAGTTTGATATTCTTTGAGGTGCTGAGATGTAATAAGACAGATGAGCAGTGGACCTGAACAGTGACACCTCACTCAGTGATCAACAGTGATCAGTCTCAATAAGAACAGAAAGTTGTGGAAATTGTTCTAACTTAGTATTAATGTTAGTGGGGCCAAGCACTGGTGAATGGAGTAGGAGCATGCCGAAGCGAGCAGTAAAGATCACACCTAAACATGATTAGATTTAATGTGATTGTGCACTTGCAGTGAGGGAGGTAAAGATTAAAAATAACTTGGGAGCAGATAGAGAGAGAAATAGGAGTAGAACTGTGTGTGTGTGTGTGAGGGAGAATGATATAACTAAAAAGTAGAAAACAGATCATAAAATAAGGCAGGTTCACTGGTGGTCTCAATAACACGCTGTTTCTTTTTACTCTGTGGTCCCATTGGTGATTCCTTTGCTGCTACCACATCAAGTGCTTCTTTTGGAGTAGATGCTTCTTTTAGATTAGATGTTGAGAAAATCTACTGCATCCACATCATAAGATGTTTTCTGCCAGAGATTGTGAATGAAGGCAGACACAATGCAGATCATATTATGTGAATATAAAGAAACTAACAAATTGAAAATATGGAGTATAAATATGAACTGCAGATATAATGCAATGAACATAGACATTCATATTCTACAATGTTATAATCACATTTTGATTACTATTGTTAAGTAACTATTCCATGTTTTTGTAGTTTTGAATTGTACATTTTGAAATGAATGAATTGCTGTATCACTGTTATGAAATACACTATGACATACCATCATAGTTAAATCAGCATTTTATTTATGTGTGAAATTCCACACAGACTCTACAGTTTCGGCTGTACAGATTTTGTCTGTATAACTCACAGTAAAGATATTCTTTACACATTCTTATACAGTGCAGTTATGGGTGTAAATATTTAAGGAATTCAAGTATTCGTATTCATATTCGTCATGCTAATAAAGCAACCTTTAAATCTTGAATTTTCATAATAAATATTATTGTATGGAGACTCACAGATTGAACACATCAGATGGAATTATTATGTTAAATGTACAGACACTGTAAGAAACAAAGTAACAAGGCTTGTTAAATGACTTTTAAATTGAACAGACACTGTTTTCTGTATTTATATTTAGATATACTTCTGTTTTTAGTCTTTTCGTGTTTGGATTTGTTCCATGCTTTTTGCCTATTTCTGTGGATAATGGTGGAATTTGGAGGAGGGTGTATCTCAGTGGTTTAAGGTGCTGCTGGGCTACTGTTCGAGCCCCGGTATCACCACTCTTCCTTCAGCAAGGCCTTTAATGCTGTGTGTTATTGTTTGTAATTTTCCTACGTCAGCGGTCAGTGTGCGTCACGGGCACTCTGGTACTGTGACGTCACTGGCACATAAGCCCTCAGCGCCGCTGCCTCGCTCTCATTGCTGGTGTTTACGTTGAGCGGACGGTCTGTAGGCTATTCTTCTCTGTAGGATACAGTTAACTTCTTTCTTTTTCGGAAAGTCGTAGTTTATAAAGTAGCTTTACTCGCATTATTTATAGATTATCCGGTTACAGACATGAGTATGAACATGATGAACCGCACAGCGCCGTTGAGTTTGCTGTATTGTGGAGTTAAAAATGGCGGCGGTGTGTGCGCTGCTCCCCGCTTCAGCGCTTCAGCACAGGCTTTCCCACACAAAAGTGAAGAGGAACTTGATGGATACACGGAGGAGGCCGACAAAAGGGCTGTGAAAGCCGGGATTAACGAGATAGAAGTGCCGTTAGAAAGCCGGTTACAGCTCCAGGACGGCGGACGTGAGGCGTTGATGAGTGCGGGCCTGGAGACGGAGACCCGGGAGCTCCTGAGCCAGTATTTTCGCTCGTACAGCGGACTTCCTGTACAATGCTGGCGGAATAAAAGTCACCCAGCTCTGCCGAGCCTCCACAGGGTGGTGGGGAATGTGCTGTGTAAACACAAAATCACTTACAGCGGTAAGATTCACTTACACAATTACATTTACAGCATTTTACAAAGGTCACTTTTTTATTCTACTTCATATCCAACTGTTTAATATTCTGCTATGACGAGGCTATTTTATTACATTAATTTCAAGATAAAAACGCTTTGGTTTTTTTGTTTAAGTTTAGATTAACTGAGGTACATAAATTTTTGTACATTAATTGAAGGGCTGTTTCCTCATACAGCTGCCCAATCATAACTCAGCAGGTCGTATTATTGACTAAACTATATTACTGACCAATGCGGATTCAGCAGGGAATATTACTGACCAGTCATGATTCAACAGGGAATATTACTGACCAATCAGGACTGGAGCCTGTTATAACACATGGTGGTGAGGTGTGTTTGGTGTGTCTTTAATGCTTCTATGATCTCAGGTGTGTGTGTGCTCATATATGCGTATAGTGCATTTGCACTCTAAGGTGTGTGTGTGTGTGTGTGTGTGTGTCATTTAGTGTGGGCTAAGTAAAATGCACTCTGTGTACAGAAGCTGGGTTGGAACATTAAACCTTCTTATCTCTCTGACACACACACACTGCAGTAGATAATGTGTAAAGGAAAATAACTACCTCATTAATGATGTAAATAAATACGCTAAAAAAATCACTACAGACGCTGAGATACAGAGGGTGTGACACAGAAAGAGACCGTGAGACAGAGGGTGTGACACAGAGAGAGACTGACACGGAGAGAGACTGTGAGACAGAGGGTGTGACACGGAGAGAGACTGTGAGACAGAGGGTGTGACACGGAGAGAGACCGTGAGACAGAGGGTGTGACGTGGAGAGAGACCGTGAGACAGAGGGTGTGACGTGGAGAGAGACCGTGAGACAGAGGGTGTGACGCATAGACAGACCGTGAGACAGAGGGTGTGACGCGGACAGAGACCGTGAGACAGCGGGTGTGACGCGGAGAGAGACCGTGAGACAGAGGGTGTGACGCGGAGAGAGACCGTGAGACAGCGGGTGTGACGTGGAGAGAGGCCGTGAGACAGAGGGTGTGATGCGGAGAGAGACCGTGAGACAGAGGGTGTGACGCGGAGAGAGACCGTGAGACAGAGGGTGTGACGCAGAGAGAGACTGAGGCAGAGGGTGTGGCACGGAGAGAGAGGCGGAGAGAGACTGTGAGACAGAGGGTGTGGCACAAAGAGAGACTGAGACAGAGACTGTGAGACAGAGGGTGTGACACGGAGAGAGGCCGTGAGGCAGAGGGTGTGACACGGAGAGAGACTGTGAGATAGAGGGTGTGACACGGAGAGAGACTGTGAGACAGAGGGTGTGACACGGAGAGAGACCGTGAGACAGAGGGTGTGACACGGAGAGAGACTGTGAGACAGAGGGTGTGACACGGAGAGAGACCGTGAGACAGAGGGTGTGACACGGAGAGAGACTGTGAGACAGAGGGTGTGACACGGAGAGAGACTGTGACATGGATTAAGCAGTTTGAACATTAATGACACGGAGAGAGATAGAGGGTGTGACACTGGACATGGATTAAGCAGTTTGAACATTAACATGTTCAGGGCAGCACTTAAAAGAGAATGTGATGATTTCTGAAGTGACGTACTGAGATAAAACTGGAATACACGCAGGATATACGGGAAATTCAGTACAGAAAATGAAAAGAGGAAGCACAAACACACACACACACACACACAATGGAAATTTTGTGTAATTCTTCCCTGTAGAAGAAGTAGAACTCAGGGAAATTCTACTTTACTTTTCTCAGAACAAGACACACACAAACACATGTAGATAAACAGCATAAATAAGCTTTATAGATTTTCAAACAAATTGTAGAATGCATTAGAATAAAAGTGTGTGTGTGTGTGTGTGTGTGCGAGGGAGAGAGAGACATTGCTTTGAGGGTTACAGCTTTTTTTAAGGAATGTAGTTCTGTATTTATTAACTGGGTGTTGGAGGAAACCACGGTTGTGGAAATGATACATGTATGATCCGGTTGCTTATGGATTATTGATGATTAATAGGCGTTGATTGTGTGTGTGTGTTACAGGTATGGCGCAGCGGCTGTTTGAGCAAGCCAATGGTCTGGAGAGTGTGAGTTCCGTGTTGAATGGTGTGTTCAGTGACGGAGTGATTAGTTGGGGTCGCATTGTGAGTGTTTTGGCCCTGGGAGCCGTGGTGTGTGAGAAACTGAAGCAGGAACATGTGAAAGAACAAATGGAGGAGTGTGTGGACATCGTCATCTCTCTCATCGCCTCCTACCTCTGTACAGAGCTGCGCCACTGGTTCATTAACAATAACGGCTGGGTGAGTACAGGAATGAACACACACACACACACACACACACACACACACACACACACACGTTCTCTATCACTCTCTTTCTCTCACACACACACACACACACACACACACACACACACACATTCTCTCACACACACACATTCTCTCTCTCTCT
Source organism: Kryptopterus vitreolus (assembly GCA_030449085.1). Taxonomy (NCBI): domain Eukaryota; kingdom Metazoa; phylum Chordata; class Actinopteri; order Siluriformes; family Siluridae; genus Kryptopterus; species Kryptopterus vitreolus. The sequence goes on from JACRUU010000005.1 coordinate 29,362,373, forward strand.
CTCTCTCTCTCTCACACACACACACACACACACTCTCTCACTCTCTCTCTCACACACACACACACACACACACACACACACACACACACACATTCTCTCTCTCTCTCTCTCTCACATACACACAAATTCTCTCTCTCACACACACACACACACACACACACACACACACACACACACTCTCTCTCACTCTGCTGTGTAATTGTGACTTGTAAAACATTGTGTGTGTTGCAGGATGGTTTTGTGGAGTTTTTCCGTGTTGAGGATACAGAGTCTACAGTTCGGAATGCTCTCATGGCGGTGGCAGGGCTTGGAATAGGCGCGTGTCTCCTTACTCTGATGCGATGAAGTGGGTGGGGCCAGAGATGCAGGCTGTTACCATGGCTACACAATCGTCCTTTGTACTAGGGAAATAAGGATGGATGTGCTTGTGCTCTTCGGGGTGATCATACAGAGACGTTAAATCACCATGTTTTTTGAAAATAGAGAACTTTATTTTCAATAAAATATCCCTCACCCGGATAAGCTCCGCCCCCTGTTCCAATTTTGATCACATGGCAGTGTTGCACAAAAGTCAAAGTGCACTTTCTGTGGTTTACAGTTTGGAAAAGAGTTTTATTTTTATAATAAACGTTTCAGACACTGAATGGTGTGTGTGTGTGTGTGTGTGTGTGTGATTTAGAGTGGAACCTGGTGTGATCTGCTGCTTCATTATTCAGGTGGTAACACATTACACTCCATGAGCATGTGGGTGAGCTGGTCTCAGTGAGAGAAGAAGTGACGGAGAATCAGCTCATTGCAGGAGTGTTTTAGTGTTTCCTTCTGAGATGTTGAACTGAACAGTGAGATGGAATGCTCTGGAAACTCTGGGTCAAACACAGATTTGCCCTGGACTTACTAAAACTGGTTTTAGAGATTTATGAGGATTCATTTGTCCTTAACTTCCCTCACAGACATGTTCTACATTTTTGTTTCATTTTGTGCAGTGTGAAACCAAATTAGTTTCACTCTGCCTTTTGTCTGTAGCTCTTTAACATTTACAGCGTTAAGCAGACGCCCGTATACAGAGCTTTATAATGCTTTCAAGTCTCCATCTAAGAATAAATTAACTCTGGTATCATTGATTACAAACAACCTTATGATGTTTTTTTGTATGTGTTGCTAAGACGGCGAGAAGGAGTAAATGTTAGGTTAAGTGTTGTTGTAAGAGATCGGGGTCTTCAGTCGTCAGATGCGCCAGTGATTCTGCTGTTCGCACATTCAGGGGAAGTTCATTCCACCACCTCGGTACCAGAACAGAGAAGAGCCTTGAATGTAACTTACCTCTTTTCCTGAGAGAAGGTGGAGCCAGGTGAGCAGTGTTCGACACTCTCCGGCAGTGAGGTGAGGTACGACATGCTGATAGACATGAACCAGATTTTGGAGGTGAAACTTTTGGTCAGCAGTTCTCAGGTCATCTCTTGCACAGAGCCCAGGAAATAAAAATGCCAATGGATGTTCATATCGCCAAGAAGTGTGCCTCCATTTTCTGTGTAGTAAAATACTCATACTTTGAACAGATATGCACAGATGATTGTAGAGCTACATCACGCAACAGCATTCATTATTGTTCTGTTCTTTTGTGTTGACAGTTTTACAGACATTTTTTCATCCACTCATTTTTTTTAGCTGTAAACTGTAGTTCTGTCACCGCTTCAGAAAATAGTTTTACAAAAAAAAAAAGCTTTATCGACAGACAGTGCAGTGTAGCAGGTATTTCTAACAATAATCTAACAAAAATGAAATGTAAGTACCTCACCGTGTTAGTGTGTTAAACATACTGTCACAGCAACAATGGAAACATTTTTGTAAAATAAAATAAAATAAATCAGTGTTGTGCAGTGTCTGTTTTCTGATGTTTTGGAATTTTACCAGTGGTGGGCCGTCAGGACCTGCAAGGCCTTCTTTGCTGGCCTAAGAAATATCTGAATCACAAACTGATATTACTTATATTTTGTCCATCAGTACTTATTCAATAATTCCAAATGGTCTATTCGCTTCCTTTTATATCCGCCATAAACAAATGTCGTTGCTTTTCCGATGCTTGTGCAGCTTCCAGACATTCATTCATTTTCTACCGCTATATCCGATCTTCACTCGGGTCACAGGGAGCCTGTGCCTATCTCAGGCGTCTATGGGCATTAAGGCAGGATACACCCTGGATAGAATGCCAACCCATCGCAGGGCACACACACATTCACTAGGGACAATTTTCCAAGGTGCCAATCAACCTACCGTGCATGTTTTTGGACCGGGAGGAAACCGGAGAACCCGGAGAAAAACCCCCTGAGGCACGGGGAGAACATGCAAACTCCACACACACGGCCGAGACGGGAACCGAACCCGGATCCTGGCGGTGTGAGGCGAACGTGCTAACCACGACGCCTCCATGCCCCACGCTTCCAGACATGTATTTTCATATTAAAGCATTTAACCAATCACATTTCAGCATCATTTGTTGCCAGGCAGAGTTAAAGTCAGAGAAATCTGTCCGGCCTTCACACTCCATTCTGCAGCACCTCTAACACAGAATACACGCTGATCAAACTGCTGCTTCAACCAATCACATTTTGAGTTGGTGTCACCAGCGCCCTCTAGCAGGCGTATGACGTCACCGTATTCAGAACCTTTGATTGGATAGTCTAGATTGGGTCCAATTGAGCTATTTTTGTCGCCCCCTAATGGCTGAAGGAGAAGAAAAAAGATTTAGTTTCAAGGCCATTTTCAAGTCGGAATTATCGGGAAAAGCCGGAGATTGTTAAGAAAGTTTGGAACTCCGAATCTCTGCCTGTTACGAGAAGGAAGAGGATTTCTCCGCCTCTTTCACGCTAGCAACTGGTTTTGAGGAAAGAATGGAAGGTGGATTTTGTTTACAAACAATCTGATTTTTTGGTGAGTAAAATGCTGCTGTTTTCCTAAATAATATTGCAGGTTTATTATTGACGCTTATGTGGGTCACGGCTGGAGCTGCAGTAGGATACATGTCTGGAGCTGCAGTAGTTCTCCCCTGGTTTGTTTATTTACTTATTGTGAATTATTATTCATTTATTGTGGTTACAGCAATCGCCCTTTATACTGAATTTCTGCATATTAAGATGGTTTTTATAACCATCAATTCAGACAGAGCACTGGTAAATGTGCAAAACAGTTAAATAGATTAATTTATTTTTATAGATACATCAAAAAGCCTTTAAATATATTTTAATTACAGTTTTAATAAGTACAGAGCGCATCGTACGAGTACTTATCATGGAAACATCAACTTATCAAAACAATCATAATAATAACCGTAAATATTGTCAGAGTGGCTGTTATAGAGAACTAATCATGAGTTGTGTGTTTAGCCGTATGTTGTTGGGTGTGGACATGTGTGTTTTTGTTATTGTCACAACAATGGCCTCTTCTTTGTTTGTGTGTGTGTGTGTGTGTGTGTGTGTGTGTGTGTGTGTGTGTGTGTGTTTGAGGTACATGTTGGAGGTGGCTTTAAATTGGCTGCAACACAAACACTGTTCCACACATCACATTACTTTTTACTATTAGTAACATGTGGCATAAAGTGTCAATGCTGTACTAAATGTGGAAGTGTTTTAGTATTCCTGCTCTACTGAGTGTCTATAAAACTGCAGTCTTTAACTCCCAAAAATAAAGAAACAATTAATTTTAGCTTATGTACTCTGGAAATATCTAAACTGTTGGATTATTGATGAATAATATACAATAAATCTATGTAGGTTTTTGAAGTATTCACATTTTATCATTTTTATTTGACATTTATTTTATATTTAAAACTTTATTTTCCTTTATATTTATATTCTATATTATAATCATATCATCACTCAAAATGTTAAATATGAACATGTTATATTTGTTGAAATTGTACATATTTGTATATATTTTATTAAAACATTTTTTCATGTTTATGATCATTTTAATTAAGTATGAAATTCAGAAACTCCTACTTTACTACCAAAAGCAAGTGAAATATCTAAAATACACATGACAGAGTATAATAAGTGACTGCAAATAAGTGCAAATAAGTGTGTGTGTGTGTGTGTGTGTGTGTGCGCGTGCTTTGTTTTATTATTTTTATAACAGATTCTTCTCTTCCTTGGTGTTTGAACAAAAATCATGTGACCCACTTCCTGGTTTCTCCTGATTGGCAGTTAGTTTTCTGCCTGATCTTAGCAACAGCGTGCAGTAGAGACTATAAAAAGCAACCAAAACAAAACAGCTTCCCAGAAGTCAGATGATCGCTGTGTGTGTGTGTGTGTGTGCGTGTGTGTGTGTGTGTGTGTGTGTGCGTGTGTGTGTGTGTGTGTGTGTGCGTGTGCGTGCGCGTGCGTGCGTGCGTGCGTCTTTCAGTTTTATCTACTTTATTAATATATAAAACTCATTTAGAAGTGGAGTTCAGAGCAGCTTTTGAGAACACATGTATACTGATAGTTTGAACAAAATTAAATAACTGTTTGTTCAAAAGAAAAAAAATAATGTGAAACTTATTTCACATTATTTAGTTTTTCCTCTCTTTTCCCTAAATAAGCTATAAAAACTATAGTTTTAAACGAACCTCCAAATCATAACATTTAAAAAAATAATAAAAACAGGTTACAACCATTCAAACTCATCTCTCTCTCTCACGCTCTCTCTTAATTTAAGTGTGATTTATTGCCATGATGAAAATTGTACATTTGTATTGTTAAAGCAGCTGGGCTACATACACACTTTGCAAGAAAATAATAATAATAAAAGTAAATTAAACAAAAAAACGAAATATAATAATAATAGTGAAGTATTTACGAAGAAACGAGAGAAAGTAAGATGCAGGTAATTAAGAATTAAATAAAATGGATGAAATATTGTAACAGGCTCTACAACAATCCCATTCAGTCCACCAGAGGGCGCTATCTCCCGAGTTCTGAAAGCTCCATCTGGCCACTGAGTAGTTCCTGGTTAAAACCCTTTTAATCAATGCTCATGATAACATCTTCGTGAAGTATTGTTTGTTCTGTCTGATGCTCTTTGGCGGATTATATGTTACCTTTTACGGCTTTTTTATGTCCTTTTTTTATGTCCTTTTGGACTGTTTTGTATGAATTCTCTGGTTGTTTGCTCTGCAATAAATGCATATAAATTCCACTCAAATTGCTGCAACTTCTGCTTCAAACAATATGGATTTAACACAAACTGCTGCTGCGTCCATCTCACAAATATAGTGTATAAAACAAGAATAAAATAGATGACAAATTGGTTACAAAAGCAAGCAAACCTTACGAAAAATAGTAATAATAATAATAAAGTGGTACCACACTGTAATCTAAAGTGAGATGAGTTTCTACATTTCAGGGCTTCAGTTCAGGGCTGATTGAGCGGTAAAGGAAAAGTGTTTTCTCTCCTGTTGTTACAGGCAGATAAATATTGTGCTTACGGCGACAGAGAAGTGCAAATCAGGGTTAGGGTTGAAATAAAAATAAAATAAAGTCATAAAATAAAATACATTTGTAAATACCAGAAAAAGTATGTACAGTCTGAGAATTACATGTGTGGAAAGTGTAAAAATTGATTTACTGTAATTTAAAATGTAATGATTTGTTTGTGGAAAAATATTTCAGGTTTACAGGAGACACGGCAGAAATGAATTCAGCTGGAGCCAGTGGATGTCACAGGTAGTACTGTAAGCTAGCTATGGATAGCAGAGATGGTATTTATTTTATATTTCCAGTTCCTACATGCTTATTTATAATAGCATTTGAAAAGGGAGTTGAAGAGAAGGTAAGTTATGGTGTTTATGGTATTTAGAATAGTTCACTAGATGGCAGCCAAGGGAGCGGATTCGCTGTTGCCTCCACATGACCTCTGCTTGTGGATATGTTAAGCCAAAACAGTTAGTGCAGGAACAACAAGTATAAGATCACCACTGTGTATTTGGAAAGAGCTTTATCTTGGCCCACAATAACTGGTGAGGATGTTGATGCTTTGCAATCTTATACGCTCTTCCTGCGTGGTTATTGCAGTGTTACTGAGGAAGTGGGGTATCACAAAGAGAGTTAGATTTGCCAAGCAATATGAGAGTCATTTATATCTTAATAGTCTTTCAAGCTTCAAGCTGAACGCCGTAATTGTCTTTCAAGCTCTGAACAGCCGTTGCATCTAATATTCTAGAAACTACTGAATACAGAGCTTTGTTTAAATTCTGCAATTTATTTAAAGGCAGTTTGGCATTCTACTGGATCCTTTGTTTGGCGAAAATAGAGATGTGCCAGTTAGCATGAGGCCTGTTAATCAGCCATGACCACGCACAGAAGACAGAGTTAAAGGAAATATATCTTTGCCTCTACTGTTATACCTGTGGATTCTGATGAAACCACAAAGAATATTAAAAAGGAATTACCAAACAGCAGTCCCAAATTTATCCCATTATGTGTGTGTTGCATAGGGAAAAGAGATTTTTTCTTAATTTAATAAAGAGCACACAATATTGAGCTTTTGAATATTGAATATTGATTTTATTCTTTTAAGTTTTAGTTCAGTGTTCTAAGTAAAAATTTAACATTTTAATGAGCAAACTTTACTCACTTCACAAATCATTTTTTAATTCAGTGATAGGCCTATGCAACTTGCAAAGGTGATGTAAATAAAAAAGGCCAGTTTTACAATCTGTTTGTCGTATCTAAATGCTCATCTGTCTCCGAATGAGTGTGTCTCACGGTCGGCACACAAAACAGAATGCATCGGTACCGAGGTTTGCAAGCACCACTCACATTTTCTTGAAATTGACCCGTTCCAGTTAATGTTTATGTTTTAAAACAAGTTACTGACAACATACACACACTATACATAATGTAATCCCTCTGTTTTACTGAAATTCAGTATTTGTGTAATGTTTGATTAAGAAGAACCAACGCTTAGGTCTAATGTTAAATTAGGGTTAGGGTTAGGGTTATGCTTAGGTTAGGGTTAGGTATAAGAACCGCCGTTCCAGGAAGGACCTGGAGACGAGCGTTGTGCACGGGCCTGCCACTCAGGCCTCGTTTTCAGCCTCCTCCAACATGTTCGCCGCAAAATAGCGCTCGAATAGACCGCAATGTACCTCCACGAGCCCTCACACCCAAATTAAGGGTTTAGTTTTAAAATTATTCCGGGGGTCAGGGCTGGTTTCTAAAACCACCCCTAATGGGTATTTCGGGTTTGGTTCAAAATTGGGTTGGGGGTATAGGGTTCGGGGTCAATCTAAATTAGGGTTACGCCCTCATACGCCGTCTACGGTTGTGTATTAGGGCTATGGATCAGAGTTGCAGAATTGGTTAAAAAATTAGGGTTAGGACTAGCTCTAAAGTCTAAGGTTAAATTAGGGTTAGGGTTAGGTTAGGTATAAGCAATAATGAGGTTATGGTTAGGGTTAGGGTTGGGGTTATGGTTAGGCATAAGTTAAGACTAAGGTTGTGGTTAGGTTAGGTAAGGTTAAGGGTTATAGGGTTAGGGTTAGGTTAGGGGGGATAGGCGCAATAATGCGCGGTTGTTATTGGGTGTTAGGGTAGGTAAGTTTGATAGGTCAATATGGTTATGGTTTAGGGTTCGTTCTAATGGTTTTTGTTAGGTTATAGTTCGTTGGGGATAGTTTGGTATATTGTTTTTGTTTCATTGGTGGTTATAAAACATTTGTTGTTAAGACTGTTAAGGTTAGGTTCTGGTTATCAGGTTGTTCCCCATGGGCTAAGTTAGGGTTAGGGTTGGTAGGTTTAGGTAGATAGTTAGTTAATGGTTATAAAGGTTGGTTAGGTTATAGGGTTACCGGTATTCATGGGTAGGTATAGGGGACTAGGTTAAGTTTAGGTATACAGTTAAGGGTTAAGGTTTTGTGGTTAGGATGCCGCATTAAAGCCTATTTAGGGATAAGGACTCAAGCTGACATTAAAATCATCCTTATCCCAGCGAAGTCCTAAATTTTGAGACACGTCTTTGTTCAGCAGTAAACCACAGAATCACAGGATGTTTCGGCCATTGATTACTGTACACCCCTCATCCGTGGCGGCCAGCCGTAGGACGATCACTCCTCGGCCCATGTCCCATATCCAAATGAATACAATAGAAATACAAATTAATTAATGAATTAATTAATTAGGATAAGTGAATATTTCTGAAAGTCCTATTTGATGAATCATTCATTTATTTAAACAGATGATTCTATACACAGTATTGTTTTAAATAGTATTATTTGTAAAATAGACCATTTACCCATTTGAACAAATGATCCTGTTTAGAGATATTTAGGATAGTATTAATACCCTAAGCATTCAATCTAAAACAGGGTGAAGACCGGTAGATGACCATGACTCACCTCTCTGCCGGTGGCTCCTTTGTTAACACCGCTAGGTTTCCGGAACCACTCGGGCAGAGCGCGGGGGAGCTGCAACGCGATGTGTGTAGACCATCTGACCCCAGCGGATGACCCCGAACTGGATCAACAAGCTTCTACTGGATAGCGTGGTGTTGTGTGTACATCATTACCGCAACACACTTTAAATAAAATTAGATTGTGGTCTGATATAACTTCGTTCTGCGGGACAGTCACTATGCTAGTAACACTTAGCCCGAACGATAATATCAAATCTAAGGTGTGACCTGCTTTATGAGTGGGTCCTATCACACACTGATTGACTCCCATTGAGTCGAGTATGGACATAAATGCTGTCCTCAGCGGGTCGTCTGTGTTCTCAAAATGAATATTAAAATCTCTGACGATTAGCGCTCTATCAACAGAAACGACCAGGTTTGATAGCAAATCTGCAAATTCACTAAGAAATTCAGAATACGGTCCTGGGGGTCTGTAAATGATAATTAATGGAAGCGACTGTCTCACCTTATTATTGATGGCTATATTAATAGTAGTATGGAGAGCTTCAAAGGCAGTGAACTTGTGTCCATGCTTATGTACAATAGTTAAATTATCCTTATAGATAAGTGCGACTCCTCCTCCTCTACCAGTTAGGTGAGGCTGCTGTATGTAACTGTATGCTGGAGGACTCGCTTCATTTAATGCTACATACTCGTTTTGTTTAACCCATGTTTCTGTTAGACACAGGATATCAAACGCCTGATCTGAGATCATTTCATTAACTAAGATTGCTTTAGATGTAAGAGATCTGATACTTAATAAACCTAACTTCAGAACAGAGGTGGAGGCTGTGTGTTCAGTAAGATCTGAATAAGAGGTACCTACATTAATTAGATTATTAAAACAGATTTTCTGAGTCTTTCGAGATTTGTGGTTTGCTCGAGGAACAGATACAGTCTCAATTTTATATAACCTGAGTGACGACTCTGATTAGCCGGTTTGTCTGCTCCTTGGCCTGGACTTTGGGTAGTCAGTGATTAACTAGTCCTACCCTAAGACTAAGTGTGCTATGTTACAGGAAAGGAGAGCAGGCCCCTTCCCTGGTGGGATGGACACCGTCTCGCCCTAACAGGCCAGGTTTACCCTCAAAAGTTTTCCAATTGTCTATGTAGCCCACGTGGTTTTCGGAGCACCACCTGGACATCCAGCGGTTTAGCGACCATAACCTGCTGTAAGCTATGTCGCCAGCGTCTCATTGGGATAGGGCTAGAGCATATTACAACATCGGACATTGCCTTCGCTAATTTAAACACCTCTATGAAGTTACGCTTGCTAGTTTCTGACTGGCGAAGGCGTATATCGTTAGCTCCTGCATGGACAACTATCTTGTGGCTGCTTCACTGAGGAGAGCAAACCTGTTGGACACATGAATCGCATTGGCGTGCTCCGGTGGGCTAGCCTTAGCCGTAGCTTTGGCTGAACGAGTATGCCGCCGAGTCGTCACCCGAACGAGTATGCCGCCGAGTCGTCACCCATTCGCCCCGCTGTGAGGGCTCTAAAGCCGGAGTCGCTGACTGGCTAGCTCTCCCTGCGGCATCCAGACTCCTCGTTACAGGTACTCTACACTATTTCTTGCTACCACTCTCTAAGGTCTGGATGCGCTCCTCTAATGCTAGGATCTTCTCCGTCAGTTTGCTAACTAGCGCACACCTATCGCGGTAAACTAGAATGACGGAGGAAACTCGCAGGTAAACTTATCAGTAATGACGGAGGAAGACTGTCTAAACATTCCACACTCAACACACTGAACAAGCTGAACATTAGCCATGTTACGTACCGTTCTGGGCTGCGCTGTGCTCGCTGCTCGCTCTGGGCTGCGCTGTGCTCGCTGCTCGCTCTGGGCTGCGCTGTGCTCGCTGCTCGCTCTGGGCTGCGCTGTGCTCGCTGCTCGCCCTAACATGACTTAGGACAGAGAAAATCTTGGTCATTATCTTTTCTCAGCTTGTTATCTATATGGTGGATGTTCAGCCTGAGCACATTCATTAGGCACCAACATTTGAAATTAATTGTGCATTAATATATAAATCAGAGCACACTTTGGTCTATCTTTTTTTTTAATTATCACAAAAAACCTCAACCAACACACGTGTCCTGAAGATTTACTCACACAAGCATATGTTGTCATGCTCTACGTCGCGTTTGGTTTCACTTATAATAAACAAACATTTGCATAAATCACAGCTGTTTCTCCATGTGCCTGTTGATTAGAGTATTGAAAAATTTTAAGTACATTTAGAACAAACTATTTTTTTTTTCAAACTAAACTATATGCCAGAGTCAAAAACTCTTTAACTTCAGTACAAAAGTGTAGTCAGTAATTCATCATTTACCAAAGTCTACAGATAAACCATGAGTATTTCTACTAATGTAAAGGATGTGTAGTTTTGCATCTGGAGATGATATATATTGTAATATTCTCTTTCTAATCCATCACAGTTGTACAGTGAGAGAGAGACCGAGAATAATCCTGTCCAAATACTTATGGACACTCATCAATATACATGTGATATATCTAACGTGGTTCGGGTTGATTTAATCACCGTGGTATGTCAGTCAAAACGCATTGAATATGCTTCCACAAAAGATTTATTTGAAATGATATCCAAGCAGGTGGGTGTCTGTGTGGTTCTTGAAACAAGTAGAAACAAAAGGAGCATCAGATACCAGAAACAATAACACAGAAGAAAATAATAAAAATCAACCATACATCCGATCCTAACTAAAAATAATATTCCTCACTTGTCCACCCTACTCATACCCAGCAGATCACATACACAACCGAGTGGATCGGCCATAGTCTTGTAATAATTAAACAATTAAACAAATTAAATAAGTTAAACAAGAACATAATTAAGGTAATAACACAAACATAAATGGCAAATACAGTTAAAGAACATGCACTCACTTTAACTGCACGCACACAAATAAACGCTTCCACTTCACTTCCTCCGGACATGAGAAGAATTCCCATGAATAATGTAGTCAGCTGAACAAGGAACCCTAGTGGGTCATATTGGCTTGCTACTACTTTATATATATATATATATATACTATATATATATATATATATCTATATATATATATATATATATATATATAGATATATATATATATATAAGTTTTTTTTTTTTTTTCATTTGAGGCGGTTTTGGTACCCAAGATTATCTGACTGCCACATACAACGTAGTCCTAATGCAAGTTCTTGGGGATCTGATTCAGTTTGATTAAGACAAAGCTCACCACTTTCAGATCTGGCCCTTGTTTGGCAGGTGATCAATGATATTAGGGTAGTTGCATGCCCATTGTCTAAGTTTAAAACCTCCTTCCGCCAACAGGTTCACCAGTGTGTTCACTAGCACTTTTGCTTCATCAGTTGTTGCAACACTCTATAGTCAGTTATCCACATAGAAGCACCTTTCAATGGAGTGGCAGACATTGTCATCTGACCTACTGTGAGTAAGCACATGCTTCTGTAGAGCATATATTGCACAACATGGACTACAGGTTGTCCCGAATGGGAGCACTTGCCACTCGTAGATACCAGAGGGTTAATCTCTCTTCTGGTCACGCCATAAGAATCGAAGGAGGGGCTTATCCTCAGGCAGTAATGGAACATTCCCTTTATGTCGCTGCTAAAGGGGAGGGCGGGAATCTCGGAAGCGCAGCCTCCATTAAGGAAACATCTTCTTGATGGAACATTCCCTTTATGTTGCTGTTAGATTCTGGGGGATTCTGGTACTTCTGAACCACATAACCAGCCTGTTTCTAGTCTCTCAATCTCTATTCGTGACTTCAAGTACCAGCCTCTTAACTTATTTAGACCTTGTAGCCTGTTAATCTTTAGTGAGAGGAAAAAAAGCACTCACGAATGTCAATCGACGTTTGTTTACTCTCTATTGCTGGTAAGTCCTCTGATTCTTGCCTAGTCAATCTTTGTGCTTGCTTGAAGTGTGGCATGTAACTTTAGGATACTGTGCATGTTTTTATTCTGCATCTTGCTGCTTGCTTTGAGGCATGTAACTTGCAGGTGGGCAATTCTTGTTAACGTTTTTAAGAGGTGAGGGCGCAGAGAAGAGGTATTCTGGTACCTCTAACAGGTAAGTTCTTGAGCTTGTGTAGAATAGCTTATGTGTGCTAGATCTGTACTGTTGCTTTGTAGCAGAACTCTGTTTTTAACCTTAAGGAGGTGTGGCATAGCGTTAACATTGATTCGAGTTGTCTCTAACAGAGTAATAGCTTCTTGATCTTGTTTAGATCTGGTGGCTAATTTCTCAGTTCTGAAGGGCAATACAGCAAGTTGCCAGGGCAGAGGGTGTTTGGCAATGCCCAAATGGTCTGCATTAAAGGCTCTATGTATATTTATATTGTAAATTGGCTTAAAGACTTTATGTGAGGCTGACAGGATAGAGAGATGGTGAAGGAGACTGAAGCACCACATATGATTTTCGTGTCCTTCCTAACAGTTCTCAAAGCGAGGTTTTCTGATTTGCCAGGTAGCTTCAGTGCCTGTGCAGCTGCCTGCAAGAGGATGGTGTGTTCTGAGCCATCACCTAAAATTGCAAATGTTTCAAGGAGCATGTTCTCCATTTCGCAGAATCACCTTTGTGACCTTCAACAGGACTTGACTCCAGGATAGTGGCTGGTCCAGATACAGAACCTCATTGCTTATAGGAGCAGTTTTCTCACGGCCTGGTCTTCCATTCAACTCGTGAACTGCGTCAAGATGGTTGCAGATGCTTGCGTACCTTGCAGATTGTTCTTAAACAGCACTGTGCTGCCCGATGAGCTCAGCCACAACGCCAACAACTCTTATTGGTTTTCACCCAGTTTGTTTTCTGTTCTTTGGTGAGCTGGCTGTAATTCTGGTACTGACTCAGATAATGCTGATTATTTGTGCAGTAGGAGCAGAACATCTTTGTCTTGTCCTGCAATTTGCCCACACTTGAATTAGACTCTTCTGAAGATGTGATACTGGTCGAAGATGTGGTTTGCGCCGGCCCCTTTTCTGGTAAAGGCGCTGGTCACTTTTCTGGTCACTTTTCTGGAGGCATTCTTTTTTTCTCTGCCAAGAGACTCGAAATCACTCTGCTGTATTTTTCAGGCGGTAAAGTGTAGAAGAGTGGGGTACACATACCTTTTGAACTCAGCTTGTAACTCGTAGGGCAATTTTGATAAGTCTTGTTATGTGTGAGCCACACTGGATCTCAATTCTGCCGCTGTTCCCCCGATTGGTTCAGCATGCCTACCAGTGCTCTGACTTTCAATGCCAACCTCTTGAACCCACTGGCATCAGAACTATGGATTATAAGGTCATCCATCAGGTCGTCTCTTTGCCGCAAAGCTAACTGATGAGGTTGGCCATATTGTTCAGTGAGAGAAGCCATGGCCTACTAGTATTTATGTAGGAGTCTGCAATGAGAAGAGCATCCCCAAACCTCAAGTGTTCTACAAGGATTTAATATTTAAATCTCTCAGTAGCTTCCTGGGGTAGAAGACTGTCTACTGAGACCTTCAATCAGGCAAATTCTCATGGGTCTCCATTAGTGAAGTCAGGGATTGTGGGCTTAGGGCCTCTGTACATTCGTTCTTGCTGATGGTAGAATGTAGGCTGCCCTGTATCTCAGTAGAATGGCATACATGTGGTAGGTGTTGTTTTAAGGTACCTGGACTGAGGGTAGTTTTCACATTTCACATTTGATATATACCTAATAGGTGGGGGTGCTGCATACTCTACAGGATGGAGGATGTCATCATCCACTACAGGTGGAGGTGGTAGCGGCCAGTCTCCATAATAATAATGGCTGGGCTTTGTCTGGTTGCATTTGTGTGAGTGCAAGTGCACTGATCTTTGGTGGACTGAAGATGCTGTGTTAACACTCAGTTTCTGCTGCATATCTTAAATGGTAGTCTGAAGCTGTTGATTTTCTCACTTAAGCTCCTGAACAGTTCTCAGAATCTCCGACAAATCCTTTGTGACCAAATGAGATACAGGCGTGCCTTCGTGACTAGGTTCGATGTATACTGGATGACTTACTTATTCTCTGGGTTGTTCCAGTAGCAGTATCACAAGTCCCTGATAAATGAGAGGGGTCTTCTTGGCTACCCTTTCAATATGAGGCTCCTGTAAAAACTCATGTCAAACTGAAGGTTGTTGGCGAATATGGGGGAAAGATGCCTCGTAATCCTTCAATCATCCTGAATATGCTTCCACAAAAGATTTATTTGCAATTATATCCAAACAGGTGGGTGTCTGTGTGGTTTTTTAACTGCATGCATACAAATAAACGTTCCTACTTCCTCCGGACATGGGAATAATTCCCATGCACGCCACGCCACACAAACTGGTATGACAATAACATAACACGCTTCCTATTACACACTTCCGGTATATTACAGTACACTCCATACTGCCACACAGGGGTAGTAAAGGTCCACAGAATAGTACACATCGCAATATTAAGACTGTGGCAGTATAGCTCTATTATTAGTGTTAAAAGACAGAGCCCTTTACACAATATACTTTTCAACATTTTCAACAACAATAATTTCAACAATATACACTAAAGAACAAAAATCACAACGATAACACAGATCTGACATCCTACCGTGCTCTCCTAACAAAATTTTCCTCTGATGTGACCTCTGCCAAGACTGCCTTCTACAAGGATAAGTTTGAGGCCTCTATCCATAATCCTCATAAACTTCATAAAATATTTTCTTCACTACTCAACCCCTCTCTACCCCTCCAGCTTCTTCCTCCCTGACAGCAGAAGACTTCGCCTCCTTCTACGAAAAGAAGATTGAGGAAATCTGCTTGACCTTCACTCCCCCCCAGACGACACTGTCACCCGCCACCGAGGAATGCCATAACCACCTTAGCAGACTTCTCAATCGTCACTGATGATGAGTTGATGAAAACCATTCAGTCTTGCAACCCCACCACCTTGTCCACTAGATCCAATACCTTCATCCATGCTCCAGACAATCTCACATGATCTCCTGCCATTCATCTCCACAATAATCAATGGGTCCCTAACTTCTGGACATGTGTACCGGCTTCCTTCAAGCAAGCAAAGGGTCACTCCCATCTTAAAGAAACCTGCTCTGGACCCATCAGACATCAACAACTACAGACCGGTATCTCTTCTCTCCTACCTCTCAAAAACTCTAGAACATACTGTCCTTAACCAACTGTCTGCCTATCTCTCTCAGAACAACCTTCTAGATCCCAACCAATCTGGCTTCAAAGCAGCACATTCCACAGAGACTGCTCTCCTGGCAGTCAGGGAAAAGCTTCATGCTGCCAGATCCGACAGATTGTCCTCCGTCCTCATCCTGCTAGATCTCTCAGCAGCTTTTGATACAGTGAACCACAAGACCATGTTATCTCCCCTCAGGAGTCTTGGTATCTATGGAGCTGCATGGAATTGGTTTTCCTCATACCTGGAAGGTCGATCATTTCAGGTATCATGGAGAGGATCAACATCCCTGCTCCACGCAGACCTCACCACTGGTGTACCACAAGGCTTCAGTACTTGGTCCTCTTCTTTTCTCACTCTATACTCTTTCTCTCGGTAAAGTCATCTCCTCTCATGGATTTGACTCACCACTGCTATGCTGATGACACTCAATTAATCTTTCTCCTTCCCTCCATCAGATAAAACAGTGTCTGCTAGAATATCAGCCCTGTCTATCTGACATCGCTTCGTGGATGAGCGTTCATCAGCTGAAACTCAACCCGAAGAAAACGGAAACTGCTGGTGATCCCATGTGATTCATCTCCTGGTCAGGATCTCTCCATAACTCTCTACTTTCTCCCTCGCATAACTCTCCATAACTCTTTACTTTCTCCCTCCACCACTGCTCTCCACAACTCTCTACTTTCTCCCTCCACCACTGCAATCTTGGGGTAACTATAGACAATCAATTATCTTTCTCATGCCATATTTCTAATGTTTCTCGCTCTTGTTGTCACCTTGTCTACAACATCAGAAGGATTCGACCATTTTTATCCACACAGGCTGCTCAGGTCCTGGTTCAGTCTCTCGTCTTCTCGAGACTGGACTACTGTAACTCTCTGCTGGCAGGTCTACTACAGAACGCTATTCGTCCACTGCAAATGATTTAAAATGCAGCTGCGCGACTCGTGTTCAACCTGCCTAAATTCTCTCACACGACCCCACTGCTGCGCTCGCTACACTGGCAAATTCCTGTAGCTGTACGCATCATCAGATTCAAAACACTGACACTCGCCTACAAAGCCAAAAATGGATCTGCACCTTCATACCTTCCGAAACCTCATCACCTCCCGTACTGCACCTCGCTGCCTGAGAGCGTCTAGCACTGCTCGCCTGGTTCCACCGTCTCTCAGGGTAAAAGGTAAGACCAGCTCAAAGGCTCTTCTCTGTTCTGGCACCGAGGTGGTGGAATGAACTTCCACTGGATGTCCGAACAACAGAGACACTGTCTACCTTCAAACGTCGATTGAAGACATACCTCTTCCAACAACACCTATCCTAACATTCGTTCTTATTCTCTTTTACATCTCACTGTCCAGAAATCCAAAAAAAAAAAAAAAAAAAAGGCAACAGGCAACTGTCTATCCTCGTTGTGTACTTTAGTTTGTATTTACCCTTCTTGAATGAATCTTATCCTTAGACCGAGACCTAAAGCACTTCTTGTACGTTGCCCTGGATAAGGGTGCCTGCTAAATACCGCAAATGTAAATGTACACAGTGAAGCAAAATGGTTCCCCAGGATCCAGGTGAAAATAATGCAATTTGACATAAATGTTCCAATGGTCTCATTGTTGTCTCATGTTGAGTTCAACAGTGGACTCCCAGTTCACTTCATTTAGCCACTCCATAAAGATGTGTTGTGCTTCCGTGCTCCTAATTCATATCGAGGACAAATTTAACATAATATTTAACATTCATCATTTATCATACATATCACATTACACTAGGTGAGCTAATGGTGCTAGTGAGCTAATGGTGTGTTAATAATTTCAGGTTTAGCACTGATTATTGTTTTATAGCCATATACGGTTATAATTTCAACCAGAGTATTTTATAATTTAGTGATTTTTATTTTTTAATTAAAGTCAAAAAAAGCCTTGATGGAATTTTTATGCATTTAAAACCTATAAACAGGTTTGTGCCAACGCTAACACAAGAGGAAGGTTAACTGAGCACTTTACCTTTAAGGAAAGAATTTAAAATTTCAGGAATTCTAATGTGGATGGATAAAAACGAAGCAGAAGAAACAATGAGGGTTTTCAGAGGGATTGAAAGAAGGTTTACATTCTGGAAAATGAGAGCACTAACACTGAAAGGGGACAGTTTAGGTTTTTTACATTTTAAAGGTTTCTACATTATGGATGTGGATCTAAAAAAAAAATGTGGATGTGCATCTAAAAAAAAAAAAAAAGTCGCCAATGGGTAGAAAAAATGAACAAAACTCATACCAATCTTGACAAGAAAAGCAACCTGACATGGAAACAAACAATCGGATTCTTCCTGAATAAGTGTAGCAATTTTAATTGT
Organism: Kryptopterus vitreolus; assembly: GCA_030449085.1. Taxonomy (NCBI): domain Eukaryota; kingdom Metazoa; phylum Chordata; class Actinopteri; order Siluriformes; family Siluridae; genus Kryptopterus; species Kryptopterus vitreolus. The sequence continues at coordinate 29,380,346 of JACRUU010000005.1, forward strand.
GGGGACTGCATACTTCTGATGAAACAAACAATTGGATGTTAGACAGGTTACCTAATTTTTATGAAGACAAGTTGACAGCCTGGGAAAGTTTTTAGCTTGTGTACATTTTAACCCACAAGCAAGAGAAAGCATTTTGAATCAGCCTTTATTCTTAAACTGCAGCATCTTAAATAATGCGAAAGAGTTATTTTTTAGACAAAAAAATAAAAGATGTTTTATATGAATATAACGAGGGGTCTTAACCGATACAGTACATAGTAGAAACAATGGTTGAAACAAAGGTGAATTTTAGAGGACAAGAAATAGTAAAAAATATGATGTAATCAAAGATGCTATAGAGAAAAAAACTTAAAACAAGAAAGAAACTTTAATGAATTTTATAAAGACTTTACAAATGTTATTAATAAGGTTTTAAAAGATTTATGTTTTAGAATGTCATTTCAACAAAATAAAGAAGAATTGTGATTTTATTTGTGCAAGAACACTGAAACCCATTCAACAATTTTGCTTAAGATGGGAATTTGTAAATTTAAAATAAAAATAACGAGTACATCTGATCTCGTCTGATCTCCGAAACGAAGCAAAGTTGGCTTAGTACTTGGAATACCACATGCTCTAAGCTTTAATTATTTATATATTTTTAGTTATGTATTTTTTTTTTCTTCGTTTACTTTCAAGCTTCAATTTTGGATGGACAAATGAAAAGGCAAATGAACAAACAAAGACAATTTGGAATTTTAGAAAGGGATTTCTTGCTCATGGCAGCACCACTCTAAGAATGTCTGATGTCCGATTTCAGAAACTAACAGACATGAGACAGGTTATTTGTTTAATTCTTGTATACTTTTGTATACTTATTTCTTTACTTATATATTTTTACAAGGTTTTCATCTACATTCAATATAAATTTTTTATTTCCTAATCTGGTCTGATCTTGGAAATGAAGCAGAGTTGGGCCTGGTTAGTATTTGGCTGGGAGACCGCCTCCTTGGGAATACCAGGTGCTGTAATCTTTCATTTTGTATCTATTTATTGTTTTCTTATTTTTTTCTATTTCTTCATTTGAATTCATGCTTTTTGGCTGGACAACTTTGGTGGCATGAAAGTCAGATAGATAGACAGATAGATAGACAGATAGATAGAACAGATCAGATAACAGACAGACAGATAAACAGACAGATAGACAGACAGACAGACAGACAGACAGTAGACAGACAGATAGATAGATGGATAGATGGATCGATGGAATTCGTTACATTTATATAGCACTTTTCTGGACACTCAAAGCGCTTTACATTATGAGAGGAGAGGGATCTCTTCATCCACCACCGGTGTGCAGCATCCACCTGGATGATGGGACGGTAGGTAGCCATAGTGCGCCAGAACACCCACCAAACACCAGTTTATTTTTGTCCCTGTCACTATGCTGGGGTGTTAGGATCCACACAGATTACAGTGTAAGCACCCCCTGCTGGCTGCACTAACAACTCTACAAGCAGCAACCTAGTATTCCCAGGTGGTCATCCATCCAGGTAATAACTGAGCTCATCCCTGCTTAGCTTCAGTGGGCAACCAGCTGGCCATATCACCAGCAGCCATAGATAGATAGAGAAGTGAAACATGTAAACAGAAAATCACTATATTTTACAGATTCTTAGCTAACAGCTATATGTATAGAGTGATAGATACATGCATACAATAAATTTAATGGTGAGGAAGTGGAGGAAGTATGAGGATGAGCTCCCACAGTCCCCCTTTTGTACTCATATATTTATGAGTATAACAATCATGTATGATGAACGAGAGTTGACAACGAATTTAATTGTGTATAGCTACAAAGACCTGACAAAATCATCGGGCAAATATAGATAGACATGGATGGATGAAGAAAAGATGAGTGAGTGGTTGAGAGAAATTTATGTGAAGAGACTTTCCGCAAACCCAGTACCAAGCATTATTCTTGAAAAACAGTACCCTTACCTGGGTGTATGAGGCTACAGTTCTATACAGTGGAGTGGAACAGTTAGTATCAGGCACATATTTGCCATATACCTCGTTGCAAAGTTAGGGTGGTTGCTTGTTGCTTTGTTGTTTTGTTTTCTTGTTAGTGCAGCCTACGAATGTAGGCAGGTTCGGTAACACAAAGAAAAACGTGGTGATACAAAGCATATGTAGAGTTTAAAGGATCACCCCTGAAGGGACATTGTGGAAAAGGTCAAATCAGGCAGCATTCAGAGGTTAGGGACAGTAACAAGAACATTTCTCATAGGGCATGGTTTCAAGTGGGTTGCATGGATCCACTGTGGTAAAAGGCCATTTAGTATAGCAGTACAAGTGATAGCCACAACCTCTGCTGGCCCCTCATAACAGTTTTTTTCCAAACTTGGAGGGCTTCAAACCTTTTACCAAAACATGTTAAAAAAAAGTGGGCTTTTTTGGTCAAATTAGAGTGTTTTGGGCCATATGTTCATAATGTTTATTTAATGTCTCAATCAGGGCAGCAGAGTATTCGGCTATATGCACATCCAAATCGTGACCTCCTATTGCATGCTTACCCCAAAAATTACTTTGTGAGGGGACAAATGAAATACCTTTCGTGGGGTTATGGACAACTCAGCAAATCTGCAGGTAACAAATCTACCCATTTCCTATGACCCACAGGGACCATATATTTATGCAAATTGTCTTTGAATGTTCTATTAGTCCTTTTCACAATCCCAGAGGACTGTGGGTGATATGGACGAGAAAGGTAAGGCAATGTGAAGGGAGACATAAAGGACCTTATTAGCAGTACTATAATTCACCAGAGGCGACAACCACATTCTGCGATTGCCAAAAAGCAGTCAGGGTTTTCCAGGTGAGTCAATTCAGAATGAAGCACAGAGGAAATGGTTAATATTAATAAAAAACAACTGTGTTTATTCTTATTGTGTACTTAAGTTTGTATCAACCCTACCTGAACTGAAATTTATCCTTAGATGGAGACCTAAAGCACTACTTGTACGTCGCCCTGGATAAGGGCGTCTGCTAAATCTTGTATTTGTAAATGGTGTATTCTGGAGTAAAAGTTTCATGACCTTTGGGTTAATCAAAATGCTAATGGATATGGTGAGAGAGAGAGAGAGAGAGAGAGAGAGAGAGAGAGAGAGAGAGAGAGAGAGAGACCAGAGAGAGAGAGAGACCAACACAAGTTAATATAATGAAATATTGACACTCTCCCAGTTTCTCTGAGGTTTTGAAGGAATGTAATTTTTACATTGTTGTTTTATTTTTCTTCTGTACTCTAAAGTTATGCATGCATGTTATACATCTTTAGGAGACAAATGAAGTTACACCATAAATTATATGATCATGTAAATACAGGGTGTTGGTGTTGGTTCGGGGTGCGAGTTCCCAAAGATTCTTTGCATAAGACACAGGGCCAAGGTGTCATTCAATCTCCTGCTTTGTGGATGAACCTTTGCTCCTGATGTTATCAAAGATCTAAGCTTAGGTGTGAAGCTTTTGGTATCCCTATGATAATGAAGGTGTCTGAGGGAGGGAGTAATCTGGTCCGGAAGAGCTATTTCCCCTGTTTGCATTGTTTTCACACTTCACCGAAGTGCTTTGTTCTCCTTGGAGGGGGATGCCTCCAACATGTGTATAAGAACTACAGTACTAAGAACTACCTAAAGCAGACTTGATGACTGCAGCGCCGAAGCAGTACACTCGGGTGACGTGTGGGCTCTTCCGTGCAATAAAGACTACTGCTGAAAAGATATCCAAGTCTCCTGGTCTTCCCTGGAAATAAAGTCCACAACAGTTTCTAAGAAGAGAATTAGGAAGACCAACAGCAAAATATATATATAAATAAATAAATAGGCTGCCCTGTCCAAGTACCTACAGACAACTTGTAATCAAGTACAAGTTGGGTTTATTGTAATTTCAATAACATATTGAACAATAAACAGTGAAACAAATTTGTTTTGCCAGAACAAAGGTGTCACTAATGTAATTTGACAAATGGTCCACTGGTCTCAACACACTGAACTCCCAGTTCACTTTATACACGTTGATTTTACATTTAATCATGTCAGAAAACTAGCAAAAAACGAAATAAATAAAGAGCCCCAGCCTACTGTAACTGTTGAACTCGGTGCTTAAATGTTACACTCGTTTTACCCACCAACGTTAGAAAAGTGTAACGTGTTGGAGGAGACTGGAGGTGAGAACAGCTTTCTGCTCCCTCACCGGTATAGACAAGAGAAACGCGCTCTTTATGGGGAAAAAAAATGGGTGGCTCTTAAAAGAGCCGTTGGTTGTGTAATTTTATAGACGGCGATGGCAACACGCTTTACTTGGAGCTGGTGTACTTAGGTCACGGCCTTTGTACCCTCGGACACGGCGTGCTTTAGCCAGCTCACCGGGAAGCAAAAGGCGCACGGCGGTCTGGATCTCCCTGGAGGTGATGGTGGAGCGCTTGTTATAGTGTGCGAGACGGGAGGACTCGCCGGCGATACGCTCGAAAATGTCGTTCACGAAAGGAATTCATGATGCCCATGGCCTTTAGAAGAGATACCGGTGTCGGGGTGCACCTGCTTCAGAACCTTGTACACGTAGATGGCGTAACTCTCCTTCCTTGTCTTTCTGCGCTTCTTGCCTCCTTTACCGGCCGTTTTGGTCACGGCTTTCTTGGAGCCTTTCTTGGGCGCGGTCTTGGCTGGATCAGTAGGCATGCCGCTGCTTCTCGAGTAAAACTTGCAAGCGAATGAATAATTTCCGGCAAACGGCCTCTCTATTTACAGACCTGCATTGTAATTCCGTACAAGGAGAAAACCGTAATATTATTGGTCACAAATACAAACCCTTTCACACGAGGCGCCTCCTACCGTTCCTTCCGCTTTCCCCCTCCCCCTCCTCCCCCTCCTCAGCTCCTGCTCTTTGTTACACTGCCCGCCATTTTATGAATGCATGCGCGCCTGTATGTATGGACTATGTACATTAATAACCATATATAATATTCTCTATATTACCAATTATTATTAAACATTTACATTTGCAGTATTTGGCAAACGCTATCCAGGGCGACGTTCAATAAGTATACGAATATTATGTACGAATAATATTGAATATTTTGAGTCAAAACCTATATTATGTAACGAGTTTATAATTTAGTAGCTTATAAAACTTAAACATTTTAAACAAATACGTTAGTCGTTAGAATCAGTTTACATTTATGTTTGGCCCTCACCTCACTCCGTTCTCTTACCTCCTCCCTCCTGAGCTACAAAGCTTTTGTTCCCGTCCGCCCGCGTATGTTTGGTGTTTGATACGTAAATATCAAGAGTCAAAAATATTTTTGTGATGTAGAAGCTTATATCAGTAGACCATAAGTAAACACCTTTACTGTTTATCTTTGAAAAAAAAAAGTTAAGTCCCGGGAAGTTTATAAGTCCTCCTGAATTACTTATTCCTTTGTGCATTAGTTCCTTTGTGTATGCATGCACGTGCGTCAGTTTATTGATTTTATAGTGTTTATATATCAAACACTGAAATGCAACCACATTCAAGTCAAAAATCTAGAAGGAATAATGGCTCGTTTGAGAGTATTTGGGTGGCTCTGAAAAGAGCCGTTGTGTTTCACGTAGTTGGGTAAAGAAGTGTTTAACCGCCGAAGCCGTAGAGAGTGCGTCCCTGGCGTTTCAGAGCGTACACGAACATCCATAGCGGTTACGGTCTTTCTCTTGGCGTGTTCGGTGTATGTCACTGCATCACGGATAACGTTCTCCAAAAACACCTTCAGTACACCGCGAGTCTCCTCGTAGATCAGACCGGAAATACGCTTAACACCACCACGACGAGCCAGACGGCGGAATCGCGGGTTTAGTGATACCCTGGATGTTATCGCGTAACACCTTGCGGTGACGCTTCGCGCCTCCCTTACCGAGTCCCTTACCGCCTTTTCCTCTTCCAGACATAGTGCTGCTCTTACCAAAATCCAAGCCGCTCAATGATCAAACACCGCGCAGTGTCCGCATGTTTATCCTCTCTCTAAAGGACCTACATGAGAACAGGAGAAGAGGTGGGGACTTAAACTAACATTCACTCAACAACGCCAGTATAACAGTATAACAACGCCACAGCCTTCAACCGTCTTGTTTCTTACTCAAGATTTTCTTTTTTTTTTTTTAAATTACTTTATTAAAGGAATTTATGTGAATTTACATTATATACAATTCCACAACACTAAAAATAGAACGAAACCCGATCGCATATGCAGGCAACATGCAAACATACAAAGCTCAAACACCTCCTCCTCATCCTCCTAATTTCCATACGTGTGCAGACATATCAAAGCATAGATCATAACATTTATGCTCCAAACTAAGTAGCACAGAGAGAGGGGAAGAATAAAGAAAAAAACACCGTTTATAAATAAGTGCTCTTGTAATTACCTCTCTGTTAATTGGTGGGGAAGGACCCGAAAAAATCTTACACACATTTTATTTAATTTATTGATGCAGCTTTACTGGGAAGGAAGACTATAGCTAAGCATTAGACTTTAGGTATAAAACATATTTTAATAACTTGGACTATAGATTTAGATAGTTTCCATGTTTTAATTTAAATTACCACTTTTTTCCACATCTTTTTACCCAATTGATTTCTACAAATTTTTTACTTGTGATTACTATACCGAGTCATTTAATCTCCTATTTTACTTTTATATCTATTGGTGGGGTTGGACCGGTATCTTTATCAGAATTTATCAGCATTTAGTAGAAGAAGTAGAAGAAGAATATGCTTTATTTGTCACATATACATTAAACATTTAATCTTAACTCATTCCTTAACTCACCGCACATTAAAGCATATAATAACCCCAGCTTGTTGTTGTAAACGGGGGTATTCTTAAATAAAGGTAGCATGATTATATTAATTATTATTTTTAGTAGTAGTAGAAATATTAGTCTCGAGATGAGACCAAAATAACAGATATTTACTCTAATTGTTCACTTTAATGTGAGTGTAACCGTTGTCCCGGGCAATTTTTTTGGTTAAATGACCATATATATTCACGGACAGCAAATGGCGTTTCGTCTCTTCCGTTTACCGCCTCTTTATATTTTCAGACTAGTGGACAGTATCACCATCAGCGACCATTTATCATTCTGATGTCATTGAGACATTCACCGAAACAAACATTTACTTTTGAAAGAAAGCACCTTTCTTAAAAAAAACAACTATAATATAGATATGCTTGTAATCATGTACACCTACATTTACAGCATTTAGCAGCCACCCTTATTCAGAGCGACATACAAATCCATGATTTATGGGTCAGTGAGTGTACAGTATAATTTGATGCCTGGGATTAAAAAATTGGAGATGTAAAAAACAAAAACAAAAATTCACGTTGAAAGTAAAACAGTATCAGAGAAGAGCAAACATCATACGGAGCGGCACACGAGCAACATGCATTAAACTATATTCAAACTGTTACAAATAGATTTGAAGGTTTAGTTTGTATTGTATTTCTTATTCAATTTAAAAACCTTGTGAAATTTTAAAATGTGTTCTGATATAGACATTATTTAATGTTTAATTAAATTAAAGAGGACTGTTTGTGTGTGTGTGTGTGTGTGTGTGTGTGTGTGTGTGTGTGTGTGTGTGTGTGTGTGTGTGTGTGTGTGTGTGTGTGTGTGAATTCTGAAGGGATTCTGAAGGGATGAAGTGGGATCTGGCATTATGTGGATGTAGAATTATACAACAACCAACACCTTTGTTGTGCTCTGTAACAGGAAATATCATTGGTCAGAGTGACTAACACTATTATTGCGGGGATTTTATTATGATTATAAATCTATTCATCATTACTTCATCATTATGTTTATATAATGTCTTTACAACAGCTTATTAAAACAGCATGATTTTTTTTCGTAGTCATTGCTATTGAAGTAAAAATGTTCCTTACTTCTGCAAATGAATCAGTGTGAACTGCGGAGCTGCTTCTGGCTACAGAGAAATCATTGTCTGGTCTTCATCACTCAGACTGCCATTCCTGCTCATTCCTGTCTTTGTGTAGTTCCAGGACACTAGGTGTGTTACGCTATGTTACGACTTTAATTTTAATTATGTTGTCTTACTCTTAATGCTGATTATGAATGGCTGATATGGCCTTAATGTGTACACTTGGGAGTCACACTGGGAGCTCTCACACCTTGTCCATACACGAACACATGTGCTTTAAGCAGCACACAAATGCCTGTGTTTCCAGTACTACACACATCACTCTCACACTGCTAATACATCACACACATTGACAAGGATCGTCATTTCACGTGCCACGCATGCAATTCCACCGACATGGCTGTTTTTCATCCCTTTTTACACTCCACTTTGTACCAAATGCACCGCGCACTTTCCTACAAAATGAGACTGTTGTTCTCTATTCGGCCATGAGGGGTCTCGAGAAACACGAGCAAAACACCCGTAAAAAGGCTTGCTGAGGAACTGACTCCCCCGACTGAACCTGCTTTCTCATAAGTTTTTTTCTCTATTTGTGTCACGGGTGGAGTTTTGGTTCCTTGCCGCTGTCACCTACGGCTTGCTCAGTTGCGGAAACTTAATTGTCTAGAATTGTGTTAAATTTGTGTCTGTGTCATTTATTACTGTTCAGCTGTTGTGTTATATATATCTTATATATATATATATATATATATATATATATATATATATATATATATATATATATATTTCTATATATATATATATATATATATATATCATATATTCTATATCAGCTGCTGTTATATGCTGCTATATATATATATATATATATATATATATATATATATATATATATATATATATATATATATATATATGATATATGATTTTCATAAGAATGGGTACTCCGGGTGTGTGTGTGTGTGTGTGTGTGTGTGTGTGTGTGTGTGTGTGTGAGAGAGAGAGAGAGAGAGAGAGAGAGAGAGAGAGAGAGAGAGAGAGAGAGAGAGGAGAGAGAGAGGAGACTGGAGCGGGTAGAGAGAGAGAGAGAGAGAGAGAGAGAGAGAGAGAGAGAGAGAGAGAGAGAGAGAGAGAGAGAGAGAGAGAGAGAGAGCGAGAGAGATGAGAGAGAGAGAGAGAGAGAGAGAGAGCGAGAGAGAGAGAGCAGAGAGAGAGAGAGAGAGAGATAGGTGCGGGGGCGGAGCATTGTGGGTTGAGTCTGAATGTCGAAGGTGGATTTGTGATTGGATGTTGATCTCATGTCATCCTAAGCCAATGAGAGACAGGCCGTGTTAGTTATATCACTGAGCGCTAGTGTAAAACGTTCATTTCTTGCTGCAGTTGCTTATACGACATTTCTGTTTGAACACGATGAGCGGAAGAGGGAAAACTGGCGGTAAAGCTCGGGCAAAGGCCAAGTCTCGCTCATCCCGGGCCGGACTGCAGTTTCCCGTGGGCCGTGTACACAGGCTGTTACGTAAAGGAAACTACGCTCAGCGTGTTGGTGCCGGTGCTCCGGTATATCTGGCCGCCGTGCTCGAGTATTTGACCGCTGAGATCCTGGAGTTGGCCGGTAACGCTGCCCGTGATAATAAGAAGACTCGTATTATTCCCCGCCACTTGCAGCTCGCCGTTCGTAACGATGAGGAGCTGAACAAACTGCTCGGCGGAGTGACCATCGCTCAGGGTGGTGTACTGCCTAATATTCAGGCTGTACTTTTACCCAAGAAGACCGAGAAAGCTGCCAAGACCAAGTAAACTGGATCAACGCTTTGTCAATACACAAAAGGCTCTTTTAAGAGCCACCAATTTCTTCTCCAAAAGTGCAGGTTAACGCTTGTTTACACACACAGTCGTAAAACTGAACAAGGCACATGCTATTCAAATATATTAATGATCCGGAGCAGGTAAGAATATTCTAGGGATGGGTGTGGTTAGACGAATAATGAAAAATGTAATTTCTGATTAAACCAACAATGCGCCGTGTTTGCATATGTGTTGCTTGGAATTTGAGCTCTCATTTCTCTCTCTCTCTCTCTCCGTCATTATATATATATATTAGTGTCCATGTATACCATATTGACTACTATTCATCTGCACTATCCACTGTCATTTCTGTGCCTACAAACCCATACCCTCATCATATTTGTTGTAAATAAACCACTTAAGCATTTCATATTCTCTGAATATGTACCTTGCAAAATGATAAAGATGGATGAAATCTAAAGTGAAACCGGTTTGCATGTAACTAGTTAACAGAAAACCTCTGTTCGAAAACCGCGGTGTGTGTTTCGAAATGTAGCTCTGTAGATCTAAGGCAATGGCGTTTGAGTTGCGTAGAAAGAGCTATACAATCACCAACCTTTTTGCGACGCGAGAGCTATGAAATACTCCTCTGACGTTATATATTCAACAACGAATTATTATTATTATTATTATGATATTTTATCTATTTTTATAGAAATACCCAATGAACGCAGAGCGTTAATGCTTAAATGCGAGCGTTCAGGAGATTAATGCTTAAATGCGAGCCGAGATCGCTAGAGCGTTTATTCTGCTTATCATTTCTGAAGTACAGAGATCAGCGTCATGGCAAGAACTAAGCAGACGGCTCGTAAATCCACTGGTGGCAAAGCGCCCAGGAAGCAGCTCGCCACTAAAGCTGCCCGCAAGAGCGCCCCGGCTACCGGCGGCGTGAAGAAGCCTCACCGTTACAGGCCCGGCACCGTGGCTCTGAGAGAGATCCGTCGCTATCAGAAATCTACTGAGTTACTCATCCGCAAACTGCCCTTCCAGCGCCTGGTGAGAGAAATTGCTCAGGACTTCAAGACTGATTTGCGGTTCCAGAGTTCCGCCGTCATGGCTTTACAGGAGGCGAGCGAGGCGTATTTGGTCGGTCTGTTCGAGGACACCAACCTTTGCGCCATCCACGCCAAGAGAGTGACCATCATGCCCAAGGACATTCAGCTGGCGCGCCGTATTCGCGGAGAGCGCGCTTAAACAATAGTTCTGTCTAATCTACACAAAGGCTCTTTTAAGAGCCACCTCATTATCTCATTAAAATCAGCAAGTTTTTTTTTTTCAATTTCATAACTATTAACTTTTATTTGCTACAAGAATGCGATTTACTTACTTTAGTAATTTAATTTTAATAACTGTGCTCAGTAATCATTAATTGCATAGCTATTTTAATAGTAAACTTTTTCAATACTAATAATTACTAGTTTTCGTGATATTCTCAGAATTACGATAATGAACAGTAAAATTTGACCTTTAAAAAATCTGCCTGAGACGTCTTCGGTTGGTGTTCTGTATGGAGCATGACTGCCATCTAGTGGTCGGTCAATACAATCATGTCCCTTGATAGGCTGATCTTCACGGATATATATATATATATATATATATATATATATATATATATATATATATATATATATATATATATATATATATATATTTCATATATAAACGATATATACATACATACACACCTACATTAACACGTGTATATATCTGGAGAGATGCTTTACTGACTGTATATTGTGCAAAATGGGACAGAAGATATATCAAGAACAAACAAAGAAATTTCTAGTTTATATATATATATATATATATATATATATATATATATATATATATATATATATATATATATATATATATATATCACACAGACAGGTGTATAAGTGTTGGGGCTATGAGGGGTCCATATGTGAGTCATTCCTTAATAAGATTTGGTCAGGAGATTTTTCTTGTATCTGCCTGGAAATAGTAAAAATAAGAAACAAAAAGTACCCGTGGTTTGCCTGGTTATCTCACACCACAAAAGTAGGCTAGTTGAACAAAGCAGGAGTTAATAAGGAGCCTGAATAACGTGGATGAGACGGAGGGAGACAGTGATGTAAACATGACTTAGGACAGAGAAAATCTTGGTCATTATCTTTTCTCTGCTTGTTATCTATATGGATAGACACGTGTCCTGAAGATTTACAGGATCACACAAGCATATGATTTACTCACACAAGCATATGTTGTCATGCTCTACGTCGCGTTTGGTTTCACTTATAATAAACAAACATTTGCATAAATCACAGCTGTTTCTCCATGTGCCTGTTGATTAGAATTGAAAAATTTTGCATTTAACTATTTTTTTTTAAACTTAAACTATATGCCAGAGTCAAAAACTCTTTAACTTCAGTACAAAAGTGTAGTCAGTAATTCATCATTTACCAAAGTCTACAGATAAACCATGAGTATTTCTACTAATGTAAAGGATGTGTAGTTTTGCATCTGGAGATGGTATATATTGTAATATTCTCTTTCTAATCCATCACAGTTGTACAGTGAGAGAGAGACCGAGAATAATCCTGTCCAAATACTTATGGACACTATTCAATATACATGTGATATATCTAACGTGGTTCGGGTTGATTTAATCACCGTGGTATGTCAGTCAAAACGCATTGAATATGCTTCCACAAAAGATTTATTTGAAATGATATCCAAGCAGGTGGGTGTCTGTGTGGTTCTTGAAACAAGTAGAAACAAAAGGAGCATCAGATACCAGAAACAATAACACAGAATAAAATAATAAAAATCAACCATACATCCGATCCTAACTAAAAATAATATTCCTCACTTGTCCACCCTACTCATACCCAGCAAATCACATACACAACCGAGTGGATCGGCCATAGTCTTGTAATAATTAAACAATTAAACAAATTAAATAAAGTTAAACAAGAACATAATTAAGTGGGGCACGGTGGTGTAGTGGTTAGCATGTTCGCCTCACACCGCCAGGATCCGGGTTCGATTCCCGTCTCGGTCATGTGTGTGTGGAGTTTGCATGTTCTCCCCGTGCCTCAGGGGGTTTTTTTTTTTTTTCTCCGGGTTCTCCGGTTTCCTCCCCCGGTCCAAAAACATGCATGATAGGTTGATTGGCACCTTGGAAAATTGTCCCTAGTGTATGAATGTGTGTGTGAATGTTTGTGTGTGTGTGCCCTGTGATGGGTTGGCATTCCATCCAGGGTGTATCCTGCCTTAATGCCCATAGACGCCTGAGATAGGCACAGGCTCCCCGTGACCCGATGGAAGATCGGATAAAGCGGTAGAAGATGAATGAATGAATGAATGAATGAATGAAGAACATAATTAAGGTAATAACACAAACATAAATGGCAAATACAGTTAAAGAACATGCACTCACTTTAACTGCACGCACACAAATAAACGCTCCCACTTCACTTCCTCCGGACATGAGAAGAATTCCCATGAATAATGTAGTCAGCTGAACAAGGAACCCTAGTGGGTCATATTGGCTTGCTACTACTTTATATATATATATATATATATATATATATATATATATATATATATATATATATATATATATATATATATATATATATATATATATAGTTTTTTTTTTTTTTTTTTTTTTTCATTTGAGGCGGTTTTGGTACCCAAGATTATCTGACTGCCACATACAATGTAGTCCTAATGCAAGTTCTTGGGGATCTGATTCAGTTTGATTAAGACAAAGCTCACCACTTTCAGATCTGGCCTTGTTTGGCAGGTGATCAATGACATTAGGGTAGTTGCATGCCCATTGTCTAAGTTTAAAACCTCCTTCCGCCAACAGGTTCACCAGTGTGTTCACTAGCACTTTTGCTTCATCAGTTGTTGCAACACTCTATAGTCAGTTATCCACATAGAAGCACCTTTCAATGGAGTGGCAGACATTGTCATCTGACCTACTGTGAGTAAGCACATGCTTCTGTAGAGCATATATTGCACAACATGGACTACAGGTTGTCCCGAATGGGAGCACTTGCCACTCGTAGATACCAGAGGGTTAATCTCTCTTCTGGTCACGCCATAAGAATCGAAGGAGGGGCTTATCCTCAGGCAGTAATCTTCCTTGATGGAACATTCCCTTTATGTCGCTGTTAGATTCTATTCTGGTACTTCAACCACATAACCAGCCTGTTTCTGGTCTCTCAGTCTTCAATCTCTATTTGGTAAGCCTCTGACCTTGTAGAATCTTTAGCACACGAGTGTATGTGCTATGTCGATTCTGCATCACTGCTTGCTTTGTGGCATGTAACTTGGGCATGTTTTTAACTCATAAGAGAGGTGTGAGGTGTAAGATGCCTCTAACAGGGTAATAGCTTCTTGATCTTGTTTAGATCTGGTTGTTAATTTCTCAGTTCTGAAGGGCAATACAGCAAGTTGTCCGGGCAGAGGTGTTTGGCAATGCCCAAATGGTCTGCATTAAAGGCTCTATGTATCTTAAAGACTTTATGTGAGGCTGACAGGATAGAGAGATGGTGAAGGAGACTGAAGCACCACGTATGATTTTCATGTCCTTCCTAACAGTTCTCAAAGCGAGGTTTTCTGATTTGCCAGGTAGCTTCAGTGCCTGTGCAGCTGCCTGCAAGAGGATGGTGTGTTCTGAGCCATCACCTAAAATTGCAAATGTTTCAAGAGCATGTTCTCCATTTCGCAGAATCCCTTTTGTGACCTTCAACAGGACTTGACTCCAGGATAGTGGCTGGTCCAGATACAGAACCTCATTGCTTATAGGAGCAGTTTTCTCACGGCCTGGTCTTCCATTCAACTCGTGAACTGCGTCAAGATGGTTGCAGATGCTTGCGTACCTTGCAGATTGTTCTTAAACAGCACTGTGCTGCCCGATGAGCTCAGCCACAACGCCAACAACTCTTATTGGTTTTCACCCAGTTTGTTTTCTGTTCTTTGGTGAGCTGGCTGTAATTCTGGTACTGACTCAGATAATGCTGATTATTTGTGCAGTAGGAGCAGAACATCTTTGTCTTGTCCTGCAATTTGGCCCCACTTGAATTAGACTCTTCTGAAGATGTGATACTGGTCGAAGATGTGGTTTGCGCCGGCCCCTTTTCTGGTAAAGGCATTCCTTTTTTCTCTGCCAAGAGACTCGAAATCACTCTGCTGTATTTTTCAGGCGGTACACATACCTTTTGAACTCAGCTCGTAACTCGTAGGGCAATTTTGATAAGTCTTGTTATGTGTGAGCCACACTGGATCTCAATTCTGCCGCTGTTCCCCCGATTGGTTCAGCATGCCTACCAGTGCTCTGACTTTCAATGCCAACCTCTTGAACCCACTGGCATCAGAACTATGGATTATAAGGTCATCCATCAGGTCGTTCTCTTTGCCGCAAAGCTAACTGATGAGGTTGGCCATATTGTTCAGTGAGAGAAGCCATGGCCTACTAGTATTTATGTAGGAGTCTGCAATGAGAAGAGCATCCCCAAACCTCAAGTGTTCTACAAGGATTTAATATTTAAATCTCTCAGTAGCTTCCTGGGGTAGAAGACTGTCTACTGAGACCTTCAATCAGGCAAATTCTCATGGGTCTCCATTAGTGAAGTCAGGGATTGTGGGCTTAGGGCATCTGTACATTCGTTCTTGCTGATGGTAGAATGTAGGCTGCCCTGTATCTCAGTAGAATGGCATACATGTGGTAGGTGTTGTTTTAAGATACCTAGGACTGAGGGTAGTTTTCACATTTCACATTTGATATATACCTAATAGGTGGGGGTGCTGCATACTCTACAGGATGGAGGATGTCATCATCCACTACAGGTGGAGGTGGTAGCGGCCAGTCTCCATAATAATATGACTGGGCTTTGTGTGATTGCAAGTGCACTGATCTTTGGTGGACTGAAGATGCTGTGTTAACACTCAGTTTCTGCTGCATATCTTAATGGTAGTCTGAAGCTGTTGATTTTCTCACTTAAGCTCCTGAACAGTTCTCAGAATCTCCGACAAATACCAAATGAGATACAGGCGTGCCTTCGTGACTAGGTTCGATGTATACTGGATGACTTATTATTCTCTGGGTTGTTCCAGTAGCAGTATCACAGTCCCTGATAAATGAGAGGGGTCTTCTTGGCTACCCTTTCAATATGAGGCTCCTGTAAAAACTCATGTCAAACTGAAGGTTGTTGGCGAATATGGGGGAAAGATGCCTCGTAATCCTTCAATCATCCTGAATATGCTTCCACAAAAGATTTATTTGCAATTATATCCAAACAGGTGGGTGTCTGTGTGGTTTTTAACTGCATGCATACAAATAAACGTTCCCACTTCCTCCGGACATGGGAATAATTCCCATGCACGCCACGCCACACAAACTGGTATGACAATAACATAACACGCTTCCTATTACACACTTCCGGTATATTACAGTACACTCCATACTGCCACACGGGGGCAGTAAAGGTCCACAGAATAGTACACATCGCAATATTAAAAAAAAGACAGAGCCCTTTACACAATATACTTTCAACATTTTCAACAACAATAATTTCAACAATATACACTAAAGAACAAAAATCACAACATAACAGATCTGACATCCTACCGTGCTCTCCTAACAAAATTTTCCTCTGATGTGACCTCTGCCAAGACTGCCTTCTACAAGGATAAGTTTGAGGCCTCTATCCATAATCCTCATAAACTTCATAAAATATTTTCTTCACTACTCAACCCCTCTACCCCTCCAGCTTCTTCCTCCCTGACAGCAGAAGACTTCGCCTCCTTCTACGAAAAGAAGATTGAGGAAATCTGCTTGACCTTCACTCCCCCCCAGACGACACTGTCACCCGCCACCGAGGAATGCCATAACACCTTAGCAGACTTCTCAATCGTCACTGATGATGAAAACCATTCAGTCTTGCAACCCCACCACCTGTCCACTAGATCCAATACCTTCATCCATGCTCCAGACAATCTCACATGATCTCCTGCCATTCATCTCCATAATAATCAATGGGTCCCTAACTTCTGGACATGTACCGGCTTCCTTCAAGCAAGAAAGGGTCACTCCCATCTTAAAAAACCTGCTCTGGACCCATCAGACATCAACAACTACAGACCGGTATCTCTTCTCTCCTACCTCTCAAAAACTCTAGAACATACTGTCTTTAACCAACTGTCTGCCTATCTCTCTCAGAACAACCTTCTAGAGCCAACCAATCTGGCTTCAAAGCAGCACATTCCACAGAGACTGCTCTCCTGGCAGTCAGGGAAAAGCTTCATGCTGCCAGATCCGACAAATTGTCCTCCGTCCTCATCCTGCTAGATCTCTCAGCAGCTTTTGATACAGTGAACCACAAGACCCTGTTATCTACCCTCTCAGGAGTCTTGGTATCTATGGAGCTGGAGCTGCATGGAATTGGTTTTCCTCATACCTGGAAGGTCGATCATTTCAGGCATCATGGAGAGGATCTACATCTGCTCCACGCAGCCTCACCACTGGTGTACCACAAGTATCAGTACTTGGTGATCTTCTTTTCTCACTCTATACTCTTTCTCTCGGTAAAGTCATCTCCTCTCATGGATTTGACTACCACTGCTATGCTGATGACACTCAATTAATTTTCTCCTTCCCTCCATCAGTTAAAACAGTGTCTGCTAGAATATCAGCCTGTCTATCTGACAACGCTTCGTGGATGAGCGTTCATCAGCTGAAACTCAACCCGAAGAAAACGGAACTGCTGGTGATCCCATGTGATTCATCTCCTGGTCAGGATCTCAGCATAGCTCTCCATAACTCTCTACTTTCTCCCTCCACCACTGCTCGCAATCTTGGGGTAACTATAGACAATCAATTATCTTTCTCATGCCATATTTCTAATGTTTCTCGCTCTTGTCGTTACCTTCTCTACAACATCAGAAGGATTCGACCATTTTTATCCACACAGGCTGCTCAGGTCCTGGTTCAGTCTCTCGTCATCTCGAGACTGGACTACTGTAACTCTCTGCTGGCAGGTCTACCACAGAACGCTATTCATCCACTGCAAATGATTCAAAATGCAGCTGCGCGACTCGTGTTCAACCTGCCTAAATTCTCTCACACTACCGCCACTGCTGCTCTCGCTACACTGGCTTCCTGTAGCTGGACGCATCAGATCAAAACACTGACGCTCGCCTACAAAGCCAAAAATGGATCTGCACCTTCTTACCGAAACCTACATCTCCTCACCTCCCGTACTGCACCTCGCTGCCTGAGAGCATCTAGCACTGCTCGCCTGGTTCCACCGTCTCTCAGGGTAAAAGGTAAGACCAGCTCAAAGCTCTTCTCTGTTCTGGCACCGAGGTGGTGGAATGAACTTCCACTGGATGTCCGAACAACGGAGACACTGTCTACCTTCAAACGTCGATTGAAGACATACCTCTTCCAACAACACCTATCCTAACATTCGTTCTTATTCTCTTTTACATCTCACTGTCCAGAAATCCAAAAAAAAAAAAAAAAAAAAAAAAGGCAACTGTCTATCCTCGTGTACTTTAGTTTGTATTTACCCTTCTTGAATGAATCTTATCCTTAGACCGAGACCTAAAGCACTTCTTGTACGTTTCCCTGGATAAGGGTGCCTGCTAAATACCGCAAATGTAAATGTACACAGTGAAGCAAAATGGTTCCCCATGATCCAGGTGACAATAATGCAATTTGACATAAATGTTCCAATGGTCTCATTGTTGTCTCATGTTGAGTTCAACAGTGAACTCCCAGTTCACTTCATTTAGCCACTCCATAAAGATGTTTTGTGCTTCCGTGCTCCTAATGTGAAACATTTGTGCTTCACTAATCCTAATTCAAATGGTGATCACAGACTGTCAGTAGTCAATATTTAACATAATATTTAACATTCATCATTTATCATACATATCACATTACACTAGTGTCCCTAAGTATTTGCACCGGTTCACAATGCATGCATGGAATTGTTCTAATTATGTGATAAATATTGGTGATGCTGCAGAGGTGAGCCATCATGGAGATAAGATTTTTAGGGTAATTTTAAACTGATCTTATAATCAAGTAAAGATAAACATTACATACAAAGGTTTATTTCATTTTGTTGGCCCCATTTAGTGGTCAATAGTAAAAATCATAAATGTGAATATTTTGACACTTCCTGATGACACAGCTGCATCTTTGTGAAAAGCAGAAATAAGTACCACACTCCATTTTCTTTTGGACAATATAAAACAACTGTGGTGGTGTCTCTAAAATCTATATTTTTAAGAAAGTGTGTTTCTTATTGTCCCCACCATGTTAACTTTTTCTTATTACAAATTCTTTATAGGTGATAAAAATAACATGTGATATAATTATCACCCTACAGTCTAGAGTCATATTGAGGACAAATGGTGAGCTAATGGTGCTAGTGAGCTAATGGTGTGTTAATAATTTCAGGTTTAGCCCTGATTATTGTTTTATAGCCCTATACGGTTATAATTTCAACCAGAGTATTTTATAATTTAGTGATTTTTATTTTTTAATTAAAGTCAAAAAAACCTTGATGGAATTTTTATGCATTTAAAACCTATAAACAGGTTTGTGCCAACGCTAACACAAGAGGAAGGTTAACTGAGCACTTTACCTTTAAGGAAAGAATTTAAAATTTCAGGAATTCTAATGTGGATGGATATAAACGAAGCAGAAGAAACAATGAGGGTTTTCAGAGGGATTGAAAGAAGGTTTACATTCTGGAAAATAAAAGCACTAACACTGAAAGGGGACAGTTTACGTTTTTTACATTTTAAAGGTTTCTACATTATGGATGTGGATCTAAAAAAAAATGTGGATGTGGATCTAAAAAAAAAAAAAAGTAGACAATGGGTAGAAAAAAATGAACAAAACTCATACCAATCTTGACAAGAAAACCTGACATGGAAACAAACAATCGGATTCTTCCTGAATAAGTGTAGCAATTTTAATTGTGGGGACTGCATACTTCTGATGAAACAAACAATTGGATGTTAGCCAGGTTACCTAATTTTTATGAAGACAAGTTGACAGCCTGGGAAAGTTTTTAGCTTGTGTACATTTTAACCCACAAGCAAGAGAAAGCAATTTTGAATCAGCCTTTATTCTTAAACTGCAGCATCTTAAATAATGCAAAAGAGTTATTTTTTAGACAAAAAAATAAAAGATGTTTTATATGAATATAACGAGGGGTCTTACCCGATACAGTACATAGTAGATACAATGGTTGAAACAAAGGTGAATTTTAGAGGACAAGAAATAGTAAATAAATATGATGTAATCAAAGATGCTATAGAAAAAAAAACTTAAAACAAGAAAGAAACTTTAATGAATTTTATAAAGACTTTACAAATGTTATTAATAAGGTTTTAAAAGATTTATGTTTAAGAATGTCATTTCAACAAAATAAAGAAGAATTGTCATTTTATTTGTGCAAGAACACTGAAACCCATTTAACAATTTTGCTTAAGATAGGAAATTTAATTTGTAAATATTAAAATAAAAATAACGAGTACATCTGATCTCGTCTGATCTCCGAAACTAAGCAAAGTTGGCTTAGTACTTGGAATACCACATGCTCTAAGCTTTAATTATTTATATATTTTTAGTTATCTTTTTTTTTTCTCTTTGTTTACTTTCAAGCTTCAATTTTGGATGGACAAATGAAAAGGAAAATGAACAAACAAAGACAAATAGGTATTTTAGAAAGGGATTTCTTGCAAATGGCCGCACCACTGTGAGAATGTCTGACCTTGTCCAATCTCAGAAACTAACAGACATGAGGCAGGTTAGTACTTCTATTTACAAGGTATTCATTTATGTCATTTATTTATTTGTTTACTTATATATTTTTTCACAAGGTTTTCATCTATATTCAATATAAATGTTTAATTTCCTGGGAATCCCAGGTGCTGTAAGCTTTAATTAACATTTTTTTTTACGATCAGATAACAAACAAACAAAGACATATAGGTATTTTGGAAGGGGTTCGCTTATGGCCGCACCATTTTGTGAATGTCTGATCTCGTCTGATCTTAGAAACCAAGCAGAATTGGGCCTGGTTAGTACTTGGATGGGAGACTGCCTGGGAATACCAGGTGCTGTAAGCTTTTATTATTTATTTATTTATTTTAAATATATATTTATATAATTTATATATCAATATATATATATATATCATATATATATATATATATATATATATATATATATATATATATATATATATATATATATATATATATATATATATATATTTATTTATTTATTATTTATTCATCCCTGACCAAAATCAGGTAACATAGACAAATAAGTATTTTGGAAGGTAGTTTCTCGCTTACGGCCTTACCACTTTGAGAACGTCCTGAGGAGGCGCTAGAGAGTGTTTGGCTGCAGTCAGTGAGGGAGGCTTGTTTGTGTTTTTTTGTTTGTTTTATGTCTGTTTGAGTGTTTTTTTGTTTAGTTTTTTATGTAAATTTTGTTTTAGCCCTCCCAGCAGCCTTTGGCTGTTCGGGGGGGCCTTATATATCATCATAGTTTTGTGTTTAAAATGGAAGGACAAACGGTAACCGTTTCTGGAATGGCAGAACCCCAAAGGCAAAACGACGCTGGACTAAAGAAAAAACAACAAACGGAACAAAGACAAGAAACACAGAAAACAGTTTACAAGAAGGAGGCAACAATTATACTGGATTTGCGAGATGAAAAAGAGGTGAGAGCTCTTGACATTATAAAAGCTGTGACCCTTAAGATTGGAGATGGAAAAATCCTAGCAGTGAGACCAAAACAAACAAACGAATATGAGAACACGCTGAAACAGGAAGAGGATACAGAACCTCTAATCAATGGCTTGGACATCAACGGCGTGACTTTTGAAGTGAAACCATTACATAACCGGGACTATACTGTTTCCTTCATGCATTTGCCTGCTTACATTGAGGATACAGAGGTGATCCACAAGTTGGAGCAAAGGGGATTAATCCCCTTACCCACCGTCAAAAGAAGGCAGTATCAGGGCACTAACATTAAGGACGGCACAAGCTTTATAAAGGCGAGGTTCCCCAAAGAAGTGGTCTCGTTACCATACAGCACTAAAATGGAGACAGCAGAGGGGCCACAACACTTCCAGGTGATACACAGCCACCAGATGAAGACCTGCCGGCTGTGCATGGGCCCGGACCATGTGGTTGAGGACTGTCCAGAACTCAAGTGCTACAAATGTGAGGAGAGGGGCCACCTCGCAAGGGACTGCAATGCAGTAAAGTGTCCGGACTGCCGGGAAGCGCTGAACAAGTGTGAATGCTTGCTGGAGAGTGACGAGGAAGAAGAGGAGCAGGTGAGCAGGCAGGAGTGTGAGGGAGACACAGAAAAGGAACAAGAGGAAAATGAAGGAATGAACATGATCGAAAACACAGGAAATTAGGTCAATAAAGAAACGACAGACGAAGGGAACAAACAGGAGCACCAGACACAACTAGAGGAAGAAAAGGGGACTGAAATGGACATTACTGTGGAGCCAGAAAACCCAACAGACACGGCAGAACCAAAAGACAAGGACGTAGGGAAAGTGGTTTTCTAGGAAATCCTTGTTCCGCACTTGCAGGAGCCACTTGACCCAAATTGATTTGCATGTATTTTTTGAAATGGTGTAGGACACATCATGCTTTGACAAAAATATGACATTTTTCATAAAATTATGAAAGTTTTGACAAAAATATTATTTTCCTTATTCAGAACCAAAATGATGAAAAAAAGTCAAAAACTGAAAAATATGATCGAAAAAACATTTGGAAAGTAATTTTTCATCAAAAATCTAAAATAGAACATTTTAGGTTCAGCCGTGCATGTGTCGAGAAAAAGGTGATTAACAGAGGCTGAAAACGCGTTTCTGCGTTCCGGATCTGGTTAACAAACCATGTACCGTGTTAGATTATGTTTAATCGTGTCAATTAGTGTTTATTTGTGCAAAAGTGTTGTGCCACATTTGTTATTTGTATGTTTATATTGTATATATAATTCATTTATTAAAACATTTATATATGAAATACATTTTTCACACAATCCTGACAGTAATGTTGTATGCCTTTTCTTTTTCAGAGATGGATATGAGAATAAAAACCCACAAAAGATAAGTACTCCCACAGTCTTTATTTGTTAACATGACAATCAGATTTACTTCTTGTTGTGCAATCTTCACTTTAATAAATTGCCAGTTGTGGTTCAGCAGTTAGCATATGATAGCATACTAGCAGCTGTATGTATATATAGCATGCATACTACATTATAACAGAGCAATTTTAACTTGGTTAATGAATATTGATCTATTAGTTGTTTAGAGTTATATTTAAATTTGTTCCTTTCTTCTTAATATAAAAATATTGTATTTGATGTTCATTGATTTCGTCTACCACACTCTACTACCACACCGCACTTATTACCCTCCTGATAGGCTGTCCCTATCAGGAGAGTAAAAAGAAAGATAATGAGCAAGGGTAGACAGGCATAAATGAAGTCAGTACATTGTACTCTTGTATCTAGGAAGTTGTCAGTGTGTTGCTGTGTTGGTTTCTTTTGAAATGAAAAACATATTTTCAGTTTTTAATTAAATGTCTGTAATGAAGTGTTGTAAATATTGTTGATCAGTAAAATTAAGGTTTTACTTACTGTTTCTATGATGTTGTATACATGGTGTTCAGCAATGCTTAAACAGAACATATGAAACTAACATACAAACCACAGAACATTGCACAAAGAATCATATTACCTGCAACAGCCTATATTCTTCCCATAATGCATCCTCTGACCATGTGTTCCACAGACGGGTAACAAACATGCACTCATATACTGTCAAAGAAAATGTAATTCATCAGACCAGACCACCATTACTGATGGAGTGTATTTCTGATGCTCAAGTGCCCATTGTAGATGCTTTTTCCTGCTGCCTGTTGTGTCCCACTCACTAAGAGGCAGCATAATAATGACATGATGAGTGTTATTTACTGCCCCTTTCAGTGGTCATAATGTCATGGTATATACTATAAGTTTTGGTTTATACAAAAATGTAAAATATAATAATCTCCCATATATTTTTGTAGAGGTAAAAAGTCAAAGGAGTCGCTGTTAAATCCTACTTGGAAAAACATGTGTAGACCTCAGAAAGGTCTAAATACATGCGCATGGCTTATAGCACTCAGCAATTTGAGTTTTATATATTCACTGTGTTGTGCACCTTTGTGAAACACAAATAAAGAAATGTTATCTATCTATCTATCTATCTACAGACGTCTTGTTGGTATCTATAGAAAAAAAGTACAATATATAATATATATATATAAATAAGAAATATATATATATATATAATGTGAATTCTATATGTTACAGATGAAAGTCACACACCACACACAATTATGCCACACACACACATGACCAGAGGAAGCATAAACTCACACACACACACACATGGTACAGTTGCACACAGAAAATAATGTGACCACAAGGGACATGTTAATTGACCCTGAAGGTGTGTCAAAATTAGTCTTGTCTACAACCTTGTAATCAGCCATTGCTTGTGTAATCACTGTGTTGTTTGGTGATATGGTGTGTACAAATTGACCAGAGGAAGAAAGGAAAGTGCTGAAGAGATCAGAAAGAAAATATATCAAGCATGTTAAAAAGTGCCGCTGAAATATATTTCAGAAGTAATCCATGGGACTGTAGCCAACCTCCCTGATGGCCGCATTTGACAAATCTAAGAGAAATCTAAGAGACGGATTAACAAAAGAGCAAGACTTCTAAAGAGATGGTGAACTTCATGCTCAAGGAACATCAGTGTCAGATCGCACCATCCGTCGTTGTTTGAGCAAAGTGGACTACATGGGAGGCGACCAAGGAGGACACCATTGTTGAAAACGAATCATAAAAAAGCACGACTGGATTGCCAAACTTAAAGCCACAAAGCTTCTGGGACAAGCCAGCCTGTGGAGAGATGAGATACCTGAAGTTTTTGCAAGGCACATCAGCTTTTTCACCGACGAAAAAATAAGCATAAAGAATTTTTAAGAACACTGTTTCAGTGCAAAACATGAAACTCTGTTATACAACACACACACACAAACAAAAGTCAAAAAGACACACAGACACACCACACCCACACCACACACAGACAATATCTCACGACTATCAAGGAATCTAGAAAAAGCTAGTTTTGTAATAAATGTTTCAGTGCAAAACGAAACTATTCACAGCAATGACCCAAAACACACCAGCTTGGTAATGGCTAAGAGGAAAAAATTGGACTATTCTAAAGTGGCCGTCTATGAGCCCTGACCTCAATCCTATTGTCCATTTTTGCAAACATGACATAAGGCACCCTTCAAACCGGACACAACTGGAGCAGTGTCATGAGGAGTGGGCCAAAATACCTGTGAGAGGTGCATATGACAGTTACAGGAAGCGTTGTGATATGCAGTGATTGCCTCAAAAGTGACTAATAATGGATTAGGGGTACAATTTTTGTCATGTGTTTCATGAGTTTATTTTTTTATATAATTCTGTTGAAGCTGGTTGAAATACAATGTCTGACTTTCATTTTTTTATTTATTATTTATTACTTTTGTCATATTAAAGTGTATAAAAAGAAACCCCAGTACATATATATATATATACTAGACCTTCACCTCAAATATATTTCTGCAACTATTTTAATCCCAACAGACCTCAAAAAGTGCAAACATGCCTAAAGATTCACCTGTGATGAGCTTCCCTGAGACTAAAGTGTTGATTATCAAGAGGCTGAAGACCAGATCCACTGCTGATGTGGCAGACACCTTCAATGTGTCTCAGCGTCAAGTACAGAGGATAAAAAAAAGATTTGAAGAGACTGGAGACGTTTTTGACAAGCCCAGGTCAGGCAGACCCCGCAAGACAACTGCTCGAGAGGACCGTTTGTTGGCTCGAAAATCCAAGGCCAGCCCATTTTCCACTGCAGCAGAGCTCCACGAGACCTGGTCACCTGAAGTCCCCGTGTCAACCAGAACAGTTTGTCGGATTCTATCTCGAAATGGCCTCCATGGTCGAATCAGTGCCCAGAAGCCAGCACTAAACAAAAGACGATTGAAAAAACCGTGTGGCATTTGCCAAGGCCCACAGCCTGCTAAAAGGATGGACGCTGGAAAAGTGGCAGAAGGTGGATTTTTCAGATGAATCTTCTGTTGAATTACACCACAGTCGCCGCAAATATCGCAAATATTGCAGGAGACCTACTGGAGCCCGCATGGATCCGAGATTCACCCAGAAAACAGTGAAGTTTGGTGGCGGAAAAATCATGGTCTGGGGTTACATCCAGTATGGGGGTGTACGAGAGATCTGCAGGGTGGAAGGCAACATCAATAGTCTAAAATACCAAGAAATCTTAGCTACCTCTTATATTCCCAACCATAAAAGAGGCCAAATTCTGCAGCAGGATGGTGCTCCATCGCATACTTCCATCTCCACATCAAAGTTCCTCAGGGCGAAGAAGATCAAGATGCTCCAGGATTGGCCAGCCCAGTCACCAGACTTGAACATCATTGAGCATATGTGGGGTAGGATGAAAGAGGAAGCATGGAAGACTAAACCAAAAAATATTGATGAACTCTGGGAGGCTTGCAAGACTGCTTTCTTTGCTATTCCTGATGACTTCATCAATAAGTTGTATGAATCCTTGCCAAACCGCATGGATGCAGTCCTTCAAGCTCATGGAAGTCATACAAGATATTAAATTTGGATCTCACAGCACCACTACTTAATTTGCTGACATATTTTTGTATTTGCAGTAAATTTGTTCAATTTCTGTATAGGCGACAAAACTTTTGTCTTGCCAAAATTTGACCTTTCTGTTTTGATTAAATGATAAATCTTTTTTCAGTGAAACTAATTTATTTCAGTGCATTAAACATCATTTGGGAGGGTTTTAGCTGTTCATACGAGCTATTTCTAACACCAATTGATTAATTAAAAGTCAATAATAGCAAGGTTAATAGCAGGTGTTTCTACAAAATAGATAAGCGACAAGACTTTTGTCAGGGACTGTATATAAAGAGAGAAAGAAAGAGAGAGAGAGAGAGAGAGAGAGAGAGAGAGAGAGAGAGAGAGAGAGAGAGAGAGAGAGAGAGAGAGAGAGAGAGAGTAATACGAAATATTGTTAATATAATAACAATATATATACTTATATATATATATATATATATATATATATATATATATATATATATATATTATATATATATATATATATACTAGATATATATATATAAGATCTTATGTTTTAAAATTAGCCAGCAAAAACAGAGACTTAATACAAGACAGGCCTCAAAGCATATCTTTTTTTTTATTATTATGCTCAATTTTCAGGTAAAATAACTAACTTTAAGCTTTACAAATTTAGTAAGAAAAAAAGAGAAATAAAACAATCACAATAATCTTATCTAATCTGCTCTTGCAAAGTATTTTATTCTTAAAACAAGACCAATAATATTTCTTGACTAGAAATAAGATTGTAAATACTTGACAATATAAGGAGAGTACAATTTGTGACACTGTGTTGTAGTCACAGGAAGAACAACCAGCAATTTCTTTAAAACCATGTATGTTCATGAATATGAGGATTGCATCTGAAAGTGCACAACAGAGAAAGGACAACTTGAAAAAGGCAGAGAAAGTAAAAGTGCAGAGGGAAGTGAGAACGGCTGTCTTAAAGCAGAAAAGCTCAAAGAAGTTCAGATGCAGCAAACTGAATTAGGTTATTGAGGTGTCTGATGTGGTCAGTCTTGGATGCCACGGACCCTATGGGTTGCCGCTGTCCACAGCTGGAGGAAGCAGTGTTGAAGCACCCCTTTAAGGGTTCGTAAGGCAAAGCAACAAAATAAAATAAAATATTAAATAAAGCCAGGTTCTTGTTAGGCCTTATTATTTTCTCTTTCTCCGAGTCAGAAAGTAATCCAAACAGATCTTTAAAAAACTAATGTCAAAATTCTTGGCTGAATGTAATCATCATACTGAAAAATATTCCTATAATCAGGGATGCACACAACCCAAAATGAAAAGTGCGTGCAGTTAATAAGCTCCAAGCACTCATGTGCATAAGGTGTGCAGTATCATATCCTGTGCACTGCACACACAAGTGTGCAGGGGGAATTCATATTTTGAAACATTTAATTGCTCCGTTGTCAAGCTGATGAAGTTTTATTTATCGACAGGTGGAACAAAAAAAAAAAAAAACATCAGATGGTCGGCATGGAAGCACGGGACCCTTTTTCTAGATAGATAGGAAAATGGCAGTTGCCTGTTATTCAGATACAATTGTCTAATACAGATGATATCGTTTTGAAGCACATCTGCACAGAATGTTTTCAGTGCTTTCTGGCCAATATACTTGACACCAGCAACATTCTGCAGCTAACTTCCCTAAGGGAGGAAAAACTAACCATAGGCGAATTTAAAGATCAACTCATGCTAGTGATTGGACAGTACACCCTATTGCTTAATGGAGAGGGCCAACACAGAAAACAAGAAGTTCACAATGCTGACAAAGCTGAAGATGTCGTTTAGTTTTGCTGTGTGCAGGTGAGTACCAGTTCCATTATCTAAGAGCTGTCATGAGAACCAGGCTAAAAAATTGTGTGCATCCCTGCCTATAATGACAAACTTAAATATAAACGGAAATAAATATAAAGAAAGATTATGCATCATTACAGTTTATTCTTCATTTACTGCAACATACTGTTCTTTATACAGAACCGGCTGGGTTAAATTGTTGTGATCTATCTAAAAGAGTAGATAAAATATCATTAGTTAAATATATAGAGATTAAATTACTTTCTTAGAAGATACAGAAAGGCAAAGTCTGGCGTTCATCATTGGAAATTAAACACTGTCATTTGGGGGGTGGGGAGTTTATAGGCTATGAAAAGGCTTAGTAATTAATTTCAGTAATCATTTCAGATTTTTGAGCTGGCGGTTAGAGGAGCTTATCTTGCTTTCCATAAAATCCACTTTATTTTGCAGTGTGTCCAGCAAGACATCTTGATCATCAATCTCGGATTGCAAACCAAGGCCCAAATTCTTCAGTCGACTCAGCCCCTTAGACATCTCATCTTAAAAGAAACAGACAGACCCAGACACATACAAAATTTGAATACTCAAAGCTAGTGTATTTGTTAATTGATTCCATAAATGTTTTCTGATTCTTATCTTACCTAAATTATTGTCCAGATGCTGATGAGCAGCTTTCAATTGTCTGTTCCTTGAGGGTGCATTTTGAGATGATTCACTAACAAATGAAGCTTCAAACCCTTTTGGGCAAACATAATGTGTGAGCTAATTCTTAAACAAATAATAATCTTTTGATTTCTTAATTTCTTAAATTATCTATTAATTCACATATACACTATGATGTACACATTTTTTTTAATTATAAGAAGCATGACAAAGACTCAGTAAACAATATAATTTACTGGAAAACAAACTCCACACATTTACATAAAAGCTATATATGTCTGTGACAAACATAGTCACTTGAAATAAGGAGCAAAAGAACTTACCAGATTTGTCCAGTTTCCGGAGGTTCGGGTGCAGTGCCTCATAGTTATCCTCATGCTCCTTGCTATCCGACAGTGCATTCTGTAATCTGTATGAAAATTTATATACAGTAAATATATATGTGTATATCTATATATATATATATATATGATATATATATATATATATATATATATATATATATATATATATATATATACATACATATACACACAGTGTTGGGGGTGTTATTGTTTTTTTATAAAAAATATATATACACATGAAAAATGTGGTATGCATATGAATTCAGCGCCTCCTATGCTCTTATACAGCAATCAACGACCTCCAGATGTCACCTAATTAGTAATTAGAGGCTACCTGTGTGTAATCCCAGTATTATAAAGTTTTGGAGAAGCAGGGTTAGATTATAAAAATAAATCCCAAGCTTTGAATATCGCATGAAAATGTAACTCATCATCCGAAAATGTAAAAAGTATGGCACAACTACCAAGAGCTGGCCGTTCACTAAAACTGACAGGCCAGGTAAGTGGAGCACTGATCCATGGTAACTCTAGGAGCTGCACTCCACCAATCTGGCTATTATATAATACTGCCGCGAAGAAAGCCATTGAAGACAAAAAATTATAAGAAATCCCAATTGCAGTTTGCCACAAGTCATGTAGCAGACAGAGCAAACATGTGGAAGAAAGTGCTGTGGTCAGATGTGACCTAAATGAAACTTTTGGCCTACATGCAAAACGCTGTGTGTGGCAGAAAACTAACACCATCCCTCACTGTGAAACATGGTGATGACAGACAGCATCATGCTGTGAGGATGTATGACTGAACACGAAGCTGGGACACAAAGCTGGATGGTGCTAAATGCAGGGCAATCATGTAAGAAAGTCTTTTAGTGGCACTAACTGACTGGGCAGTAGGTTACTCTCCAGCAGAACAATGACCCTAAACATAAGCCAGAGCTACAATGGAATGTTTGAGATACAAGTATATTCATAGTTTGAATGGCCCAGTCAAAGTACAGACCTAAATCCCATTGAATATATTTTTCAAGACTTTCTGGTGCAACTGGAGCTGTTTTGCCAAGAAGAATTGGTTGAAATTGCAAAACTGGTAGACCTAAAAAGGCTTGCAGCTGTAATTGCAGTGAATGGTGATAGGTGGGACTAAATACATATGCAGGCCACATTTTTCAGATTTTTATTTATAAAAAAAATTATGATTTTTCTTGCACTTCACAATTTTGTGATACTTTGTGTTGTCTATCAAATAAAATCCCAAAAAAATACATTCAAGT
Source organism: Kryptopterus vitreolus (assembly GCA_030449085.1). Taxonomy (NCBI): domain Eukaryota; kingdom Metazoa; phylum Chordata; class Actinopteri; order Siluriformes; family Siluridae; genus Kryptopterus; species Kryptopterus vitreolus. The sequence continues at coordinate 29,411,029 of JACRUU010000005.1, forward strand.
TTGTAGTTATATCATGATAATTTGTAAATATTCATAGGGTATGAATACTATTGCAATGCAATGCAATGTGTATACAGATGCTCCCCATCCGACGAACAAATACTTTATGAACTTTCACTGAGCTTCACTGTAGTGTTGACTGTAATGAACACAGAGAGTAGAACATCTCGAGTGCAGTCGTACTGTATATTAGGATTGTGACGGGTAGCTACTAGATAGAGACAGACAGACAGATAGATAGATATGGAATATCTATCTAATATATGCCTTGATATTTGTTTAGTCTGTTTAACCATACATAAGTCATGAATAATGTACAAGACATTTTTAAAGTTCTTCCTGGCCCTTGTTGACTGATTAAACCCTTGTAGACGATTGTGTGAAATCACATCAAACTGCTTCAAAGTGCTTGAACACACTCAATTCAATGTATGTATTCCTCCAATAGCAGTTGAGGAATATTTGATACGTACTTTTGATACATTTTTTAAAAATATGATTGTGAATAAATTCAGGCAATAATGGGTTAACACGTTCATGTGATAACATGACTGCTCTGTGTATTTATGCTCTGTGTCTTTTTTTATACAGATTATACATTTAAATACAGTTATTTAAAAGTGCCGTGTTGAGCCGGAAGTGGAGCACATATTTTAAACTAGTGATAAATACACAGATAAAGTTTGTGGACAATTTCAAGCAGCTTTTCTGGAGATAGGAACACTACATCATTATCTGTACAAGATTTAATAAATGAATATGAGTGAGAATAATAATGAGTTTAATTAAACAAGTCATTTACCATGACTTACTCTACACAGACACTGCTTTTTGAAAGCACTTTATTTTTGTTTTGATGGAATGTCAATTAAGTACACAAAATGTTTTTCCCTGATATACTTGTATGCAAGCATATACACTTTTTTTTTTTCTTTTACCTGTTGCTGGCCTCATAGACTGGTAGCTGTTCCTTCTGTTGATAACTTATTTCAGAATTTCCTTTGAAGTAGCTAACCAATCCTCCCCATACACTCTTAATAGAGTTGATGTGCTTTTGACTAGTCTTCATGTTTTGTGTCATATTATCCACCATTTTCCCTGTCCTTTTCAAGGCCTCACCCTGACGAATCAATTCCTGTTGAGACAAAAGGACAAACATCACGCACAAATACATTGAACATTATATGAAACAAGTAGTTGGACAAACATTTAGGAGACCGATATCTGGGCCATTTGAGTTGTAACTACACAATTTTAGAATGTTTTATCCAGTAGGTTTTCTTAAACACTACACACATAACCATAGTAAAATCCAAATAAAAGATTAAGATTAGGAAGGTGACCTTCCTGGAGTGTTGTTGAGAGAAGGAGTTACCTTGGAAAATAAATGATAAACGTAAGCAATACTTCTAGGAAGAATGGGAAAATATTTAATAATCTAGGTGTTCAAAGCAAATATTGTAGAGTTATTGTTGTTAGGGATACACCGATATGGAAAATTTGGCTGATAATGTTAACTCTTATATTTGGAGGACAATAGCCAATATATATAGGCTGATAATTGTTTTTTCTACGCATGTTTGCAAAAACAAAAGGCACACACATACAGTGAACAACTGATTTTATTTTAAAACCTTAACTTCAGAAAAGTGAACTGATCTATAACTGATCTAAGTGAACTATAACTATTTACTATTCATTTCTATGGACAACTTTCTTTTACATAAAATCTATTGCTTGACAAAAAAAAATAACATTAATTGCATACTCAAAACATCAAGCAAAAAATTTTTAATATATAAATGTTAATTCTGACTGTGTGAATTTAAAAGAAAGGCCAACTAGAAATGTTACAGGATTGCCTGGCTACGTCATCTGTGAATGCAAGAGTGGGATATTTTTTTTAATGAAGAGAAGCATTTCAGCTCTCTCACACATTAGTCTGTTTCTCTTTTCATCAATGACATTTGATGCTGCTGTGAAGAGACGTTCCCTGTCAATGCTGGTACAGGGAGCTGACAGGTATTTGGCGTGCAGCTTGGGACAGGGCCGGAAAATGGGACAGATTGCATTTCCAAAACTGCAGTGGGCTCTCACTCCTGGTCACACACTTATATATGCTTACACCTACAAAGAACAATACAATGTATTACAATCCTTCCTTAAATAGAACACACTTAAGCATGTAAAACACTAACAAACAACAAAAACACTGTAAGCATTCATTTCAGCTTAAATTATATTTAACAGAATTTTAAAAAATCTTGTCTTGTACTTATTATAAATATTGACTACTGCTTAACTTTAATTACTGGTTAAATATTTTTAGAGAGAAGTTAAAAGATTAAAGCATGTTTTTTACTCAATATACTCAATGCACTGCTAAACATCACATAAGTCAAAAAAATGTTATATAATGTTTATATAGTAACATATATAATGTTAAATGATAAATCTTATTTTGTGGTTTTATTTTATTCTTTATTAATGAAGTGGGAAGAAAATGATTCACCTGCTGTCCTGTTGGAAATGTATGGTGCGTCTACTGTTCATTGGCCGTTTTCTTCAAGAATTTCTCCATAAATGTGAAGCAGGGAGGTTGCGCCTACTTCACTCTCAGTGCACGTTTTTAATGGGGGCTCTCTCCTATTTCTCTTGTTCTCTGTATTGTTTTCAGGTTCTGTCATCTTGTCCAGTTGTCTCAGTAGCATTTCTGTTGCTCGCTGTTTGGTGGCTTGATCAAAAAACGATCTTTGTACCTTGGGTCCAGAATCGTTGCCAAGAAGTACAACGGCTCAGCGTATATGCCCTTAAACCTAACACTCTAACAGAGCAGCTTTTGTCGTCTTCACACCGCTGTCTGTACTAAGATTTTTGTTCAATAAATGTTTACGAGGCCCAATGGAGGGAATCACATCTGAAGCAGTTTCCATGTGTGAACTTATTTCTCTCGTCAGTTCCTAGAAAGGTGCAAGCAGTGTTATTGCATTTTCAATAAGGCCCTACTGGTGTTTGCTGAAAGATGCAGGAAGCTAAATTCTTCCCCATATGTACCAAGTGCTCGTTCTGCGCTAACAAACTCGACATCATATAAAACGTACTGTTCGAACGTGTCGGTGTGTCTTGTAGCATCATCATTTTTCACAGTCCTAGCTCTGTTTGTATCTCTCCAAGTCGGACATGGCAAGGTGAGAATATTTGAATTGCCCGACTATCTTTCTCCCTATGGCCATACAGTCGAAAATGCTGTGCTCGCCAAGAACTCCTTCGTGCACGGCTAACTGGAGAGTATGAGCCTTGCCGCCAAGACAATTCAAACCAGTCTTCGATGGCTTTAACCATATTGCATCATATATGGCAGTGTTTTTCAACCGGTGTGCCGCAAAATATTGTCAGGGGTGCCGTGAGAAATTCTCCAATTTGTGTGCCTGTGCGGCGTAGCGCCCGGCAGAGTAATCATGTAGTACTCTTCTAGATCGGAAGGTGGCAGCAGCAGGTAGCAATTTGCCTTGTGCTTGCAGACGAAAATATTGGTGACGCATGGATGCAGCGGCAGGTAGCATTAACGGTGGTGTTGTCATTGTGGATAGCGAGACGAGTCAAAAGTGATGGAGAAAAAATGCTGACACTGTACTGGACCCTGGACAAAATCCGGACCCAGATGAGGGCCCTAGTATGAGTGGAGGTGAAAAGAAAGCAAAGACAAGGCAATACAACGAAAACCATCTTTCATTTGGATTTACTTTTACCGGAGATGCAACGGCACCGACTGCGTTGTGCTTGGTATGTGGTGAAAAGCTCTCCAACGGTGCTATGGTTCCAAGCAAGCTTAAGTGACATCTCCAAACTAAACATCCTTCACTTCAAAATAAAAATGTAGAGTATTTTGTTCGCCTGTGTGATCAGACAGAGAAACAGGCCACTTTCATGAGAAAAACCGCAAAGGTTAACGAGAGAGCCCTTAAAGCTAGTAGTAGCTGAACTTGTGGCTAAAGCAAAAAAGTCTCACACTGTGGCAGAGCAATTAATACTTCCCGCCTGCAAAGCCACTGTAACTGAGATGCTTGGACACGAAGCGGCTAAAGAAATAGCCAAAGTCCCTCTCTCAGATAACACAATTTCCAGACGAATCAATGAGATGTCTGCAAACATAGAAAGTGTTGTTTTGGACAAGATCCGTATCAGTAATAACATTGCTTTGCAACTTGATGAGTCTACTGATATTAGTGGACATGCTCAACTCTTGGTCAATGTGCATTTTGTGGATGGAGACACAATCAGAGAAAACTTTCTATTTTGCAAGGCTTTGCCAGAAAAAACAACCGGAGAGGAAATTTTTCGCGTCACATCAGAATATCTGGAAAAAGGAGGACTTAAATGGGAAAACTGCACAAGTGTCTGCACTGATGGAGCTGCAGCCATGGTTGGGCGCACCAAAGGTTTTGCAAGTAGAGTGAAGGAGAAACTGTTTTTTACACCGCGAAGCCCTCGGAGCCAAGACTTTACCGGCAGATATCGTTCCTGTGTTGGATGATGTTGTGCGCATGGTAAACTTTGTAAAGTCACAACCTGTAAAAACTCGCATATTTGTGGCTTTGTGTGAGGAACTTACATTGGACGTTGGACTTACATTGGCGCTCCATATATCTGCAGTGAAACTTATATCCATAAAATCTTTGCACAGAAGTTTGTGTATGTGAGCTACCACTTTATTGTATAGAATGGAGAGTGAAACGTCAGTACAGTGCCGCTGACAAGGGAGGGAGAAGCGCGGTTCAATAAATTTGATAAGCCAGCAAAATTCCAAATGCTCAACAATGCTAAAAGGCTGATCATCAATTGCTATCATTTTCACAACTGAGTGTCAAGGCTTTTATTTTGGCACTGTCCTTACCAAATATATTCGTATTGCCATGTGTTTGTTGTACTGGGTGGGTAGTGATATTCTTCTCATAATCTTTATAAATATCGGGATGGCAAAATTTCAAATGGCTTATTAGATTACATAGATACATAGTATAGATAAAGTTTTTTGTTCTACTGCCCCCTCTCATTACCTCGAATTTGCATCTGTTGCAGATTGCATGTCTGTTGTCCTCTGTTTTCATGACGAAAAACGCATATAAATCCCACGCATATAAATCGTGTGTGTTCTTTGCATGACGTCAAAGAAGTGACGATTAAACCCCTAGAAGCCAGTAGCAAGCACGTGAAGTGGTTCAGCTACCAGAAATAACACATAATTTATCGCCTTAAAGATATCAACCTAATTTTGTTATCGTATGGATAACAGTAATACTAAAAATAGCATTCATTGGCAGATACCATATGGCTGCCGATATATCGCGCATCCCCAATTGTTGCAATTAAAGCAGTGGTTCTATGTAGTATCAGAGAATAAAAGATAAAAATGAGAAAACTTAAATGACTTATTCAGCACTGTTAATTTAGGTTTAACATTTTCATTTGTGTTTAATAGAATGAATTAATAGATTTTATTATATAATTACAAACCGTTTACATTTTCTGTCCCAACTGTTTCCAATTTCTGTGGGCACTGTATGAGTGAATGAATAAATAAACTAATTAAAAAATAGAAGGTCATAATACATTTCATTTTAGTTATTAATGAAACAGTTTAATAGATTCAGAGACTAAGACTTTAAAGAAGACTGCGGTTTCAAGATATGCAGTTAGCTTTCGCGCTACTTTGGGGGAAAAAAAGCACAAAGAAACTGCTAATGTAGACGACCACGGATGCAGTGGCTAGGAAAGGCATCATAATATAGCATAGGAAACTAGGAAACGCGCATCATGCATAATTTCTATTCAAAAGTAGAAAATGTACAGCTGTGCCATCAGCAAAGAACTAGTGTAACCAGGAACACCTGTGGAGAGGTTGTAGTTATAACATGACAAAATGTGGAAATATTTAAGGTGTATGGATACTTTTGAAATGCACTGTATTTTATGACTAAGCATTGTGCCGCTTGTATAGCAATACAGATTTACTGTCCTCCAACACACACACACACACACACACACACACAGGCACACCCATTTTTAAGAGCAATTTTAACAATTTTGATATATTCAAGCAATATAAATTCAAACTGAAAAAATAACATTATTATTGTTGTTATACCCACTATACAGATGTAAAATCAAATGAGTATTGCACAAGGTACTCATGATTATAACATCGTTACTTGGCTTTCTAAAGAAGGCTTGACTATTTAAACCTCAGACATTTAATTTGATGTGCTCCTGACACTTGAAGTGAGAGTGAACACCTTGGTGAGATCAAAAGAACTGTCTGAAACTGTATACACCAGGGGTCACCAACGTGGTGCCCGCGGGCACCCAAGGACCACATGAGTAGCTTTTCAGGCCTGTTCTAAAAATTCATCAGTGATATGAATCTAAAATGTTAGTTAACTCATTGTGAACTCACAATAGTTAACTCACAATACTTATTGTGAGGAATCATCAGTATCATTAATTATAATATATAACTAAAGGCAAATGTGTTATTTCAGAAGAGTGAGTCAAACTGGTAGCCTTTTGTATGACTCAATTTCTGCTGAGCAACAGCTCTTTTCAGTTTCTATTGGATTTAGGTCTGGAGACTGGCTAGGACACTCCAGAACCTTGATATACTTCTTATGGAGCCACTCCTTGGTTTTCCTGGCTGTGTGCTTTGGGTCATTGTCATATTGGAAGACCAAGTCACAATCCATCTTTAATGCTCTCATTGAGGGAAGAAGGTTTTTGACCAATATGTCACAATACATGGCCCCATTCATCCTCTCCTTAATACAGTGAAGTTGTCCTGTCCCCTGTGCAGAAAAACACCCCATTGCATGGTGCTTCCCGGCCCATGTTTCACTGTAGGTATGGTATTATTGGGATGATGCACATCATTCTTCTTCCTCCAAACACAGCGAATGGAGATAAGACCAAAGGGTTCTCATCTGACCACAGGACACCGTTTTGTTTAGCGCTGTTTGAACCAGGTTGCACACGATGCACTTTATGTAGCTAGGACAATTTAGTCTAGTCCTCTGTATTTTTATGGCTCCATGTTGTAATGTGTTATGTTGTTATATGTAGCACCAAGGTTCTGGAGAAATGTCTCATTTCACTGCGTCAGCTATAAATAGTTGAAATGACAAAAAGCTCCTGACTTGACCACACGAGGAGAGATCTCCCGTGGGGCCCCAGTCCGAGGGACATTGACAGTCATCATTAGCCTCTTCCATTTTCTGATAATTGCACCAACAGTTGTTCTTTTTTCACCAAGCTGCTTGGCAATTGCCCCATAGCCTTTTGTGCAGGGTCTATGTTGTCTCTTGTGACATGTTGACAGCTCGTTTTGCCCATGTTGCTACTTAGACTTTGGCTAATTGTCGGGTGTCTTTATGACAGCTAACGATCTCAAACAGGTGCTACTAAATTTGAATCATGAGCAGAGTGAGCTAGACTATTTCAAAGCAAAATAACAGGTCTTTGATGGTCAGAAATCAGACTGATAAGAAAGTGATCAAATACTTATTTGACTTAAATCATTCACAAATTAAATTGTTAAAAAAAAAAAATCATGTGATTTCGGGATTTTTATTTTTAGATTCCGTCTCTCACAGTGGAAATGCACCTATGCTGAAAATTCTAGAACCCTGCACAGAACACCCCTTACTGTGTGTGTGTGTGTAACATACATACATACATACACACACACAGTGTTAGGGATACTAACATATTATATGTGTGTGTGTGTGAGTTATCGGTGTGTTATACAGTGAATATATACATACACTCAAACATTTAAAATGTCATGTCAGGTGTTAATTGTTATTCTATTTTCAAGCTACTTTTTGCAAACTGGTTTTAGTTTTTTTGCACCATCAGAACAAAACCAGTGTAGAAATGTTCAGTTGACATAGCTTATCAACAAGAGTATATCTCTGTATGTCCTCAGTTCTTGGTCAAATACAAAAAAGTATGTAGTTTTGCCAATTAATTTAATTTGCCAATTTTTTTCAGTTTTTTGTTGTGTAGCACCACCTAGGCAAAGCTACGCAATAGCTACGGAATAGCCACTGGGGCCGATATAAAGCTTTTCCAAGTCCAACAACTCTGTCCTTATGTCCGCAGTTGCTTGAACCCCTAATAAATATAGCAGCAAGCAGTGATCTGTGGGGTTCAAGCACGTAATGCTGAAACCCTGTTGTCATTGTAGTGATATTTATTAATATTATTATTATTATCGTGCAGACAAAACCGTAAATCCTAGAGACTTGAAACTTGGACAGATGGTAGAGCCCAATTTGGGGAGAAGTTGACAAAGTTGGATACAGGGGATAATGAAAAATAATTTTGCACATTTCTGGTCATAGCTCATAGAAAATTTATTGTACACTCAAAACATTTATATTTATGGAATCCTTGGCTCAAAACGCAGAAAATCCTCCTTTTTCTATAAAAATGAGTTATGTTAAAAACCTAATTTTGCAAACTAGTCCTAGGTTTTGTGTGGCATCAGGACAAAACCAGCATAGAAATGTTCAGAAGACATAGCTTATCAATAATTATGGAAAAAAAAAAAAATTACCGTTGCAATGGCGCACCTAAAATTTCCAAGTAGCCAGGGCCACATTGAAACAAATGGCAATAACTCCTGAACACAATGCGATATCTTCATGAAACTAGTCAAATCTCTGTATGTCCTGAATCCTTGGTCAAACGCAAAAATGCATAGCTATGCCAATTAATGGCTCCAAACAAAGAAAAAAAAATGTATAGTGCCACCTAGACCAAACAGACCAAACCATGTCCTTGAAATTTGGACAGATCAATTTGGGGAGAGGTTGACAAAGACTCAAGCCATTTTGACGCTGCCTAATCGGAAAAAATCTATTTTGCTCCTTTTTGGTCATAGCTCAGCCAAAATGTATCATACACTCACATCTCATATATTTTCAGAATCCTTGGGAATCCAAAAGTGAAGACATTCCTTGCTGATGGTTTTAGGCTACAAAGCTTGCTTTTTCTGTAAATTGCGGTGCACACTCAGGACTGCTTGCAGACTTTGCAATATAATACTGATGCTATATAATACTGATTGATTCGTAAATCCGCTCATATATAGATTATTATTCTATACCATTCCTTTTTGCCACAAGTTCGTCGCTGTCATTTTCCAAACTCGTCTCTACTTGCGCCATGTTTATATCGACTATCGGCACTGATCGGCTAGGTTCACCTTCGGCCCGGTCTATCCAATAGTATAGTAGCTCCTACTTGGGAGTTCAATAATCAATAAAGCAAAGCAAAGAGTTCAATAAAGCAAAAATCTCTTACCTCTGCTGTCTCTCTCCCAATTTTCTCTGAATCATAGATAAGGGACAGGGAGCGACTGCTGCTCTCCATGGCAGACTGAGCTGTACGCATTACCTCTTGTCCCAGGTGTGTATGGTGTCGATGTGCTAGGTTGATTGTGCTTTCATCATCATCTTTTTCGAAGTTAAAGCTTTTTGCTGCTGGTATGGCATGCCCATCATCATCAGCAGCAGCAAATGGGTTGTGGAGGTTTCTATCCATTGCCACCTTCAGACAGGGTTTGGATTATGAGAACTCATATCAAACAGGAGGGGAATCTTTCAATCTTTGCACTAAAACATGGAAACATAGTGTTTAATTAAGGTAAACAGCCATTATCCCTGAATAAAGATTGCAGTGTGGAATAACTCACTTATAGTTTACTCTATATTCACACGCAAAGATTTTTTTATATGCTGAACAACTTTAAAATAACATCACCAATGGGGGAAATTACACTTTGCATTCTTCACATCGTTTGTTTGAAAAACTTTCTGAAAAGAGGTGTTCTTCACTGGGGGTAAGGGATGGTGGTACAGTGTACAAGAAGTGAATAAATAATGCTAATTTGCACACGACAAAGTAAACATGCACACAAAGGCAAGTTGGACGCCAAGTGCAGCAGCTACAGCTACTCTGAGAGCTCTCCCAACCACAATCCCCACTCTGTGATCAGAATGGTGACAGTTCAGGTCCCATTAATTTGAACCTTTGGACCCTCACATAGCATACACTATAACATGAAGACAAACCACATGAAGTGCAGATAGAAGCTTCACACTGGTACAGAAAGTAGAGATGACAGGATCTGGTACGATGTCTTTCTTCAAAAGAAAACGATCAATGAATCCGGTTTGCACCAGTCCCAATCAATGAAACTGTCCGGTAAAAATGTTTATTGCAAACATATTTTCAGTGTGTTTAGGTACGACACTGCAAACCGGTAGCATGCAGATCCAGCTCTGGTTGCGTCGTGGGGAAAGAAAACTTTTGTGTTGTTGCATTGAATAAAGGCACAAACACGAGCTATGACTAAACAACAACAACAAAGTGCTACTTTCTCATGCATAAATACAGGGTATAGCTCTTGAAAATCACGGCGCAGTTAGTGGATTAGACGACGCATGTGTCATGTATAATGTTACATCGCTCAGAAATATTGGGAGCTCAAGCCAATCAAGCTTAATGTGCAGCCAATGAGCACTCAAATAAATCATGTCCACATCACATGCCTTGAACGAAACTTTTAAAAACCAGGAGAACAAAATGGTCCCAAAAAGTGCAAAAATGACCACTTTCCACTTAGTAAAATATTCTGTGACAGCTATTACTGTTTTACTGTCAACACGCATATCTGTTAACATCTCAAAAAATGTGTTGTTGGGTTTCTTTTTAAGTCATTTATATAATTTTGACCAAACAGGGCTATATATGAGCTGAAGGCATTGAGAATCTAAAAAGGGCTTTTTTAAAGACCGTTTTCTAATGGTTCAGCTATGAGGAACCCATAAAGTAGAAGTGGCTAATCGTTCGGGCATACTTATTTTCATTTTGAATATAAATATACACATAGTATTTTCAGTTGGATTAAAATAAAACGATTACAATGGTCATGTAAATGCACCTACTGTAATCCAAATGGTAGTTTATGTTCAGAAATACTTTTTTTTGTTTTGTTTTTAATGTCCACTTTTCCCACTGTATGTATGGTGGTGGTGCAGGCACTTGGGCCCGGTCAATATTGCTAGCAACCATATTTAGTATTGCTCTTTAATAAAGGAAACGTATTTCTTATCTGGTTACTATATGAATCGATGGAATAATCATTATAAAACTAAACTACTAAAATAATCTATAGAAACAACAAAATATGTATATATTTATACACACAAAGTATACTTGCTAATCAGATGTTTGTTTTTTTTTACACTGTCCAGGGCCTTTATTTTTGCTTGTTATACTCAACAGTTTCTGCAAACTATATTTACGGCAATAACCTACACATATATTTATCTGGACCAATGCTAACATTTGCGCTTCAGGTAGTAAGATGCTAAACTGTATTTTGTTGCTGTGTACATCTACTATGCGCTCACAATAAAGTTCTTTACATGTATCCATCCATCGTCGCCTTTAACAGGATATCTCGTATCATCTCTTTAGTGCATCATATTGCATTTTATAGTCATAGAAATCAAAAAGTGTATGATATTCTACATAATCTAAAAACAAACTATTATAACATTTCAAAATACAAAAAGACAAGCCTACCTCTTATCACTACCTTTCTTCGAGTAGGAAAACAGGAATCGGTTCTAAAGAAAACGGAATGAACTCCTCAAACCCGAGTAATCAAAGCAACATGAACTAATACCAGTCTCTGGCCGGGGGTTGCTCGCAAAACATGGGGGATACGCGTTCCGGGTCAAAAACGTCTAAATTCCGACTTCCCACTTCCATGGAATGACGTTCGAATTGGGAGTTGTAATTGTGTTATTTCGACATGACACATCCAGACAAAAGATGACGTGTAAAACATATGCCTTCTTCTATGTTTGGATCCGTGTCCGCTACTCTATCGGTACCGGAAACACTTTTTGAATTCATTTGCATTCATCAAAAATGTGTATTTTATCAATAGAATTACTAGTAAGCATTAGTAGTACTTTTGGGTACGGATCGGGTGCCAACAGTACAGTATTATAAATAGCAGAAATTAACTTAAATTCTTCGACATAATTCAGACAAGTAGGAGGCACAATTCCGTTGTACAAATACTGTTTCCGGTGTTGTGCCTAATTCCGACCCCTGCCTAAAATCTTCCTTGCTCCGCGTTCCGTCGTATTTCCTGCAGATGGCGCTAAAGCACAGTTCGGTCACATTCTTTTTTATTATAACTATTATAACTTTAACGGCACAGTACAGTGACTACACATAAATTACCCTTGTTGATACAGTAAATTGAAAAAAAAAGAGGAGAAAAAAAACAAGCCAAAAAGGAGACAAGTGAGGTTCTCATTCTAACAGGAAAAATAAGCTCCAATTCCTGGGCGTTTTTGTCACTCATGCAATCAAGAGTTTTTGCATATATCTTCAATTCATTCTAACATCCGCTGAAGTTGATGAATAAAGGGTTTACACAAAATAATTAAGTTATTTATTAAGAAATCTAGATTCTTAACTTTCAAAAATACTCCAACCTTAATTGAGACCACAGCTTTGAAATTCAAGCCAGAAATTCTGTAAAGGTTCACAAAGAAAAATGTATCACATCAATCACTATAATGTAAAAAATAACCATAACCATCCATCAAATGCGATATTGCCCATATGCCTTTTTCCATCCAGTTCCCTTCAAACAAACCGATCACTAAGAATACATCTATTGTTCCACATGGGTGTCATATGTGCAGTAAAATTGTGTTTAAATATAGGATCCCAATATCAAAGAACCTGCTGGTGGAAATCTGAAAGTTTCACAGGCAATTTTTGTAAATCATGATCACAGAACAATAGAAAATCAATTCCACCAATTTTTTTAAAATTTAGATATACTTTCAAGCTTAGAGAGCAGAACCCTGCCAAATATAGTGATATCCTTTGTTACCATACATTCAACATCTTCTTACATTTATCAATATAACTGACAATATTTTCTTTTTCACATACTTCTGTATTGCGGGTGACTTCCGTTTTAACATTAGAAAACTGACTAATTGAGGCTAATGCTTTAACAATTTGGCTTTTAAAAAAACAAAAACGTTGCATCGTAACAAAAAAGGTGTATCGTCTGTAAATTGTGTTAATATGTGTTTTCCCAAAATGTTGAAGCCTTCAAATCCACTGTTCTTTACCATAATAACCAACAATTCAGTAACCATTACAAAAATAAAGGGAGAGCTATTGCACCCTTGCCTAATGCCCCCCTTAACTGAGAATCTCGAGCAAGTGCCATGTTCTAAAGGCATTTTCGGTCATATTCTTTCCTGGTGCTAATGCCAAACGTTCAATTTGAAGAAATTCTAAATGCAGGAATGTAATAATTTGCTTTTAAAACTACCTGCCTGAATTCTATTCGAGGATCTCTTTTGCCTTAATACATAGACTCACTAAAATTACTCTGATACACCTACACAAGTAATAATGTATGTTTAAAATTCTATATTTTATTTAACAACATGGACAGCTGTAGTTTTTAGGGGTGTATTATTTAGGTAGGTTGAATTTAATACAGCTCCATGAATTCTATATCCCCAATTTTTTTCCAGCATACTGAGTTACCAGAATTGCTTGAATATACCTACACCTATATACCTATAGCTACAATCATGTTTAATGCACAAAGTTTGGTTTGATTTCTACAGACAACTCTATTTTTCAAAATCTTAATCACAAACTCATGCAATCAAAACCTACAAAGCCATACACAATTCAAGTACACTAATAGAACTGGTGTGTAAAAAGTATCCTTTATGCAATAAAAAAAAACTTGTAAGATTTACTTAAATTTTTTTTTTTTAACAATTTGCATAAGTAGATTTCAATTAAAATGTACTGCTCTAATATTAAGTACAATTTACCTGTGATTATCAGGTAAAACCTGCTTAATATTTAATGTAATGCTATACAGTAAAATATAGTAAAAATTACCATATTTAATTTAGAATTCAGATTTACTTAAAATAATCAAGTCAAGGTTCACTTAATTAGTTCTATCAATTTATATCACTCCCTATAATTATGTAATCATTGCTAATAGTTATGCTATATAAATGAATCACTTGTATCTTTTACAATTCGCTGTTACTGTAATTGTATAAAGCTGTATGAACAATAATATAAAACTATATCCATACACAGTATATATACATATGCACACACACACATAGACAATGGTATTAACAAAACTTAGAACAATGGAATGGCCCTTTAAAACAGTGAAATTGCAACAATCTATCCATCACTCTGAATTAGTGCAATTAAATGTACATCTTATTCAATTTCTAAAATTATTAAGGAAAACCTATAAATCAAAAGCTGAACATGTAAACAGTTTTAATAATACCATAATGTATAAAGAAGATAACTTCATTTTTAATGATTTAACATTTGGAGTGCTTGAGGGTATGCAAGGTTAAGGGCATAAATTAGTCCCATTAGCAAAGCACATGTCATGACGATATTGCAGCATTATTGCAACATTTCCTTTCCTTCCAGAACAATGGATACAGCAAGTGGCCCTTCCCCTTCAATACCATAGATGTTGGATTTTTAGTATGCAGACCTGGGTCACTCCTGCTGGGATTTTTTTTGTTGCTTCAATAACCTGAATTTACATCATTATTAAGGTAAACAAACACATTCATACATCATAGAGATCAGATTATGTTAAACCTGAGTTTAATTTAAAAAGTAATCTTGTCAGTAAAATGTTTTTATAACATGGAATTTTCATGGCTACTTTCTATAAAGGTTGCTTCAATTTATTTACAGTTACTTCACACAAAGCCATAAAATTACCTCTGTACCTATACCTTGCCAAGAAATCTTCAGAATTTGTAGAATAGAACAGTGCTCATAAAGTTATTTTTATTAAAATATTTACTGAAATTTTCTGTCCCTTCATACAGAGTCTACACAACTAGTACTTTCAGGCCCCAAATAGTAAACGGGTAAACCATTCTAAATTAATAATAATTTTGCAGTGATTTGAACATTTAAATCAAGAACGATGTGTGGAAAAATGGAGCATTCATGGTCATAGGCTGACCACTTATTCCAATCTTTCCAATCTTAAAGTATTAGCTTCTGTACAGATAATTTTACAATTTTACATCAAAAGTTGTAATTCCTTATATAGCATAATTATATAGGATAATCAGTAAAATTCTGATTGTTATAGAGTAAATATAAATGTGTTGATTCTACTGCAATTTTTTACTATTTATTGCTGTAACACACCTTAGTTTGTCCATAAATGGCCTCAGCTTGGTCCCTACAACACCTCCTATAGCCTTTATCAGGGCAATACATTTTGTTGTGTATTGTTCAAGTCTATACATGAAGCTCTCCACCAGGGAAATTGTAACAGACAAAAGAGTAACAGCAGGAACTGGGTTACATCAGTCTGACGCAGAGCGTGAGGGTATAAGGCCTTTGAAACCTGTCAACATTAATTGTGGAATGAAGAATCCAGCACTTTCATTTGTATCGAACACCTAAAAAAAAACACAAATTTGGAATCAAATTTTAGCTTTGGACTGGACTGCCACACACAACCTCCAGCCTTTAATAGGAGAATGCCTTTCTTTTCAAGGAGTTAATATAAAGTTCAGGCAAGAGGTATTTTTTTGTCATTTTACTGCATGGACGCTTCTTTAACAGAGCTTCTGCAAATGCGTTTAAGTAATTAAAGACCAAAGGGATAGGACCTGAAGTGGAATATCGCTTCTGGAAATTTCTCAAATATTTCAGAAATCATGCTTGGATTCTGAAGGAGTGTGCTCTCTGTTTCATAAGTCATGTTATCTCCTTGAAGGCCCAAATCGCCATTATATGAAAAAGCTAATATCAATATTAGCTGGCCAAGATTCTGTTCGATGAGAGCTGTGATAAAACAACGGTGTCAGATGAAGCAAGGACCTCTCATCCTGGATAGACTGAGCCACTGGGATGGAAGAGGAGGTAGCAGCAGGCTCAATGATAGGAGATATTGTGAAAACAATAGATGGTTTTCTCTTAACTAGTTTGATTGTGTCTTTGTCTTTTATCATATCTGTTGATGTCAGAGTAAATAATTTGTTATTAAAATCTTGCCCACTTACATGACAGTATATCTCCCTGAGAGTTGACAATGATCCTTTGCTGCTGCAAGAAGTTCATCTATGGTGCTAGGAATTCCATCTGGAGGGGTAAACTTGTAAACTTTGGTCTTTTCAATTATAACATGTTGGTGAGTATAGGAATGCATCACAGCCTTGGGAAAACACAAATGTAAGAGTAAAACAAATACCTGATATGACTTAATAATACAAGATTAAATATATTTTTCATTGTTTTTTAGTATGAAAATGCTAATATACAAGATACCTGTTTCAGCCATATGATCACCTGCCTAATATTGGGTTGGTCCCTCCTTTGCTGCCAAAACAGTCCTGAGCTATAGAACATTAACATTATTATTTTCTTCAACAATTTGAGTTAATGAGCCACAGACCAGCATTCATTTCCAAGTGAATCAATGAGCCTCGGACACCAGTGATCCTGTCACCGGTTCACCACTGTTCCTTTCTTGGAAAACTTTTAATAGATACTGACCACTGGAGACCAGGATAAATCCCACAACAGTTGCAGTTTTGGAGATCTCTCACCCAGTCATATAGATGTTACAGTGTGTCAAACTTGCTCAAATCCTACAACTTGCCAATTTTTCCTGATTCTAACTCATGAGGACTTTCTAACTTTGGGAACAAATTGTTTACTTGCTTCCTAATATATTCCATCAATTAAAACATGGCATGGCGAAGAAATAAGATCTTTTTATTTAAAAATGTATTTGTTTATTACACAGACCCTTTACTTCATGGCACTTAGCTCTGAATAGGCCTGCTCAACTGAGTATGTGTGCTTTAATTTAACATTTGTGATTGTAAATGTACATTCATGTTTAGATCTTCAAAACTAAAGTTCCTGGGAAATATTCAATATAACTTTTCCCATAGTTTCCCAGAGTAAGCTTTTACATGAAAAACAGTATTTTATGGATATGCTATTTGTTTCATTGCATCAAAAACCTACAAATAAACTTATCTTCAAAACAACAAAAAAAAAAACTCCAGCCACGCAGTACCCCCAATCGTCTCTGATACAGAGCCTGTGTAGAATGTCTCTAAACATGCATGCACTGTTTCAAACTGCTCTGTACTTTTTCAATTTAAATTTAGTTTATGGTTTGCCTGCAAATACTATAAAACGTATAAATATTACTAGTAAACACATAATAATATTTACCTATTTCCACTCAGGTACTATTTTACACGAATTGTATATGCATACAATTGTATATGTGTACAATTTAACATACATGTGTATGTATGTTAAATTTTACTTGGGAAATTCTAGTTCTCATTAAAATGTAATATTTGAAATATGAAGATTTATTTAATTGAATTGACTTCACCAAAACTAATATTTTTCAGGATGTGTAGTTTTGACAGGCATGACACAGAAAGTGGACTTTTGATGTCCCTTTAATGGATGATTGGTGGTACCATAGACAATCTGAAATGTAGAGAAAATATAACATTCTGCAAGACACTAGACAGACACTGAGACAAATGATGAAAGTGTGATAGATGCAAATAAATAATATTTCCCAAAGAAAACAGGTAAATACCCAGTTAGTATCATTACATTTTTCCTCACAGCTGGCAAAGGTCATCTAAAATATCCAGTTCAAGTAAAAAGATGACATGATTTACAGTTAATGCACAGCCAATGAATGTGCATTAAGCACTACAAAAGAAAATCTATCCTATTTAAACCAAATGTACAGGTACTTTTCTGCTAAACAAGCACACAGTCTAAAGATCTACTTATGTACAACTGTTAACGTGTTTAAACCTTTTTAAAATGCTCCCTGGTCATTAACTGCACATCCTTCACTAGAATCAATGTTATATAAGTTGTTTTACTTTAACATTATTAGTATATTAAATATATACCATAACATTTTCGCTTTATAATAATTTTTTTGGGTTAGTTGCAAGATTTGGCTACGTTTTCTTATTCTACCGATTGTTTTGAGTTTAAATAACGAAAGTAAGCTAATTTTAGTCAGTGGCCAATGGCAACGGGCTGAACACGAGGCAGAAGACTTTGCCCAGGCATATTTTCAGTCAGCTGAAACTCTACAGTGCAAAGAAGAAGCCATTTCTAAGCAAGATCCACAAGCTCAGGCGTTTACACTGGGCCAGGGATCATTTAAAATGGAGTGTGTCGAAATGGAAGACTGTTCTGTGGTCAGACGAGTCACGATTCTAAGTTCTTTTTGGAAATCTGGGACGCCATGTCATCCGGACCAAAGAGGACAAGGACAACCCAAGTTGTTATCAACGCTCGGTTCAGAAGCCTGCATCTCTGATGGTATGGGGTTGCATGAGTGCGTGTCGCATGGGCAGCTTGCATGTCTGGAAAGGCTCCATCAATGCAGAAAAATATATTCAGGTTCTAGAACAACATATGCTCCCATCCAGACGTCATCTTTTTCAGGGAAGACCCTGCATTTTCCAACAAGATAATGCCAGACCACATTCTGCATCAATCACAGCATCATGGCTACATAGGAGAAGGACTGAAATGGCCAGTCTGCAGTCCAGATCTTTCACCTATAGAGAACATTTGGCGCATCATAAAAAGGAAAGTGCGACAAAGAAGGCCCAAGACGATTGAACAGTTAGAGGCCTGTATTAGACAAGAATGGGAGAGCATTCCTATTTCTAAACTGGAGAAACTGGTCTCCTCTGTCCCCAGACGTCTGTTGAGTGTTGTAAAAAGAAGGGGAGATGCCACACAGTAGTGAAAATGTCCTTGTCCCAACTTTTTGGGGATTTGTTGACACCATAAAATTCTGAATCAACATATTTTTCCCTTAAAATGGTACATTTTCTCAGTTTAAACTTTTGTTTCGTGTGTTATGTTCTATTCTGAATAAAATATTAGAAGTTGGCACCTACACATCATTGCATTCAGTTTTTATTCACGATTTGTATAGTGTCCCAACTTTTTTGGAATCCGGTTTGTACCTTTTTTTGTAAATCCAGCGCAATTTAATGAACATTTTCCATTACTTTTGTGTGTTAGGATATCAAAGAAGTTCAATCTTGTGGTTTTCAACATTTCTGAATGACCAACGAATTAATGTTATATTTTTTTGTAAATGCAGCGCAGTTGTAATTAATTTCCATTACTTCTGTATATTAGGATATCGTAGAAGTGTAACCTCGTGGTTATTAACATTTGTTAATGTCCAGTTATATTACACCAGATTGTTATATATTGAGTTTTTTTTAATGCAGCACAATTTAATCAACATTTTCCATTACTTTTGTGTTAAGCATGTTTACAAATCTTTTTTTTTTATGCACATGGTAGCTAAAGATTAAAATATGTTATCGAGAAAAAATGCAACCTCTTGCTCGTCCATGTGGTGTTAGCTAAGCTAGTCGGTCATACAGTTTAACACTAAGTCTGTTCTGCCATTTCATGCTTGATAACTTTACAAGATGTTTATAAAATCTAATTTGCCTTGTGTTATAATC
Organism: Kryptopterus vitreolus; assembly: GCA_030449085.1. Lineage (NCBI taxonomy): Eukaryota > Metazoa > Chordata > Actinopteri > Siluriformes > Siluridae > Kryptopterus > Kryptopterus vitreolus. Next base: position 29,430,726 of record JACRUU010000005.1, read on the forward strand.
AAACTAATGTGTGATTGTTTTTAATACTCAAAAATACAGTTTTTTAATGCTCCAAAAAAATCCAAGCAAAATGTGGAAATGTAAGTACTGTGTATTTGATTGTGACAAGAGAGGACATTTGTTAAAACATTACAGACTTAAACATGGGAGCTATGCAAGAAGCCAACCTTTTCCATGCCTTTAAAATTGACAGTTACATTAATCTTACATTTCAAAATGCAATAAATCCTTGTAAGTTGTATTTTTGGTTGTGGCTTATTGTGTTTGTGCATTGTATATTGACTTTGCTAAAAAAAAAACTAAAAAAGAGAGAAATTCATTCCTATAAAAAAGATGATTTTTCTCATTTAAAACATTTAGTTGTCTCAACTAAATCTTTAAGTAAATGCACTTGAAATCTTAGGTACATTAAACATGAAAAGGATTGTTTTTTCAACAAGTCAAAATTTGCTTTTTTATGGGAATGAGTTTCTCTGTTTTTTTTGTTTAGTTCAGTCAACCTGTACCGGCTATCAATCTATTGTGACTCAGGCCAGGTAACTGTCCCGCCTAAGACAACTGCCCCGGCTTGTGACGGAAATGAACGCATTGCTTACTCATCAGGTTCAGGTGTTTTAGCGCTCGTTCCGTCTGGCTCCCCCCTCCACTCCCAATGTGCTGGCACAATTGTATTTTAAACATACATTATTATTACTTGCCTTGGTTTATCAGAGCAATTTTGGCAACTTTCAGTATGCAGCTAAGAAATGGCATGTGGGGAGTGTCAGAATTCAGATAGATATATTCATTCGGTCTGCATAAATAATACTCCCGAAATACTGTCCATGTTGTTAGGTTACATCAGGGGTGACCTACCTACGGCAAACTGTTGACCAGTTGACCCTGCCTGGCCCACGTGCGGTCACTCACAAAAAAGAAATGTAAATAAAAAGTTTACACATGTAATCTTTGCTGCTTTTATTTTTAAATTATTTTATTTATGTATGGATGCATGCTGAGGTGACACCTACAGATGAAAAACGAAAGTCTGATACCTAATGCTATATTTTAACAGGGCATGGACTACAACATATTTCTCTATAGAGGTTAAGACAAAAGCAGTGTGCTTAGTTTGTGGTGCGCGGGTCACGATGCTCAAGGAATACAATTTATACTGGCACTACATGACCAAATATACAGAAAAATACAAGAAGTTGGAGATTTTATTAAAGAGTGTTTGGTGGACTCTGCAGCACTAATAGTGTATGTGCAGATTAACCTTCCCCTGCACTGTAACGCGAGGGACATCACTGATGTAGACCTCTTAGCTGTCCTTCACATATCCAAATCAGACCTTCAGCCAGATTACAGTGAACTTGTTGAAGCCCAAAACCTGAGTCTGGTCCCCTCAAGGTTTTTTCCTCATTCCATCTAAGGTGGATTTTCTTTGACAAATTTGACCAGACTTGCTCATCGAGGATAGATACACATTAATCACTTGTGTTAAAAAAATTTTTCTATAATTTTTCACATTCTGTAAAGCTGTTTTAAGATAATGTCCATTATAAAAAGCACCCTAGAAGTAAACTTAAACGTGATACTGCATGCCAGAAGGGAGGAGGTGAAACTCTTGATACATAGGTTGGGAATCATCTAACAAAATGCTATGGGCTTTACCCAAAACCTGTCTATGGTTTATCTGGGGCATAGTTGTCTGCTTACCCCATATAATTTTACTTCCATTGTAATTTGTCAGTCAATTAGTCATGTTTGCTTTTTTACATTAAAAAATGTAACCAACACAACAACGAAAATCATAACAGTGATTCAACGTAGGATCTGTAAAACATGCACACCACTGCTTTATCCACATTAAATGACCCTAGTTTCCACAAAAATATAGTCTTTGAATCCCACAAAGAGCCATACACAAAGCATCTGTTTTTGGAGTAGATATTTAAATAGGGCTATAGAATCCTTTACATAATTTTTCTTTATTAATATTTCAAAATAGATTTTAAAAGAAAGATGTATATTCCAGCGATCTAAAGGCAAAGTGTTTGTACCTTTTGATTTTTGTTGGCACAGAAATCACTGTGGACCACTTCCACTGTGCAGATGTTGAAAAATTTTTTGTTGAAAACTAAAGAATTATAAAATAGTCGTTCTAACTATTCAGCACATTCCTTTAGTAATCTACCTCCTATATCAGGGGTTGTAATTTCGTTTCTTAGTGTCTGATCAATTACCATGAATTCTTTAAACTTCCTATAATATATTAACAAACCAAATGAAGAGGTCTTCCAATAAAGAGATTGAGAAGGAGTGAAAGGAGTGAAACCGTTTTATTGTAGTCAGGTCAGTCCCATCCCAGAAAGCCCTTGGGAGAGAGATTTCCTTAACAGCCAGGCACCGACCATGCACAAGTATGTGCATGTACAAGCAAGAGCAAATTTAATCCAAAAATCCCCATTTATATCCCACACCCAGTGAAATGTACATACTTTGCTTAATAACTCCACCTTAATGATTTACATTATCCACTAATTTTACAAGATGCATACTTGCATACTCCTCCTATTTGCATATGTTAATTATAGTAAATTCACCCCTTTTTTTAAGGAGTCTTGTTTACCTCCATACAATTCTAATTTACATGCTCCAAAATATCCCCTGAGCATGCAGATTTCTGAACTCTTCCCTATTTATCGACCTTTCTTGCAAACATACCCAAACATGTTTACTTCATCAGCACCCTGCAAATGTAGCACTTTTTCCAGCATTTTTTGATATAGCCCAGTCTGAAAGTTTTGCGCCTATTACCATATTACCATATTACTCTTCTCATTATATATATATATATATATATATATATATATATATATATATATATATATATATATATATATATATATATATATAACTTCTGATATATCCTGTGTGTGCATTTGCATATTTTTTTCCTGTCCGGTTTCTCCTTTTCCCCCCCTTGGGTCCAAAAAAACATACGGTACACAAAATGCCATGCTATATATGTGTGTATATATGGGGTTACCAATGTATATGCCATTACACAATGGCTACATGCAACACCTGGCGGCCATTTTTAGCAAACAATGGGTTTTTATAATATATATATATATATAACCTGTACACCACAATCCACACAACCATGCTACAATCCATTATGGCTAATGGGTTTTTAGCAAACACTCCGCCACGACCGCAAAGTCTTTTCACTTAATGAAATGTGAAAGCAGAGATTGAAGTGCAAATTAAACTTGGCATTCTCAAAAATTCTCAAACAATGGCACTCAAAAATAAGGAAAGTTGATGCTGAAATTTTTTTTCTTCCAAAAAATATGTGGCATTTGTTCTTCCTGTTTCGAACCTTGTGTGTCTCATTTGCTTGCAGTCTGTCGCAATTGTCATAAGTGGAAACATTAAATGACATTTAGAAATTAAACATAGACACTTTGAATAAACTTACCATCAGCAGTCCTAAGAAAGGACATGGAAAATAAATGATCTCAAAGCCCAGTATGAGCGATCTACACAGGTTCCCTCTCACTGACAGTAGTTTCAGGCAGTTTCATTTCACTTCACTGCACTAAGACTCTATTAAAGACTAAGACTATTAAAACTCATCAAAAGTCAAATTTGCCTAAGCTTCTTTTCAGCCCTGGTATATACCGTCAAGGGCAGCCATAATGCTGATGTGGCCTGTGGTGAAAAGGAGTTTGACACTCCTGCTCTACAAAATCACTCCACACATCTGTAATCTTTTGTGGAGCTATGACAATTTTAACTAAATCGAACATCGGAATCGAAATCAGGATTGTTTTACCTCTAAACACAAACTTGCCTGATTCAGTCCAAGACATGGACTGAATCTAAAATGTAGTGAAAATTTTTTATACTACAAGACGTTCTGGGTTCATTTTCCTTATACTTAGTCTGTGGTAGACTTAATGATAACATGTTGGTTCCTTATCCCCTTGTCTAGTGAGTGTTAAAAACCGTTACAACACATCAGTGTACATCTTAGCCTTCTTACAATCCTCCAGATCAGATCTCTGTAAAATGTTTCTTATGGTCATGTCAAAATCATTCTCCATGACATGTATAGTTTCACAGGCGTTTCCAACTGATGATGTGGTACTAAAAACATCCATATCCCAAAGTTATTTAGAAATGATTATAAAAGGGATTGCTATTTAAAACAGGAAAAATCAATCCTCCTTATTGAGGATTGCAGTAATTCTGATTTCACTTCTCCTTCACTTCAACTTTTTATATTGTTGTGGTATGGGAGGTTAATTACCATGAAGAATGTGAATAGTTAACTCCCATAATGTAACTATTAGCTTGTCTGTGGCAGCCTGTTAAATAACACACCTTTGTTTGGATGTTGCTTTTAATAACTTTAAAAGAGACAGACTTCTTAATAGTCTTGTAGACGTTTTCAAAATCTCCAAGAATGTTACTCCTTCCTTCTCTGTAGGTAAACAACAGGATATTGTGAGACTAGATCTGTTCTAAGACAGTACTATTTTGGGGTATTCGCTTTATAGTCGATGAAAAGGTATGGGACACTGGTTGTACCCTTGTAACAATCCATAAAATATTTTGTGTCTCCGGGTAACATTTGACAACCTAGAACACTAATTGAGTATTGTCTCTGAGGTTTTTAAACAAGATCAGATAATTTGTTTTCAAGCTGATGGCAACTGCTGTATGATATAGTTTTAACAATTTCTCATACAGCAGTTTCCAACAATCATAAATGTATACAATGTTTTCAATATTTCTATTGAAATGTTTTCCTAGAGTTGAAAGGATCTGACAGAACACATGAAAACAGGTTTTCTCAACACATTGAACTAAAGTGGAACTGGACTCACACACCATCCACACAGAATTCCATTGCTTTAAAACCTATTGACTTGACTTGAGGTGCTGTAGTCTGAAATCAAAACTCTCTGAATCTCCGAAGCCATATGGTAGTGTTGTAAAGTCAGGTATCAACACACGTTTGTTGAACACCAATTTGAATTTTTTTTACAAGTGACTGTTGTGCAGTGTGAGATTCTTTTTGTTCCTCACAGTTCTACTGTGTGATCACAATCTCGTCAGTTAGTTCACCAAGATACTGGCCAATAGCCGGCTCATATTGACCTTCGTTAGATGTTAATATAACGTTATTGGTGTCACAATAGAGACACCCAATCGATCCATTAGTTATAAAGTTATAAAGTTCTAAGTTCTGTGCATGGGCCGTTGTAAAACCACAGAGGAAGCCATTGATGTCATGAGTCTGAACTAGACCTGGGCGATATGACAAAAATCTAATTTTGTCTAAGAAAAAATTGGTCATAAACTGAATCACCATTTTTTTAAAAACAAAATTCGATTTTGGATGCAGTGGGAAAATGTGTCCCCTATTTCTAACGGTTTTTAGATGTTGTTTTGGGCCTGCTTAAGTCATGTTTAGCTCACAGTACCACACATGACTTCTATTATGTCAGTGAAACTGACATAAATTGTGAACACATTTCCCATAAGCGTAAGTCCACTGGACACAAATGAGAAATGTTTGATTCCATACTCCATGCAAAAAATGTGTTGAGCAAATTCTTCAAGATCGCTGAATATTTCACTCATTGGTAACTGTTCACAAAGAGAGAATTGCCCCAAATCAGTTTAATCCCCTCTTTCTCAAAGTAATATTTAACAAACATCCGACAGAGTTGAAACATTAATTATCCACCAGTCCTAAATGGTAAGACTGTGCTTCGCTTTCTTGCTAGTAAGCTTTGACAAACCCAACATAAGGTTCAAGATTTTGAAAATCCTTGAATATTATTTCAGGATGACAAATTGGGTGGCTTTTTCAAGATTGACTGTAAGGAAAAAGTGATGTGAAGTCTACATACCTAATTTGCTCCTCCTCATAAACTTTGTGGTACAGTCCAAGAGCATTAACGCGACCCCCAAATAGAACTGGTACCTTTCTGGTTGTTTGTATATGGACCTGAAAGCCATCATATCATCATCGTTCTGTTTAGCATGAATCCAATCACACACCTAGATCCTCTTGAACTTAAACCATACGATCGTTCCAAAATTTCAATCTTGTCAATCTCCTAAGAATGCCATAAGGGACTTTAGATAACGGATTTAAATTGTTGGAATTCTAACAATGATAGCACTCTTGGAAAAAACAGGCAAGAAATTCAAATGCTTTTTTAACATGGTCATCGTCATAGAATCCGTCAACATGGTATTTCCCAAATAACACCATGTTTTAGTGCGTGTTGGACATCATTGGATCATGATTTTTGTACATATTAAAGCCATTCGATTGAAGTGTTTGAGCATGTCTTGCGTTCATTGACGTACGCTCTATTACGTGTCAGAGTAACTTTATCTTTAGGGATGCTTAACTCTGCATCCCTATACACAGCCATGCATGTTGTGGTCAGTGTTATTTAAATTAAACAGATTAAGTTTGGTACATGAAATTAATTCTTCTCTGCACTTCATATAAACAGCCCTCTAACACAACAACATTTTTAAGAAAAATCTGCAATTCTTTTTTTTTTTTAAACATACAGTTTGTCAGATACCGTGCTGTACAAAGCGTCAAACACAGCCCTTTCTTTGCCCGACATCGTTGAGTACCCATATAATTTCTTGTCTGGGTATCGACCTACATAAGTGACATTTTCAGCATGGTTAAAAATGTATGGAAGATACCCTCTCAGCATTAGCCAAATTGGTGTCTTTGCTCAAGGTTATGACTCAAGACTGTTCATGGTTATGCTGATTAAGATACCATCCCCACCTAAAAATCTGGGTAAGGACACCATTTCAGAAAGCTTGCCATGTATAAATGCGAATAGACTTTGTGGGACTTCTGTGTAACCACCACCATCTGTATGTTCTTACTTATTTCACCACGTGCCAGTCCAATGTTGGACAATGTTGGAGTGATTTAGTGTGGACTGCTACCGGTTGTCTGACTGATGGAGTAGTCACAAATTGATCAAAATTTGAATTTAGTTCTGCGAGGGTTCTAACACTTCACCCATTTGTAGGGTATTACCAAATTATTCAAAATCAACATCTGGTATTGGTTGTTCATCAGACATTGATCTCACAGCATTGAATAGTTCTAGCAACGTGTTAGTTGTGGACCAAGATCTATTCACCTCTTCCACTGTATTAAATTGACCAACGTTTCTGTGTTACTGAGTTGTTGACAGGCATAGGTTGCACATTCATCATTATGTCTAAACATAAATGATGGTCTCTCATCACAATCATCTGGCTGCCAACAACGTTTAGACATTTTAAAACCAGATTTTTTTTTATTTAAACCTAAATATAGGATGTCCACAAAAAAAATCATATAAAAGGATAAAACTAATACAACATGCTGAATATTAAAAAGTATACGTACTTCTATACTACACAAAAGTATATGTTTTTCAACATACCCAGTGTTTCTTTTGAGAAACATGAGAACAAGTTCTGTTGTCAGGCCTTGATCACAGGAAATTTGCCAGGCCAATCCACCATGAAAACACTGTCACAATCATTTATTTAATTCCAATCGGTGCTGTAGCTCTGGCCTGGCCTCATGCGGCTCTTTAACTAGTTTCAGGTGGCTCTTTAGGAGCTTTCACATAACATGCGTCAATGGGAACGGGATGATGTTCATGTGTACCCACACCTCAGTTTTGCTTAAAACCGTACTGCATCTGATGTGCTGATTTTCAGCAACAGTTTGTACAGATCTCCCATCTGTATGCCTCCTGGTTTGAAGGCTACACTTCTGTTTCTTTGGACACCAGCAATCCCACGATTCAGCTCATCACTCCAGCCTGTAATGTTGTTTATGTCAGGTAAAGAGGTGGTTGTAGATGACACTGTAAAAGGTGTAAAAAAATAAATAAGTTAGTGCTTGGGAATTAAGAAAACAGTTTATTAACCATCCCTGCCCCCACACAGACACACCAGCTGATGCTCCAATCAATCGTCTTGGCTATTTCTGGTGGTTTGAGACAGTCTTTCACTTGGCCCATCAACCAGAACTTCAAACGGGTGTCTGTAGGTGATTAACACCCAAGTCTTTTCAGTATTCATACAGAGCTGTTGTCACAGGGGTTAATCTCATCTCCAACATGTCCAGAAGACCCAACACTATTTACAATGTTTATTATACAACATATATAAAAAAAAATTTAAGCATTAAAGATACTTTTTAAGCAGTACACCAACCATGAAAAACAAATAAATAGGCTTACTAATTATAGATATTAATAATAATACTACATAATTAAAAAATAATAGTAATAATAAACACAGACTTACCATTTAGATGGCGATCTTGTCTTGAAAAATGTAGAAAAGATCATGAGAATGAAGACTCATACAGATGCTGTCTTAAGTGACCCTCTTTTTAAAGAACAAACGTGCCGGTCATAGCACACATACACCCAATCAACAAATGGCATCACAGCGCTTGCACACACATGCGCACACACACACGCACACACAGCAGGTTTAACCCTGGAACAATACCACTGCTCCAACCTCAACACACCTGGCACTCAATGAGATGTAGCCAGAGTCAGATTGGAAATTTAACCCTGGATACGTTTGAATAGTACGATTTACATCCCAGCATCACACCTGGCACTCAAGGGATGTAAGCAAGGATTTAAGGTATGGGAAAAATCAACAACAAATCACATCACAATATACACACACTCACGCACACACACTCGCACACAAGCACGGGGAGACCGATGGCTGTCATTCTTTAACTTTTGAACAATACCACTGCTTACCCATCACCCCTGACCCAGCAGAACACCACCAGCTAACTGTGGAAATCAGATCTACTCACAATCTGCCAGCCAGAGGGTCAGGGGGTTATAAATCATGAGATGCCGTGGGTCGTAAATGAAAAACTGACACAAAGTCTATGTTAATACAAGTTTTGTAGATTTTAATAGTTAAATCAAATTTTACCCAGATTTACAATTCACTTAGCAAATTGCCCGAAAAAACGTTAATCAACGTAGAAATTATTAAATAATAATAACAGCAATAATAAAACAGCAGACTACTTAAAGTTCTTATTTCCACTATTGATGAGGAAAAATAGCATAAATGACATTGTTAGTCCTGTTCATTAGTAACAGTTGAATGTAATAATTAAATTAAGTATAGATTTCAAAAGAAAAAAAAAGGCTCGGTTGTAAGTGTCTCTGGATAAGGGCATCTGCCAAATGTAAATCCATTTTAACTAAACATAATATTAAACAACTAAAAGAAAAATGTTTTCTGTTTTAAAATCTATATTATTAAAAACAGCTATCCTACCCACTGCAAGCTTTTCTTTCATGTGTATACAACACAACCCACAACCAGTAAGAGTTGAATGGAAGTGACAATTCTTATCTTCATTTATGTCAACAAAAATTATTTTTGGTGGTGCATAAACATTTATTAGCAAACAGTTTTTCATTCACTGCGTTCTTTTGGTTCTTTGTATTTCATGTGGATGTAGTCAAATATGTCCTTCTCACTGTCCACCAATAAGGGCTCTCCAGGCATACCTAAAACAACAGGGTGAAATATACACACACACACACACACACATATTTTATATATATATATATATATATATATTATATATATATATATATATATATATATATATATATATATATATATATATATATATATATATATATATATAAGACACATATACACACACACACAATACTCTAACAGATGTTATAATGACTGTACATAAATTTCACTAAAATTCTATCCTTTTAATAAAACCATTAATTATTTAATGCTTATTTTACTCTGGAAATTATCCTTTTAGTATTCATTTCTTGTTAACTAATTAATTTCTTACGTTAATTCTAGTGGTTGTTTTAATTGTTAAATATAGTATGTGGCTCTGTTAAGTATTACAAGTGAGGTCAATAAGTATTTGTATACGTGCATTTCCACTGTAAGAGACAAAATCTAGAAATAAAAATCCGGAAATCACATTGCAGAGCATTTTTTAGGGAACCTAAAAAAAAAAAATCATACAGTGTATTTCTGCAAAGGGAACAGGACAACTGCACTGTAGTAAGGAGAGGATGAACGGGGCCATGTATTGTGACATATTGGGTAAAAACCCAACCGTGGATTGTGGCTGGCTCTTCCAACATGACAATGACCCAAAGAACACAGGCAGGAAGACCAAGGAGCCACGCAAGAAGCATATCAAAGTTCTGGAGTGGCATTATTTTATTTCCTGCTTTTTATAAATTAATTGTCAGTTATATGTTGATCAGTTGTATTTCTTTAGAGGGAATTTCATGAGGAGCCAAAAAACGACATGCAAGATTTAATTATTTTACGATAAAAAGTAAGAGGATCCCAAGATGCATTGGTAAAGTCAAGTGGGGAACAGATTCAGGTGCAAGACATTTGGGAGCAAACCACACAACACCTCCTGCAGACCTCTCTGGCAAATGTTCATGTGTCTCTAATCAGACATGACATTTATGGAAAAAAGCATTTGCCAAAAAAATCATTTGGATATATATATTTAAATAATATTGATTTGGCCATAATCAAAGCTGCCATGTTTGAAGTAAAGCCAACACACAAATCCAGGAAAATAAACTGGAATTGTGAAAGTCTGAGGCTGCTTTTCAGTCTCTGGGCCAGTGTGACTCCATATTTTTCAGCAGAGCAAAAAAGCTGGGCCAAAAATAGATGATGCAACTAGACAACAACCCAAAGCATTTAAGCAAACCCCCAAGGAATGGGTTAAAAGAAATAAATCTCTTAAAAATGTTTTAGAATGTTGTAAAAATGTTGTAGCTAGACCCGAATCGGGCAGGACATGATTGATGTACTACCAACCTCTCTCAACAGACAGAATTCTGCAAGGAGTGACAAAAATCCCAGACAGTATCCCAGACGTCCAGGAACAAACACATTAACCAACACATTGCAATACCAATGTTTCAACGAAAAATGTGTTATTAATGAGTGTTAATGTAAATCGGAGCAAAACTATCCGGAAGTACACATTTAATTGCATTCACAAAGAAAAAGAATCACTGTGTGCACACGTGGTTTATATATATATATATATATATATATATATATATATATATATATATATATATATATATATATATATATATATATTTTTTTTTTTTTTTTTTTTTTTTTTTTTAAATATAAAAATAATACTAATAATCATTATTATTCATGTCATATATCCACAAATAATCGTAAAATATATAGCTAAACCACAGGATAGCTCCATGGGTGTGCAAATAATGCAGCAACGTTAGATCTTGTGTCATGAGTTCCACTGCCACAGATTGCTCCATTCTCTCACAATTATGTTAGTAAGTCCTAATAACGAGATACTAAGCCATAATTTCTGTTTTGTTCTTTTTTTTTCATGCAAATGCATGTCCGTATTGTTTAGTGTGATAAACTTAATTCTGAATATAAATTTGAACTAGACACAGCCACACTCAATTAAAAATTACTGTGGAAAATACTAGAAGCAGCAGCAAGCAAAGGTTTAATTGAGGATATTCAACAGCGGATTTTATATTGCTAGTGTCAAGCCTGTGGTCTTACACTTGCTGTACCTATGGTACACTGTTGTGTATGCAAAAGAAAATTTTCATGTAATTCATGTATTTCAAACACACAGATACACATAAGCTGCAAGAACTTAACAATAAATTGATTTTCACCTATTCTGTTCAGGAAAAATGCACCAGATTATATAGGTTGTTTTAGAATTGCTTGAGAATTGTAATTTTTGAATAGTTCCAGATTTTTAACAGGACTGAGAATAGGACTATTACTGAGCCACTATGGGACATTTCCCTATATTTTTTGTTCCATTCAAAAGTTTTACATTGCAAAGAAAAACAATGAGGTCAATATTGGAATAGGTAGCATTTGAAACATCCTGAAGTATTAATATTTTCTTACCTGTGACTCCTAGTGGACGAATAGTGTACTCATTAAGGGTGAAGCCTTTCTCCAGAGCATGGGTTCTCATATTCTTATTGAATATATCACTTCCAGTAAAGTACAACACACCACAATAATACTGATCCTTAGGAATTAGTCTGTAGATATAAAGATAATGGGAATATTCAGTGTATTCAAAATAAAATAAAAAAAGTCTGAGTAAACATTCAAAAGTATTCAACTGACTTTTCCTACTAATATTATTCAAACAGCAAATACTTCAAACATATTTCAAAGTGACTGCATCATTAAGCATGTTTTTGAATCTATGAAGCTTTCCACCATATGATGTTTGAGATGAGTTGGCTTGATATTGGGACACTGTAAAATGAAACTGAAAATGGTGAAAATGATTTGCAGTCTCAAACTGATAACTTATTAAAATGTTTAAACTGAGGAAATGATACAATTATAAGGAACATGCCTACAAAATCTCAAATTTTCTGAAACAGTCTGGGAAACTGTTATTAAAATGAAACACTTGGGGAAACATTTAGCAACTAATTGGATTAAATGACAGGTTGGTACGGTGGTACTGGTATTGTATATTAGAAATTCAAAATGACTTTTTTTAAATTTCCTATATCCCTGTTTTATGTTTTCCCTGTTTTATTTATGATGATGATTGGGGGGGGGTTGTCAAAATGTACTCTTTTTTTATTATTATTGTGTGATTAGTTCCAAGCACATTTTAACATTTCAAATACAAATAAAGAAATAAAAATCCACCCTGATGAACACAGCTGAAAAATTACCCTTTGGTTCCCTAATGATTTGCGTAACTTAAAACGCCTTAATTTAAAACTGTTACAAGAATACTTTGTCTTCATGCTCCATGTTGAGCTTGGTTTCACTGATAATTAACATATATTTGCATAAAGCATATCCATTTCTCCATGACCATGTTGATTAAAAACATCTAGAACAGATACTTTTTACTTGGGTACATGTCAGAGTCCATACTTTACTTTAACTTGAGTAAAAAGGGCTGTCAGCACTTTTAGTCGAGGATATTAAAAGTTGAGTATCTGCACCTTTACTTAATTGATCTGTTTTGCAACCTCTGGGAATGGATAAATCACATTGCTGTATATCTTATCACTTAAATATAGTTAAGTATTTAATTTATACTTAATTATTATGGTAAATATGAACGTTTCTTGGTGGAGAATACTGATGCAGAAAATGCCTAGTCATTATTGTGAACCTGATATCAATACGGCGATGATCATAGTCCTTGTCCTCAGCATTTCTTTGTAGCTGGCATACACCCTAAAGAAAGAAACAAAAATGTTATTGGAAAAGAAAGGAAACCAAAAAAAGGGGGAGGGGGACTACTCGCACCATGAATTTTGTGTCTCCTTTGGACAAAGTTTCAGTGATGAAGCCAATAGATTCGAAGTGTTCCACGACTGCATGGAGTAGTCTGGGCTAGAAGAGAAGGGAATAAAAAAATGAATATGTGGACAAGAAGTCATCCTCACCCTCTTGACATATCACAATTTTACAACCTACTAAATCATTACCTTGTATGGCAGAAGGGCAACTGATAGAACCATGCAGATACAATTCAAGAGCTTCAATGAAAGTTCACATCTAATATTAGAACGGAAAAAATGTGTTCTCTCTCTGACTTTTATGATCAGTGCAAAATTAGAGTAATTCAGAAACTGGTGATGTTTTTTAACCTAAACCAACAGACCCTAGAGTTTACATGAGCACATTGGATATTACAAAATGTGACTTTTTATATATGACACTTTTTGTATTTATTTACGGCCTGCCAACCCAGCCATTGTATATGCCAGTGCACACTTAGTGCCAAAAAAGGGGAGGCTGGCGTTACAATGCGCATGCAGCGTAAAATATGCCAAACCAAAAAAGACTGGTTTCAAGACTTTAATCTTAGAATTACTGTATGTGCCAAACTAACAAGTACTGCAATGAAAAGACTAAAATATTAATTTGTCGTCATCTGCACGATTATTTCTCCTGGGGGGAAAAAAAACAGCCAACACTTTGTTAGCGTGCTGATTTACCACGGTATGTATAAGCATCAAGTGTGAACCGCCTGACTGTAGACAGTGTAGAAAGGGTCAAGGATGTAAAGCCATGTTAAATGTTTCATACGGAAAAGTTTTCCTGCAGCATGGTTCAAGATTCTTGAGCCGCATGGTAAACACGGAAGAAACAGCCTGATCACTGTTTCCAAAAGGACAGAAAATAATACTCTGAATACTATCAATACTTTATCCGACAGAGAGAACAAAAACTGAACAACAAAACTTCCTTTTCACTATTAGGAATATGTGCAGCTGGCAAATACGCATGTGCCTTTCGAGATGAGCGAAATTCAGTACTGTGCACATTCTGTATTTACAATAATCTGATTTGAACTATTTTAAATATTGGTGTGCTCACTATATAATTTCAAGTACACAGCTGTATGAATAAAAATATGTAAATAAATTACATTTTTATAAAGCAAAAAAAAAATAATAATTGTAAATCTGGAACTTGCTGGTAATGACCTGAAATATAATTATTTTAAGGTGGATTACATTTGAAAATATGAAAAAAAAGTGTCACTCAGACAAATAATTTATCCATCTCATACACCCCCCCATATGTTTTCTTTTTGTTTTTTTGGCCATAGTATTTATTTGGTTTTGGTATAGTGATATTGAATCTAGGTATCGTATTGTAGTCGAAATGCTGGTAAGTGACCACACTTTCTTGAGACTTGTTCAATAAATTTTTAATTTAAGTAAATTTCTGTATCTTGTCATATTACCGGTACTTAAATATTCAATTTAGTGAGATAAAGGGGGTGGAGAATGAAAAAAAAATTGGCCAAATGGTAGTAAACATGAAACACTAACTAAAACTAATGTAATTCCATATCAACTAGTCTTAATCTGTACACTCACACCAGGCTTTACATAAAAAAAATGACCAATGTAACATCAAATACTTACTTGTTTATGGGATTGAGAGGTAAATTCTGGGTGAGTCAAGAGTATATCAATATCGCCACTTGACTCTGCACCTGAAGTGTCACAGATATTAATAATTTTACAGTAATAACTAGGTATTTGATGCATGCTCAGAACATGACACTTGCTCTCACAATGAAACAGACTTGCTGTAAAATTAATTTATTAAGTGTTTCATGTTAGCTCATAAAACAGTTGAGTTCCCTGTTGTTATTCCAGTGCATGTTAAGCCTAAATTGTGGATCCTATATTGGTTAAAAATGCTACCGACTACTTGTTCGGGCCTCATCAGTTTCAGCACTTTTCAAGAGTTGCAGAATTAATTTAAAATAGTACAGATGTATTTATGTATGTGTGATATGCAACACAGTGGTTAGAGATGATATTCATTATATTTTCACAGAATGCTGAACTAGCAGTTATAATGCAATGCTGACAGAATTATTAATAATTACAAAGTAGAAAAACCTCGTCTGTAGCTGCCACAAATAGTGCCAATGTACTCCTGGTCAATCTGCTCCAACTCATGTAATATTAAAACCTGGGGAAAAACAATTAAGCACAATAATATGGCAATTCATGTAATGCTTCAAAAAAGTGAAATGTTTGAACATAATTAAAATAAACTACCTCCATTTTCTCCATCTCTGTGCGTGGAATTCTCTTCTCAAACTCTTCAAAATATCTTAATAAAGGTAAAAAGGTAATTAAATTGGGTTATTT
The DNA here is from genome assembly GCA_030449085.1 of Kryptopterus vitreolus. Lineage (NCBI taxonomy): Eukaryota > Metazoa > Chordata > Actinopteri > Siluriformes > Siluridae > Kryptopterus > Kryptopterus vitreolus. The sequence goes on from JACRUU010000005.1 coordinate 29,446,517, forward strand.
TATATATATATATATATATATATATATATATATATATATATATATATATATATATATATATACACAGTGGTATGTAAAAGTTTGGGCAGCCCCTTTAAATTTTCATGATTTTACCTTTATAACTCATTGGTTGTCTGGATAAGAAATTTCAATTAAATATATCATATAGGAGACAAACACAGTGATATTTGAGAAGTGAAATAAAGTTTATATGATTTATGGAAAGTGTACAAGAATTATTTAAGCAAAATTAGCCATGTGCATAAATTTAGGCAACACCAAAGAAAAAAGAACTCAATATTTTGTGCATCCTCCTTTTGCAAAAATAACAGCCTCTAAACGCTTTCTATAGCTTCCAATTAGAGTCTGGATTCTGGCAGAAGGTATTTTGGACCATTCTTCTTTACAAAACATGTCCAGTTCAGTCAGGTTTGATGGTTTCCGAGCATGGACAGCCCGCTTTAAATCACACCACAAATTTTCAATAATATTCAGGTCTGGGGACTGAGATGGCCATTCCAGAACGTTGTACTTGTTCCTCTGCATGAATGCCTTAGTAGATTTTGAGCAGTGTTTAGGGTCATTGTCTTGTTGAAAGATCCAGCCCCTGCACAATTTCAACTTTGTCACTGATTCCTGGACATTGTTCTTCAGAATCTGCTGATATTGAGTGGAATCCATGCGACCCTCAACTTTAACAAGATTCCCAGTCCCTGCACTGGCCACACAACCCCACAGCATGATGGAACCGCCACCAAATTTTACTGTAGGTAGCAATTGTGTTTTCTCTGGAATGGAATGCTGTGTTGTTTTTTCGCCATGCATAACGCCCCTTGTTTTGCCCAAATAACTCTATTTTAGTTTCATCAGTCCACAGCACCTTATTCCAAAATGAAGCTGGCTTGTCCAAATGTGCTTTAGCATACCTCAGGGCGACACTGTTTGTGGCGTGTGCTGAGAAAAGGCTTTTTCCGCATTACTCGTCCATACAGCATCTCCTTGTGTAAAGTGCGCTGAATAGTTGAACGATGCACAGTGACACCGTCTGCAGCAAGATGATGTTGTAGGTCTTTGGAGCTGGTCTGTGGGTTGACTGTGACTGTTCTCACCATCCTGCGCCTCTGCTTATCTGAGATTTTTCTCGGTCTGCCACTTCGGGCCTTAACTAGAACTGTGCCTCTGGTCTTCCAATTCCTCACAATGTTCCTCACAGTTGAAACTGAGAGATTAAATCTCTGAGACAGCTTTCTATATCCTTCCCCTAAACCATGATGTTCAACAATCATTGTTTTCAGATCATCTGAGAGTTGTTTTGAGGCTCCCATTTTGCCACACTTTAGAGAAGATGCAAAGAGGAGAAACACTTACAATTGGCCTCCTTTAAATACTTTCTCATGATTGGATTCAACCTGTGTATGGAGGTCAAGGGTCACTGAGGTTACCAAACCAATTTTGAGTTCTAATAATTAGTGCTAAAGGTATTGAAATCCAATCAAATGACCTTCAGCTTTTCAGGTTGCCTAAATTTATGCACATGGCTAATTTTGCTTAAATAATTCTTGTACACTTTCCATAAATCATATAAACTTTATTTCACTTCTCAAATATCACTGTGTTTGTCTCCTATATGATATATTTAATTGAAATTTCTTATCCAGACAACCAATGAGTTATAAAGGAAAATCATGAAAATTTAAAGGGGTGCCCAAACTTTTACACACCACTGTGTGTATATATATATATATATATATATATATATATATATATATATATATATATATATATATATATATATATATATATATATATATATATATATATGTGTGTGTGTGTGTATCATCTATAGTAATTAGTGTGTGTGTATCATCTATATAATTAGACTTAATCTCATACTACACACTTACTTTAAGCCAATCTTCTGATGATGGGTCAGTTTATGTTCAAGCTTCTTCAGATCTATAAGCAGGGCAATGAAAAGCAAAGCTCTGTCCATAAATGTAAACAAATAAAAAGATAGGTAAATAAAAATACAGACGACAAACCATCTAGGGTCCTGACACCTTCATCATAGAACTTTCTTGCAGCAGCAGGGCTACAAAAAGAAAGAGAATTTGTTGCAGGAAACGAAAGATTATTCACATTTGCATATTCACACATGCAAACAAACATTAACTTACCCTATTCCAGTCACTCTAGTTAAAAAGTTGATAGAGGAGCTAGTGTCATCACTGCGAATCTACAGGTGATAAATTAGAAAACTGAACAACAATTACAATTTGATTCCTCCCCACTCTTCTGTTTATTGATGTAATATTGACAAAGCGCATATAATATAACATATAATAGCAGCAAAGACTGAATAAATAAGTAGCCCTGCAAAATTAATGAGGATTAAAGACCTTTTCCAACTTGCGAAGCTTCCCTGTGGTTAAATACTCATCAATTTTCTCAGCAATCTTTGCACCAACTCCATCCTAAAGGTACAGGATAATTTGGTTTAGTACTGCTTGTTTAATAATTCTACATATATTATGGTGACAATACCCTTATATTTTTTTAAAAAAGAAGAGAACTTCAGTAAATATTAAGAGATCAAATTAAAATCGTAATATTAGGAAACACTTTACTTACCAGTTTCTTTGCTTCTGTGCCATTTTTTATTTTATGTGGATACTTAGCGATCACAGAAGCAGCTTTTCTAGAATTGATCAATGACACATATTGTGCATCACAATCATGATTTAAGTACATAGAAACCTATAACCAATATAGAATAATTTTGACAAAACTAACCAAAGCTGAAAAAGCATTAAATATTGAATAAAAATAATGTTGTTGACTTACCTGTATGCATTGTACTTATGGATGGCCCGGTTTACATTTTTTTCATAATTGGCCAATTCTTAAAAAAATAAAAAATAAAAAAATATTTTACTTCCACACACAATATTTATCTAATGATTCGCTAATAATGAGTTATTTACATTTGACATGTTTTAAAAGCATTAAAAGAATAACATTATTTTAATTAACATGGAAAAGTCTGCCTCAAGGTAAACTGACTGTCAGGTCGATCCTGGAAAAACGTTTCAATGTTTTTTGGTGCCAGATAGCACGGTCGTGATTCACATTTTCCATTCTAATCTTTGATAAGAAGATTAACCGAAAAGAATCCCTACATGGAACTGAAAAACCTATAATTTACATTATTCTGGGATAGCAATATCAAAACATTAAAAGTCTTCATACAGGCCAGTTAACTGAACCGCAGCTTAACGGCGGGGAGAAACGCTAAACGTATTCACGAAATGTAAGTTTGCAGTGTGTTTAACATGTAACGAAGAGTAGGAATGACATTTAATCAGCGTCCATTTAAAAACAGCTAATTTTATTTTATTTATAATTTTTTTTCTTTAGATTTCAGTGCATTTTGTTTGGACTGTCAAACAATCCAAATCTTACCAATAAGAAAGTCTGTGATTCCCTCATTTAAAGTTTCTTGTGGTGCTTTCCGTTTGCTCATAACTGCTATAAATAAAGTCTTGAGTGATAAAACGCTTTAATGTTATTTTAATTTACTCAATATAAGACTGAAGATACAAAACGCCGAAAACAAAGAAACGCTACAGTGTCTTATTCGTCCAAAGACGGCGGTCTTTCTTTCTTTTCGTGCACGGTCTGCCACCTAGAGGAGTGGAGTGCGGATATGGAAGTCAAGGGAAAAGAAAAGAGTATTCATTCAGAAATGTAGGTGAGAGGAAATTGAAAAATAAAAATAAAAAAGCTAAGATTAGTTTTCAGAAATTAAGTAATTCAGAAATTTTCATTACAGAAACTCATTACTGAAAGTTAATGATCAATGTGCTCAGAGCCCTATTGTTGGTTAAAAAGGTTTAATGTACCAAACTTATGCACATTGACAGTCTAAGTAGTTCTGAGAAAGACCAGCACATCTGGGCCCCAGGTGTGGTAAAACCATTTGTCATAATTTTCATAACTGTGTGTGGTGGCTCTTGATTTCACGGAAACCCCAAATCCACAATCTCAGAAAATTAGAATATTATGTTCAATCAATAAAACAAGGATTGTACATAGAACAATATCGGGCGTCTGAAAAGTATAAGCCGCACATGTACTCGGTACTTGGTTTGGGCCCCTTTTGCAGTAATTACTGCCTCAATGCTGTGTGGAATGGAAGCTATCAGCCTTTGGCACTGCTGAGGTGTTAGCAAGATAGTTTTTGAATTATTCAAGATATTATTATAAATATATATCTTATAGCTGGTAACCTCTATGTAAATCTCTATGTAAACCTTCTAAAAAGGGGATCTTATATATTCTTCCTGCATTGAGCTGTACAAGCCCTGTGTGTCTCATTTTCTTTGAGACTGTTGCAAAAGGGGAAACATTAAACAGCCATACAAAGCAAAACATTGAAGACCCATGTTTGCAAAGTTAGATCCCGCTGAAGAACAAAGGACACGACCCTCTCCGGCGTCAGTGTGGGAAACAAGCCAGTGGCAGGAATAGCCATGCAGGAATGCATGACCTCAGGGTCAAGTTCCAGAGAGACATTTGGGACTGCAACCTTCTTCTCAGAGTTTTTCTCAGTTCACCACACAGACAGAAAAATAGAGTCAGAGAAGTCAAGGGTGGAGTGTGTCTGATTTGAACAATTGCTGGTGCAACAGAACAACCATTGTTACTCTCTCATGCTCAGCACACCAAAAAATGACCATAAAATGTTGCCCGTTATAGTCAGTGCCGTTCACACCACTGGCTCTGAAAGCCTGCACTGACCAGCCAACACTGGTGTTCACCGAGATACACAACTTCTCCCTGTAACTGTAACGGAAGCACACACAGACGAGAGTGTAATGAACAAACAAAGGGTTTATTTTCCAAAAGGCACAAATTAAAGAGATGACGCTCAAAGGAGTGTCCCGATAATGCACATGGCCCTGCACGGGGGATGCGGAGTCAGTTGCCGATCAAAACCGGTGCAGGGTTTTGTTTCTGCTCCGACCGAGCTTACTTCCGGGGTTTGCCGGAGTGAACGAGGAACGGGGACTGGAAGAGAAACACATCCTTTAGTATCAGTATGCTGAAAGTCCGCTTCACATCGTACAAGCCCGGACGACGAAGGTAGGGAGAACGAGCCTTAAATAGCCGGGCAGCGCATTAGGGAAGTGGCTGCAGGTGCGGCTGATTAGAACTCGGGAGATTGAGCGCGCTGGGTGCAATTGCAGGGGGAATTTGGCCGTGCTGTGACAGTAACAGTCTGTAGAACAGCCTGACGCAACTTCCAGGCGCAGCTTCCTGTTGCTTTAATTGTGTGCTGCGAGTTTGGAGGTCGTCGAGAAGCAGATCCGTTACCTACATGTGAAACAGGCACAGCTGAGAGAGCGGAAACCAATTCTGGAATCCTCATGAGCCGACGCTTACCTGTCCCAGCTAATCTAAGGGGTGGAATCAAATTCCCCGGCCACCTCAGCATAGCGTGTTGCTCTGACCAGGTCCAGCGTACCTAGAACATGGTCCACCTGGCTGTCGTTCAATCCAGTGCCAGATCATCACAGACCGTGGGTGCAGTAATGGAACACACAATCCAAGCCCCCTCCAGACTTCGAGATATCGACTCAGAACTGCTTCCCTGCTCTCTGCGAGACGTAACATGATATTTGGAGATTCCATTGTCCGACATGTCCACTCCACAGCAGCAAAAGGTATGGTCCACATTCACTGTTTCCCAGGTTCTAGTGTTCTCAATGTCGCTGCGCGTCTTCCTGCTATTGTGAATGGGAATGTCACAGCTGTTGTTCTCCATGTTGGATCAAAAGACACCAGGCTGAGGCAATCTAAGATCCTGAAGAGGGACTTCAGGATTCTGGTTAAGACGATTCGCAGTACATCGTCCATCACTTCCTGTACGTCGCCCTGGATAAGGGCGTCTGCTAAATACCGCAAATGTAAATGTAAATGAGAGGATCATTGTGTCAAAACCGCTTACAACTTACCAGTGAGGAATTGAGATGTTTAGTACGGCTTTACGTTTAAATCAATGGCTATAGTCATGGTGTCAAGAACAAAAGCTACCTTTGTTGATAATTGGAATTTGTTCTGGGCAGGTTCTTCTGCCCTGATTGCCTGCACCCCAGAGAATCAGAGCAGTAGTCCTTTTGGATAACATCTCGAGGACACTACACAATATCTGACTGGTAAGTGATATGAATGTTCAGATGCTATGATACAGATACAGTTTCCAATACCATAGAAACTGTGTCTATTCCCTGCATAATGAGATCCAGAAATAAGTAAAAAAGACCAGAAAACAGAAATATGTAAAACGAGTGAACGCAAATCTCACAAAGCTCTAAAGTTTGGTCTTCTTAACATGAGATCATGTGCAAGAAAACCACTCATTGTTAACGTGATAGCCCACAGGAGCACGCCAATGCTATTTGCGTGTCCAACAGGTTTTCTTTCCTCAATGAAGCACCCACTGAGAAACCTGAACTCTGGTTATTGGAGACTCTATAGTGAGACATGCGAAATTAGCCAGGCCTTTAGGGGCACCAGTGGCTGTAGTCAAGTGTATCCCAGGAGCCAGAGCACCAGACATATCAGGTAGTCTTAGGTCTGTAGACCAGTGTAAGTTTTCTAAGAGAATTCTAAGCTAATGATATATGCCTTTGTCAGTCAGAGACTAGCATGCATAATTTCATAGAGTTGTTTTAATTGGTGAAGGCAATGTCCGATGTGGTAGTATGCTCTAGCCCTATTCCAATGAGAGGAGGCAACATAGCTTACAGCAGGTCAACAATGTGAACTACATAGAAAATTGGAAAACCTTTGAGGGTAAAACTGGCCTGTGTAGCGGCTGGACATCAAAATTAAGAATATTAATTTCTTAATCATTATGCTGGTTCACTCAGAGGCCGGCAGCGCATGTTACCCATTTACGACCACCCTGACCCCCTAGGGTCACTCATGACCCTATCTCACTAATTACCACAGAGAGCCCTTTGTTTTAATCCAACAGATGGCCCTGGTGCCTATCTGTCTAGAGATGGGGGAAAAACCCAGAAAGGCCATAAAATCTGTATTCACTGGCGATCCTCACAAAAAACTAACCACGCTATCTTCAAACCATCAAAGATCTGACTGGGGCTTTCTTACTGCCAGAGACACTGGGAGCCATAAAAGGGAAGACAGGGATGCCTGTCTGAACACACACCCCCCCTTTAAGAAGTTAAGGGACACACTCGCCCTGAACCCGGACACATTCGATTCCATGCGCTCATGGGATGTATCCATATATATATATATATATATATATATATATATATATATATATATATATGATATATATATATATATATATATATATATATGCATACATATATATATAGCATAGATATAAGAATATATGCGTATACACGTATGTGTGTAACCTATATACAAATGTATTATGTATATCATAATGTCTATCATATAACTGGGTTCCATGTACTGTCCTTTATCATGTCCATGAACCACATTGTTTTATAGATACTTTGTTCCGAGATAATAGTTCTTCCTCATGTCCTACAGAATAGTAGTTTTGTGCTCAATTCTCAGGATAGGATGACTGCCTCGGTAATGAATAGTTCCTACATATTTCTAAACTATCCCTGTTCTACTACTACCTGTCTCACTCTTTAATACTAACTATGATTCAATATTTAATTCACCAATTAAGGTGTTATTAAGTGCGCAATACTCTGAATTAACTATCTCTATCCTTTCTCCGCTTCCACATGCCCGATCTATGTGACTTTTGGTGTCAAAATGATCCATTAATCATCCCCTATACAATGATATATGTCATGTGACCATTTGTAGGCACCATATTAGCCTAAGATATTCTTAATTCAAAATAGTATTAATTCTCTGGACCAGCCCTAAGGCGTGGAGATGAGCCTGACCACAGACAAAGGGATTTTCTCCCGCCAAAATCTTCAGGCTCCTATTGGCCATCCTGTCTAAGTTAGGTGTAACTCCACAGGGCAATAAAAGGCCTGGTCACCCATCTATCGATGCTCAGATTCTTCTCCAAGACCGTCACCTTTCTTCTGAGACTCTAACAGCAATTCCAATCAAGCAACTCTGCTTGCACCAGATAAGGACTTTGATCTTCAGCAGAAGCTCTGTCTCTTGCTCTAACAACTCGGAATCTCCAAGGCATCCTAAGTTTGACTTCAGGAATTTGGTCATCAAACCAATGCAAGTACCTTTTTACTAATAGTTGAAGAAACATAATTTTAAGCTGAAACCCCTTTTAAGGTGAATATTAATTCTTGGATGATTCTCACATGGTGTAGCTAACTTGATTTGGAATTCGCCTGTTTTAACTGGTCATTTACTATTTCTTCTGATATCTCTCTCCTCCTTTAATTTCTAATTACCTTTTTCTATTTCTCCTTTCACTCTCCATTCTTCCTAGGCATTCTTATTCTCACTCTCTCTCGCTAGCATCTACTTTGTGGTATTATTCGTGTGTATGTATGTTGTAGTTTAGTTGGTGTTATATGTTTCACAATTATTAAATGTATTTTACTTCACAAGTAAGTCTCTCTTTGTCCTGCTCATGATCTCGAAGTCACTGAGTGTTGATCTTGCTACATGCTCAAATATTTTATAAAGGTACTCTTCTAAGGCCTGGAAGATAACCTTTTTCCAGAATTGGTAAATAGTTATATTGTCTGTCCGGCGGACGAACAGATCAAGTAATTGTATTATTGATTCTGCGGATCTTAATTATTAACCCAATTTTAATATTTATCGTTAATTATAACTTTGTTGTAATTATATTTTAAATATTCAAATTCAAGCTAATTTCGTTACACCTGATAGGTTGAGACAGTGTCCATCCCACTAGGAAAGGGGCCACTCTCCTTTCTTGTAATATAGCTCATGGTCTCAGGGTAGGCCTAGTTAACCACTGACTACCCAGAGTCCTGGCCAAGGATCAGACAATTTGGCTGTGTTTAAAGCTGTGTCTAACAGATACATGGGTTAAACATAATGATTATGTAGCATTCAATGAAACTAGTTATCCAGCATACAGCTACATACATCAGCCATGTCTAACTGGTAGAGGAGGAGGCGTCACACTTTTTTATAAGGATAATTAAACCATCATACATAAGCATGAATACAATTTTAATGCATTTGAACTCCTCTATAGCAACATTAGGGTAGCTATAAATAATATGGTGGTTCAGTTGATTCCATTAATTTCCATTTACAGACCCCCAGGACTGTACTCTGAATGTCTTCCTATCAAACCTGGTCATTTCTGTTGATAGAGCACTAATTGATTAAATCGATAAAATTGATAAAATAGACGACCCGCTGAGGACAGCATCTATTTCCATACTTGAGTGGGAGTCAATCAATGTGTGGTAGAAGCCACTCATAAAGCAGGTCATACTTTATATTTAATATTATCTTTCAGCGTTAGTATTAGTCACATAGTGATTGTTCCACAGAACGAAGTTATATCAGATCACAATCTCATTTAATTTAAAGTGTGTTACCGCAGTAATGTACACACAGCACTGCGCTATCAAACTAAACGTACTTTCGATCGCCCAGAGCTTCATCAGCTATCTCCCAAAATTAGGCCTCCTAGAATTAGGAGCAACACAGAAATCTCCACAGAAACAACATGCAGTAGTGACAATTTAATTTTCCTTAATAACAAAATAGCAAACATTAGGAAAAATATTCAGACATTAAATACAGATTATTACATTATTACAATTCTGAAGATAAACTAAACACATCAGACCAGAATCTAGAACACTTTTCACCACTCGAAGAGAATGAGTTAATTCAGTCACTTGTAACTTGTGCACTAAATCCTGTACCAACCCACTTTCTTGCCAGTGATCCACACCCCTACATTCTGCACTCTACACTCTGGACCTGTCTGACCCCTCATGATGACCTGCCCCCGGTTGATGACACCTCCACATGGCCTTAAACACGTCTGAGACTGATGACACTACTATAATCCCTGGATACACTACACGCAAGTTAACAGAATGTTAATATACTACTATTAAACTCTGATAAGAGTGATATTACTCATCTGCGTAAAAAACGATACACAGACGCTCAAACTTTAATTTCACCTTCATTCAAGGATGTTCTGAATCTACTAATTCTACATTCAAAGCCCTGGGAGTGATTTTAGACAGCAATCTAAAAAAAAGCATTTAAAAATCGTATCACCTATATCAGAAAAACAGTCTTCTTCCATCTTAGAAACCTTGCCAAGGTAAGAAATATCTTATCTTTATCTGATACAGTGATGCTAGTCCATGCATTCACCACCTCCAGGACTATTATAATGCATTACTTGCTGGTTGTTCAGTTTCACTAATCACTAACACAAGTTACAGTTAGTTCAGAATTCAGCAGAAAGAATTCTCACAAGGTCCAGACAATACGACTATATAACACCAATTTTATCATCCCAATACTGGCTACCTGCTACATTTTGAATTGACTGCAAACTACTCTTACTGACATATAAAGCCCTCAATGGTTTAGCTCCAGTACATCTATCAAATCTCCTAACATGTTACACTCTGACATGCTCTCTAAGATCCCAAAACTCCAGACTTCAAGTTCCCAGGACAGCAAAGTCTACTTAAGGCGGTAGAGCATTCTCATATTTAGCTCCTAAACTTTGGAATAGCCTTGCTGACAGTGTTTGGGGCTCAGACACAATCTCTCAGTTTAAGTGTAGATTAAAGACCTATCTTTTTAACAAGGCTTACATTTACATCATATCATAGTTCTACAGGACATGTGATCTTGTTTACATCATGAACAGCAGCTATGCTAACTCCTCTCCTCTCTCTGATCCCGCGGTTTCCTGAGGTTCTGTAAAGTAGTACAGTGCAATTGTGAAAATATACTAAATACAACTGATATTTAAATAGATTTTTAGTACATTGCATCAAAGTGTACTGCTGCAAATATATGCATTAAGAGTTTTATTAGTGTATTTCTTAAAAGTATGCTTTGAATGCTTTAAATATTTGTTCAGTGTTAGTACACTTGTAAAACGTTAGCATGCTCGCCTCACACCTCCAGGGTCCGGGTTCGATTCCCTCCTCCCTCCAGAAGTTTGCATGTTCTCCCCGTGCCTCAGGGTTTTTTCTCCGGGTTCTCCGGTTTCCCCCCGGTCCAAAAACAAGCACAGTAGTTTGATTGGCACCTTGAAAAATTGTCCCTAGTGTATGAATGTGTGTGTGAATGTGAGTGTGGGCGCCCTGCGATGTGTTGGCACCACATCCTGCCTTGATGCCCCAAGACGCCTGAGATTGGCACAGGCTCCCCGTGAGGGTGGTCGTAAACAGGTAAAGCATGAACTGGAGGCTTGAATTTAGGAAATTAATATTCTTATTTTGATGTCCAGCCGCTACAACTACTTAATATAAATATACTAATTAGCTTAAATAGCTAACTTAAATAGATAAAGCTAAAGAAAGTTCTGTCTATAGTGCTTTATACTTGCATTTTAACATTAAGTATACTTTTAGAATAACATACTTTAAATGTATTTAATGAGGAATAAAGTGCTAGTATTTTGACTAGTATTTAAAGAGAGAGAGAGAGAGAGAGAGAGAGAGAGAGGTTAGTTATGATTCTGGATAGTGGGTGCGTGTCCGTTTCGTAATCGTAGAATCACGAGCCCGGACGCGGAATGGCCAGGGCTACTGATGGCACCAACTAGCCACAGCTGGAGCTCATCAGTAGCTAGGCGACTGGGAGCGTGGAAGCGCAGAGCTGGGAGGAGACATGGTCTGACAATTATTTAATCTTTATAATTAAATATGTGTGCAACATATTATAAATGTGCTTGTAAATGTATATTTTTTTATTATACATTATTTATATATTATATTAATATATAATTAATTAATAAGCGCATTTTTTGTTAATAAAAATATGTGGGCAATACATCATAAATATGCTTTGTATATGCTTACTTTGTATTTTGTATATTGCTTTGTATATGCAACTAAATGCAGGATGTTTTCAACTATTCACTCCACTTACCTGACACCAATATGATAAATATGATGACTATATCATGTAATGCTGTGAGGCTTGGTTGTATTTTCTGCCACACATAGTATATCGGAGTATATCGGAGTATATCTGCCACACATACCCATACTTTCTTTCTTTCTTTCTTTCTTTTTTTACTTATTTTTACTCATTCTTATTTATTTTCTTTATACTCATTTTCATTTATTAATCTCATGTTTACATGCTGGACGGTCACAAAAAGCATTTCCCTGAATGTTGTACTCTGTATGTATGTGACAAATAAAAATTATAATTTGAACAAATAATGATCTGCAATTATACCCATGATGCTATAACCAGTGCATGAAGAACATAGATGTCACAGTATTAACTTAAGATCATTTACATTTACCCTTTCAGCTATGCTCGTTTACTTGCTGGTCTTACCAGCATTACCAGTAGCAAATAGTTGCAGGCGCATTCTGACTTCAGGCTGTCGGATCTCAGAGACCCCGCTCTCTGGCTGAAGTCAGGTGTGCCTTATCTCAATGTCTTGGTCAGCTGTTAAACTAAAAAATTACAAGTCAGAGTTTAAAATAATAAAATATACTTCAAACTTGGGTGAGAAGGAGCAAATTTACAGTTTACATTTATTCAGAAAATCAAGAAGAAAGTTTCTCCTGGCAGATGCATGCAAGCACAAAGGCTATCCCATATCTGCAAAATCTCTGTTAATTTTGCTTCCTATTTATTCTATTTGCACACTGGTGTGCCTCCCCTTTTAATTTGCATTTGCATTTAATTTGCCATATTTAGCCCTTCTTACTAATTTCCATGTCGTCCTCAATGGCTTCCATTGTTTTTGCATTATATAATATTACATAATTACTTTCATTATTTTTTGTGTTTTTGTAATTGCCCCGCTAGCCATCCCTAAATGATTACATAATTTTTTTCATTGTTTTTGTTGTTGTAGCAACTGTCTCCATAACTGTCCCTAAATGACGCCACCCCAAATTTCCTTAATTCCCATTTTTCCCATAACACTTATTCACATTTACATTTATGGCATTTTGGCAGACGCCCTTAACCAAAGCGACTTACAAGGGTTAAGGGCCTTTCAAGGGCCCACTAGTGGCAGCTTGGTGATGGTGGGGTTTGAACTCATGATCTTCCGGTCCAGAGTCCAACACTTTAACCACTTGGCTACCACCTCCCTGCTTATCATCGCTTTTCATATACCACTATTTATTAGGCGCTTTCAGCACTTAATTAATTGCTCAATTTAATTTGTATTTAATTTATTTATTTATTTAAAAACTCCAGCACCTCTCCAGAGACACGTCACAATCGCTGGCTGACTTGGATATAAGCTTGGATATTATTGCTGTTTCACCTAGAATTAAATTAAATTCAAAGTAAATTCTGATCCAAAAATGTGTGTTATTATTATTCTTTCTCCATAATTTTATTTTCAATATTTTTGTTGTGCATTCCAGCTTCTCTCTTTAACTGTTTTTCACAATGATTGACCTTTTATCAATGTTGTTTATTTCCCAAGTACTATTTTTATTAATCATTTGCTTTCATCATGGATAATTTATCTCCACTCAAAACTAGGACCTTCCCTTTTCTATGTGACTCATATTTTTATCCTTCACATTTATTATTAATTATTAATTAATAATATTCATATTCATTCATTCATTCATTCATCTTCTACCACTTTATCCGATCTTCCCTCAGGTCCCGGGGAGCCTGTGCCTCTGCCTTAAAGGCATCTATGGGCATTAAGGCCGGATACACCCTGGATGGAATGCCAACCCATCGCAGGGCACACACACACACACACACACACACATTCACACACTGGGGACAATTTTCTAACATACCGTGCATGTTTTTGGACCGGGAGGAAAACGGAGAACCCGGATAACCACTAAAACCATCGTGCCCCTAATATTCATATTATTGTTCATAATTCATATCTTGTCTTTTGTTGTGCTGATCTGCACCTTTATGCACTCTTGTGCATTTTAGCTGTTTTAATAATTATATATTCATTGCTCTTTTAATCATTTATTGTCAATTTATCGTAATCACTTGAACACCCTTTTGCATAAACCATGTGGTTATGTGTTTTAATCTGAATCACTCTATTACACATGCATATATACTTTTGTGTTTCCTCCCAGCTCGTCCACATGGCCCTGCTGACCCACCCATGCGCAAAAAGCCCTGTGTGTGACACTGTCCCGTCTTTTGATGAATCACAATAAATCTCATCTGTTGATCTGTTTTGTGTGTGCGTGTTCATTTATATGGGTGTTCTGATAATAACTCATTACATGATTAGAAATATTAGTACTAAAATCAATATCTACTTTCTCTTCCCTTCATTTTTAAAGATAGTAGTAGTATTAATAAAGAATCATCTATTCCTATGCTTAAATCTTCCACAAAGGAACAAATCTCAAGAACGACATTTTGTATTCAATTGCGTATGTGCAGGTCACCAAGAACTAAAATATGAATTATTTAGTTATTGATGGTTTTTACATGCTTGATGTGTGATTGAGCATTACCTAGAATTATTTAAATGTTAGTCGGGTGAACATTATTTTTTGTAAGGTAAGATGGCTATATTTCTCATTTCTTTGATGATCCTTTCGGCTTCTTGGAATTAAGAAATACCGTGAATGCAGAGAAATACAAGAGAATACACATGCTACGCTGGAAATACGCTTGTAATGCGTTGTCACTTTTTATAGAGGTGCTCGTTAGGTTATGGCATAGGCTATGGTGCAGGGTAGGCTAGCCTAGGTAGCCTCAACGCAGTAGTAAAGACTAGTCTTAGGACCCACTACTCACTACACAGATTTCATGTAGCATTTTAGTCTTTGCAAGAGAACTCCTGTTCCTGTCCAAAAACCACTAACTTGCAGGCAAATAAATAAAAAATGTAAATATATATTGTAATGTATTAAGCAAATAAACATTTAACCAATAATCTTTATTATAAAATAATTTCAAATATATGACATCTAATTAACAAAAATATCTGTTATTTTGTCACTCTACCAACCGCAATATTTAAGTTTTGTCCCACTCACATGCCCATTCATGCATAAATATTACATTTTCTCCGGCAGGCAATATTTAAGTCACCTTTTGTCTGTATATCCCATCCCGTGAATAATTATATTCTCCCCCCAACCCGCACACACATGAATATATTTCCGCCCGCACCTGCCTTCACCATCATATCTTGTTCGGTGCCACAATCATTTGTGTTGGGTCCTGAGGGAGTGCAGGTCTCTACTTCCCATCTTGACTAGGAAAAGTGTGTTACCAAGCCAACATGCCATTCATTCCGTGGTACCTGACTTTTCTTGAGAAGGACAACACACAGTTTAAAATATGAATGGACAGACTGCCATTTTTTGCGTGCTTGCAGGGTCGGAAAGAATTGCTTCTACCTCTGTCCCAGAATATGTTGGAAACATGTTGAACTTGCAGCCACTGACTCTTGTATATGAAATGCATGAATGAATGGATCAAGTGTATAAAGAGGGCTACCTTTTGGTATTGGATACATTGCTCTCCAGACCATAAAATACTTATTTTATTGTTCGAATGCTGATGGATGAAGGTTTTTTTGGATTCCTCGTTTCTGCTTCGCAATGATGCCAGCCCTTTCAAGCACTGTTTGACTTTTCAGTTGTTTTGAACTGGTGATATATGTGTATAAGGTGAGCGATGGCACCTTTCAGTGATTTCCAAGAAGAGAACTTGGTAAACCATTGAGAATCAAGATTCTGTAAAGTTGTAATGCTTAAACTGCAAAATTGAGACTGCACATCTTGGTCTGAACTTGCACAAACAAGGTTGTAACCACACTTGATTCTGCAGTGAGCAGAAATTTGAGTACATTTAGCCACTTAATGTTTTGTAAGTGAGCTGGAGAAACAAAGATTGTTACATGATTCGTCAGATTCTGGTCTATAGGCATATATTGCCACTGATCTGGTTTGGAAGACCTTCAGATATATTGCACTCCATTAATGACATATACAGTATCGCCAAGTCTCATTACAGATCCGAGACCCACTTCTGTCTGCATAGTAGGTCCAGTAACAATTTACCCTTAAGAGGTCCTAGCTACACTTTTGTCATGGGATTCTCTAAGCGGCTATATAAATCAATCACACAACCTTGAGTTAAATATAACAATATTATACACAAAACAACCAAAAAAACCCCACAAAATCCCAATTGTAATCAATAAAAATGTAGTTAATTCAAGATCGCTCAGTCCCGGTTTGAATAGCAAAACCTTTTGCTATTCCACAGAGATTTCGACGTGCGGCCGTTCAAGGTGAGCAAGTCCAACGTTAGTCCAACGTTATTCCATAAGCAGGTGGGAAATCCCTCAGGTCCCATAGGTCCCATAGGTTTAATCCAAGAGTTTTTGTTCTTTCCTGATGTAATCATCTACAGTTAATTTTCCTGCTTTTATTTACTGCTTCGCTATTTTCGCCCTTCTGTGGGATGACATCATCAGTGTTTTAGTCTCGCGAGTGTTGCTAATAATATCACGAGAACCGGGCCAATCTAATTCAAAATAACGATTACAGTATGATAACAAAAACATGTCAGAGCTAAATGATCAGAGCTCCGTGTTTCATGAAAAATAGGTGAAAGTGATTACATATGTGGCAGTACTACAATTAAATCTGCCAAGTCAACGGCAAGCACTGCCGAACAAAGTTCAAGTCGTGGGACTGTGTGTTCGGGGTGGGGGGCAAGTCTGGCCTTCCCCATTACAAAACCAATGTGCTTATTAGCTGCAATAGGTCACTGCACAATGGCTTTGGTAGATGGATCCGAAAACAAACACAATTCCTTTTGGACAACTGAGTCTGGTGAAGTTTCAGTATAAACCCATAGGATGGAAAGATTTGCAAGCTTCAATAAGGAAACTCTCCACAAAGTTCAAGCACCTTCGATTCCATGTGGCAGTGGAGTATCACCGTCACTGTTTACTGAAATAGGTTCCCTTAGAATAGTCTTGCCTTGGATAGTGACTGAAGCTGCAAACCCAAGAGGATAGTAAAAAAGACTGTTGATGGTAGATTAAACACCCCATCGGGTGTAATATTTTATCTCATTACAGCCACTGAAGGGAAAATGTTCAGTATGTAGTTAATTAAGGCTAATCAATGCCAAGACTATGTTCCACAGGCAATATGTCTGCCTCACAGTCTAACTCTTTTATTTTTCCTGCATGGTCTGTAGATAGAAAAGCTTTCATGACTTTCTTGTCATTAGCTGTAATTCTTTTTAGCAACCTGACAGCAGCTTCTGCTGTAGGTAGGGACTTCAGACTGTCATCCATATAGAAGTCTTGCATAACATAATGCTTGACTTGAGGGCTGACAATGGTTTCGGATCTCAGAAACCCCGCTCTCTGGCTGAAATAATGTGTGCCTTATATCAATGTATTAGTCAACTGTTCAACTCAAAATTACAAATAATAACTCAATAATAATAATTCAAATAATAAAAGACACTCAGGGTGCTGAGCCTTGGATGAGGAGGAGAAAAAAAGTTTCTCTTAGCAGATACATGCAAGCACCAAGGCTATTCCATGCAACTGCAAAATCACCCATTTATTCTATTAACACCACATCGGTGTGCCACATCGGTGTGTTCATTTGCATTGTCGTGGGCTGTTTTCCCATTATTTCCCATTTTACGCCTTATTTTCCCCTTCCTAATAATTTACATATTAGTATGTTAATATATTCTTAATGTCATCAATGGCCTATCAGTTTTCATTATTTTGCATTACATAATATTACATAATTACTTTCATTACTTTTTGGTGTTTTATCAACTGCCCACTGAAAGCGCTTTCCTGAACGCAGTAGAGAAAAAAATCGAATGCTGGGATGGCCAGTGCTGAGGGTGAAAAAGGTGTGTTTTCCCATTCGTGCGGCTTGTGGTCTATCTGTAAGGAAGTTGGAGATCCAGTGATGTAGGTATGAGTCCCAGGACCTTCAACTTAGAGGTGAGCATGGAGAAAACTATGGTAAATGCTGAAATGTAGTCTATGAACAGCATTTTCACATAATTTTCTTTTGTGTGATCCAGGTGGATTGTTGTTGTGTGGTGGAGATGTGTGATGTCGTCCTCCGTAGACCGGTTCTGGCAATAGGCGAACAGAAACAGATTCAGTGTATCTGGTAGTGTTGCAGTGATGAAATCTCTGACCAGTCTTTCGTAGCACTTTATCACTACCGACATCAGAGCTACAAGTCAATAGTCATTCAGGCAGGTGGGTTGAGGTTTCTTCGGGACAGGAATGATAATGGACTGTTTGAAACATGAGGGGACTACAGACTGTTGCAGGGAGAGGTTGAAGATCTTGGTGATCACTTGTGATAGCTGGTCAGTGCAGACTTTCAGAACTTGACCTGTGATGCCGTCTGGCCCTGCTGCCTTCCTGGTGTGCACTCTCCTGAAAGCCCTTCTCACGTCATGCTCTGAGATGGTGAACATGATTTCCTCTCCGGCTCTCTCTCTTTTACATGATTAGCTGCCTCGAAGTGAGCATAGAAGGTGTTTAGCTCATCTGCCAAAGAAGTGTCCGCGAGGATGGTGTTTTATAGTCCATGAGTGTTCTCAGTCCCTGCCACAGGGCATTGTGTTGAAATTGTGACTTTTCCGTAGCGTCGCTTTTCTTCCTTCACCTTTCTCTGTGTACGCTGTATGATGCAGCCTTGTACTTGTCCATGTTTCCGGTGGCGAGCCACAGCTTCTGGTTGGGAATTTGGTTGATGTTGGTTTTCTCTGACGTATCATCTGCTAGTTTCACAATGAATTCCAACACTGCTTTAGTAAACATGCAGACGTCATAAGAGCTTCGCCTGAGCATGTCCCTGTCTGGTCATCCAAAGCGTCCTGCAGAGCGGCCAACGATTGATCCAGTGTGTGACCTCCCTCCTAGCTTTTGTAAACAGGCATAAGGAAGATAGCAGATTGGTCCAATTTACCAAATGGTGGACGTGATTGTGCCTTGTAGCTCTCTTTGAAAGGTGTGCACCAGTGATCCAGTGTTCTTTCACCCCTGGTGAAAGTGCGTGCTTGAGGTTAGCACTGTTAAAATCCCCAACACAATGAGTGCGGCGTCCCGCTGCTGTGTCTGGTGTGAGGTTAGATGTTTGTGTAAGTCCCATATAGCAGTGTCCATGTCCTTGAGGTGAATTCCCGCGGAAGATAGAAAGGGCGACATTTGATGGACAGAAGTTCCAGATTTGGTGTGCAGGATCGTGAGAGAAGTTCAATGCGTCTCACCAGCTGTTGTTCACCATCAGACACACTACACCTCCCTTTGTCTTCCCCCACTCCATAGTTCTGTCCATGCGGTGGACTGAGAAAAACTGGGCTGTCTGGATGGCGTGGCCCAGTACCGCTGGGTTCAACCATGTCTCGGTGAAGCAAAGAAGTTTGCAGTCCCGAATGTCTCTCTGGAACCTGATCCTTGCCCTGAGTTCATCGAGCGTGTTTTCCAAGGACTGGACGTTGGCTCAGAGAACACTAGGTATAGGAGCGCGGTGTGCATGTGCCCTCAGTCTGTTCCTGACACCGGCTAGTTTCCCTTATGGATGCCGGTGCAAGTCGCGCCCTTTGTTCTTTAGCAGGATCTCGTTCGGCCAACATGGGTCCAGGTTTAAAAACGGTGAAAGGTAGGTGCATTGTACACCAATAGATATGAGTTTCTTTGTTTCTCAAGCCTGGTCTTCCTTTTGTTAAAAGGATGTTAAAAGCAGCTCATTCACCCCCTAATGCACACGCCATCTTGTTTGAAGGTTTACACACTCCTGACCTCAAGAACCTGGGAAAACCAGAGTTGCCTGAGTTCTGGTTAATAGTGCACTCTCTGTAAAATCTTTAGTCACTGATAATTCATTTATGTTGACTGAAGCAAACTTCTGACGTCGTGCCTCTCAAATTCTCCATGAAGCAAACCGTTTTATGACTGTTATAACATTCCTAATATCCAAAAAAAAACATTCTTCCCAAAAGATTGTGGATGCACTCTCTTCTTACACACACACACACACATGCCTGTATGTGTTAATGTATGTATGCTGTTCTATTTTATCATGTTGAAACTAATGAATTGTGTGTTAACTCGAAAAATGTTTTATGAAATAATTATTATTCTTATTGTTCTACAAAACAATGCTGTTTTAATAATTAATCTTTGTTAAACAATAAGGTTCATCAAAATAATGATCATATTTCTAGAACATTTTTATTACCCTTCGTATTAATTATATAGTGATGACGTATATTATCAAGGCTGATTAGTTTCTCATTACTTTCTCTGTCCTTCATTTCATTTCAAAATGATCTCTCTCTCCTATCAACCAATGTTTGTATGTAAGAAGTACTTATATGTACATCTCTAGTTGTTACAATGTCTACTTGGCCAGTTTTGGTATCAGAATGGTGACAGAATTAGGTTATTTCATTTCCTACACCATGATGTAGATGGTTTAAAATCATATTTTAGTAAAGTAAATAACTTTACTAGCTTCCAAACCGTGCCCAGATATGCAAATAAGCCCTTTCTACTCAAGTCTCATGGCTTTGCATTGGTCAGTTCAAAAGTTGGGTGTGACACCCAGGTCCATAAAGCTTATCTACACCATCTAGAAACGCTTAGAAGATGTGGGGAAAGTGCAGAGAAACCACCGGACAAGACGACATGCCTCTAAGAGCCTTTCGGGCTCCTCTGGACCAGCTCAGAAGAAGTGGGGAAATTGCAGAAAGACCAACTGGACGAGGAGACACATCTTTTGAGCCTCAGAAACACAGAATTTCAGAGAACACCGAAAGCAAGACCGGAAGAGGCGACACACCTCTGAGCCTTCGGGCTCCATCGGCTCAACTCAGAAGCTCCAGACAGGAGCGAGACCACACTGGCCTTTCTGAGTCGTAAATCTCCTTCTGAGAAGAAAAGGCAGTTCCAGATAATCATCTACAGGATTTCATCTGAAGCACCTAGAATCATCCGGACTCTTGTTCCACTTCAAACCCAATGAAAGTAACGCTGCTGATCAATTCAGCGTATGTAATTTAAGCCCTTTTAAATAATCTAAATGCAGGTGGAGCGAGAAAAACTCGGCTGGATGGTGTGGCACAGTAACGCCATGTCTGGGTTCAGCCATGTCTCGGTGAAGCAGATATGGTTGCAGTCACGAATGTTTCTCTTCAGCAGGATCTTGCTAAGCCAACATGGGTCTGGGTTTAAAAAAGGTGAAAGGTGGGTGAATTCTAAACCAATGTTTGCGCAGAACCCTTTATTTATTGAATCGGCCATCATCTGTGTGCAGGAAAATGGACAGTCTGCCCGTACTTCCTAATGAATTGATAGGGGGCAGGTTGTGAGTCTGCAAGTCAACGACTCCTCCTACTAACTCTTAACCTCATTGTCTGCGAACTCCCTAACTGAACCTGGTGGACCTCCTCTGCTAGGTCGGCTTTTTCTTCCTCCTCCTCATCGCCTTAATGGCTGTCTTCCGTTTTAACCTCTCAGGTCATTCATTTATTAACTTTTATTTTGTTAATTACCGGTATACTTTAATTGATTAGATTTCATTATGTTTCTTTACTTATGTTGATTAAATTTTTATTATCATCTTGATTTATTGATTTCATTTTAATTTGATTAAAAATTATTTTATAAGAATTTTAATAAATAAATAAATAATAATTTTATTTAAATAATATTTAAAGTTATAATTTATTCTCCATTTCTTCTCACCAATTTGAATTAAATTTAAACCATGGTTGAATTTGAATTCAAATTGAGTGTTTGGATTTTAGCTATTTAGGTTTAACCCTTTATAGCACTCCTTCCCTTCTTACCTGGTCAGTGAAGGAAGGTGCCTCCACAATGCATCACGGCAAGTGGAGCCATCTGTCATGCTGTACCTAGTGCTGGTTGAAATTTAACTTGAATACTTAGAATAGAACAGAATAGAATAGAATAGGCTTTATTTGTCAGATATACATTACAGCACAGTGAAATTCTTTCTTCGCATATCCCAGCTTGTTGTTGGTAGGTAGAGCGCAGGTCAGCCATGATACGGCGATACAAATACTTTTGCCTGTAAATGACTAATCCGAAATTCAAAAGGGATTAGTTTGTCTTTTTCTCAATTCTAATGCCTCTTAGCCTGCTCCTGATAACAGAGTCAGGTCAATAATATAAGTTCAACTCCAATAGCACCTCTTCCCTATAATATTTTAACATTTAGGCATTGCCTATCTTCAGGCCTACTCTATTTCTTTCCAGTTTGAATTAGTTGGATTCTTGTTCGTTTTATCTTATGTTATTTCCTGTTTGTCTGCATGAAAATCGTTTAGATAGTCCATTTGTTTAAGGACTTGCATTGGCCCTTTTTCTGCCTTTCTCTCGCTTCCAGTGAGCCAGATATCCAAATCCTCCAGCCCTGACGCCCACTGAGATCAGAATGAATGACTGGCACCCTTGTGCCCAGGACTATGGGTGACCTGCCGCACTTGAGACCTGAACCGCCTGGCGATCTTGAAAGTGTTGCAACGTATCGCGATCCTGCACAGGACTACAGCCACAGAGAGCTGATGAGGATCCTGGGATCATTAAGCATAAACCTCATCACCAGGTAAAAGGGGGGCCAAAATGAGCGCCAACTGCCTGAAAGAGGCAGCTTAGAAGAACCAGGCACCTGCTCCCTGGCAACAGGGCCAGCTATTGACTGAGACTCAGAACCAGCGCATGAAGGCTGATTAAAAGGATACAGAGCTACAGAAAAGAGTAAAGAAACTCCAGCGAGACGTGTCACTTCTAACGAAAACAAAGACTGAATGCAGAGAAAGAGATGCCAAGGCCCATGAAGTTGTAAGGAAATTAGCTTGAATTTAAATATTTAAATGTAATTACAACAGAATTATAATTAACTATAAATATTCAAATTAGATTAACAATTAAAAGATGCAGGATCAATAGCACAATTACTTGATCTGTTCATCCACCGGACAGACAATATAATTATCTACCAATTCTGGTAAAGGTTATCTTCCAGGCCTTAGAAGAGTGCCTTTATAAAATATTTGAGCATGTAGCAAGATGTCATGAACCTGCCTCCTCCCGCCGCGGCTCTCCCGCAATCACAGTCGCCTAGCTACTGATGAGCTCCAGCTGTCTCTAGTTGGAGTCATCAGTAGCCTAGGCTATTTAAACCCGGTTTCCCAGTCACTCCACGTCCGGGCTCGTACTGGAACAGTTAGAGCACGGACGGCTTCTCGCTATTTTTTGAAATCGCCGACTAACCTTCTCTTCTCTGATCCTCGCATCAGATCCTCGTCTCCACCGGTCCAGCCAGACCGGAATCTCCAGTCCCGCGGACGCCTCCCCGTTCGCCGTTGAGAACCCGGAAGCCCTGCCGCCTTGGAATTCCCGTACATGGCGGTTTCGGACAGGCTGACCCCCAGGAGTCCGAAAAAGGCCCTCCAGACCCGGGAGATGAACTGCGGACCGCGGTCCGAGACGATGTCTTCGGGTAGGCCGAAGTTTTGGAAGACCCGCCGGAACAGATGGTGCGCAGTCTCCAGGGCGGTCGGTGTCTTTGCTAAGGGAATGAGGCAGCAAAATTTAGAAAATCGGTCCACCACTACTAAGATGCAGGTGTTACCTTCTGATAGTGGTAGATCGGTGATGAAATCGACCCTGAGGTGGGACCAGGGCTGGTTGGGGACGGGCAGCGGTTGCAATTTCCCGGCGGGTAATTGGTGCGAACTCTTGCTCGCGGCACATTCCCGGCATCCGCGGACAAACCTCCGAACCTCCTCGGCCAAGGAGGGCCACCAGTAGTGTGCACGGAGGAGATCGATGGTGGCGGTAGCCCCTGGGTGGCCCGATCCTACAGAGGTGAGAGTAGAATTAATTAATTGGATCATTCTAAGTCCAGCAGCGCGGAGACCGTCACGGAGTGTGTAGAGGTAGTGAGACGGACTGCGGTGGTGAGCGGTTTCATGTTGGTGTGAGGAAAAATGGAACTCACCGTGGAACGTTGGGGGCGCTGAGTGCACCCGCGTAGGAGATGGTCGGTCCCTCCGCAGTAAAGGCAGAGCCCGTTGCTCAGCCGTCAGCGCCGCTCGGCCGGAGTAAGACGTCCGCCCCCGAGCTGCATCGGTTCGAAATTTGGTACCTCGGCCGACGACGATGCGCTCTCCCGGGCCGGACTCCGGTCCATCATGCAGGATCCCAGGCGGGCGGAACATCGGGTTGCCCGCTGGATGAAACGCTCCAGCCCCTCGGAGTCATCCACCGCCGCCAGCTGGAGGCGTAGAGTGGGATTCAGCCCCATCCGGTAGGTGGTGAGGAGAGCCTGTTCGTTCCACCCGCTGACGGCGGCATAAGTGCGGAACTGGAGGGTGTAGTCCTGAATGGTTCCGGTGCCTTGTGTGAGCCGGTACAATTGCTCCCCGGCTGAGACATCCGCCTCAATACGTCCGAATACCTCCCGGAAATGAGCAACAAATTCCTGGTAGGTCGTGAAGGCGAGGTTTTCCTGCGACCACAGCGACTCGGCCCAACGGAGGGCGCGCGGGGCGGAGCGGCGGCAGCTGCTGAGAAATGGAGAACTAAAGAGAAGCTGCTCAAAGGAGCAGCCCGGCACGTAGTTACGGCCCTTTGCGGGGGCCTGTTATCACCCTCAGTCAAACGGACTTACGGAGAGACGGGTCCAGGAAGTGGCACGTACTGTCATCACCGACAACACACCTGGAGCCAATACCTGGGTTGGGCGGAGTATGCTCAAAATTCCCTCCGACATTCTGCTACCGGTCTAACCCCTTTCCAATGTGTCCTAGGGTTCCAGCCACCGTTGTTCCCCTGGTCAGGGAACCCCTCAGACCTCCCGGCAGTGGATCACTGGTTTCGGGAGAGCGAACGAGTGTGGGCCGATACCCATCGACAGCTGCAGCGGGCCGTGCACTGCCACAAACTGCAGGCGGACCGGCGTAGACGGGAGGCACCTATCTTCCGGCCTGGTCAGAAGGTCTGGCTCTCCACCCGGGACATCCGCCTTTGACTCCCCAGCAGAAAAGCTAAGCCCAAAGCTAAGCCCAAAATTTATTGGACCTTTCCCCATTGTCCAACAGCTCACGCCAGTAACATATCGCCTCCAACTCCCGGCCTCTTACCGCATCCACCCAGCTTTTCACGTGTCGCTCCTCAAACCCTTCACAGAGCCAGCTTCTGCGGATTCTGTACGCCAGGAGGAACACCCACTGCCCCTAGTCACCGAGGACGGCCTGGCATACAAGGTGAGGGAACTTCTCTGCTCACGACGACGCCTGGGTCGGCTGGAGTATTTGGTGGACTGGGAAGATTATGGCCCGGAGGAACGCGCCTGGGTTCCCAGGGAGGACATTTTGGACCCCAATCTGCTGGAGGAGTTCCACAGGACACATCCCAACTGGCCGGCACCCCGAGGACGAGGACGCCCCCCTCGCCGCCGTCGTGTAAGGCCCTCGGGAGCGGGCCCTGGAGGGGGGGTGATGTCACGAACCTGCCTCCTCCCGCCGCGGCTCTCCCGCAATCACAGTCGCCTCAGGAGGTTTTTCTCCGGGTTCTCCGGTTTTCCCCGGTCCAAAAACATGCACCATAGGTTGATTAGCACCTTGGAAATTTTTTTTTATTTTTTATTCTCCAGACAAGTTGCGAACGCATCCTTCAATCATTTCGCCACACTTGACACTCAGAAAGAGGCGACACGATATGCAAAGAAATACAGCAAATCACTGGATGACCGGCACAGAGAATTCAGTCGCCGGTTCTCTAATTTTGAAAACATTGAAAAGTCACTTCAGCTCGTGTCTTGTCCCTTCTCACAAGACCCTGAAATAGTACCACATGAGGTGCAATTGGAACTGATCGATCTTCAGTCTGACGCCATCTTGAAGGAAAAGTTCAACACTCTTAAACTTAACGACTGTTATACCGCACTGAACGAAGCCAGCTTTCCAAACCTACGGAGGACGGCACAGAAGATGCTGGCCTTGTTTGGCTCGACCTATGTATGTGAGCAGACATTCAATATTATGAACATGAACAAAGCCCGTCACAGATCCAGGATAACTGACCAACACCTCTGATCTATCCTGAGAATCGCCACAACAAAACTTACTCCAGACTTTGATGCACTGACAAAACAGGGAGATCAACAACACTGTTCCCACTGAAACTGATGGTGAGTTTTCCTGCTGTGTTTATTCAACTGAAATGTAATTAAATTAACCATCCATCCATCCATCCATCCATCTTCCTCCGCTTATCCGGGACCGGGTCGCGGGGGCAGCAGTCTAAGCAGAGATGCCCAGACTTCCCTCTCTCCAGCCACTTCCTCTAGCTCCCCGGCGGGACACCGAGGCGTTCCCAGGACAGTCGAGAGACATAGTCCCTCCAACGTGTTCTGGGTCTTCCTCGAGGCCTTTTCCCGGAGGGACATGCCCGAAACACCTCCCCTGGAAGGCGCCCAGGAGGCATCCGAAATAGATGCCCGAGCCACGCCAGCTGGCCCCTCTCAATGTGGAGGAGCAGCGGATCTACTCTGAGCTCCTCCCGAGTGACTGAACTTCTCACCCTATCTCTAAGGGAGCGCCCAGCCACCCTGCGAAGGAAGCTCATTTTGGCCGCCTGTATCCGGGATCTTGTCCTTTCGGTCATGACCCAAAGCTCATGGCCATAGGTGAGAGTAGGAACGTAGATCGACCAGTAAATTGAGAGCTTTGCCTTTTGGCTCAGCTCCCTCTTCACTATGACGGACCAGTACATCGACCGCATTACTGCAGAGGCTGCACCGATCCGCCTGTCGATCTCCCGTTCCATCCTCCCCTCACTCGTGAACAAGACCACAAGATACTTGAACTCCTCCACTAGGGGGAGGAGCTCTCCACCAACCTGAAGTGGGCTAACCACCTTTTTGCGGCTAAGGACCATGGCCTCTGATTTGGAGGTGCTGATCTTCATCCCAGCTGCTTCACACTCGGCTGCAAACCTTCCCAGTGCATGCTGAAGGTCTTGGCCTGATGGAGCCAACAGGACAACATCATCTGCAAAAAAGCAGAGACGAGATCCTGTGGTCCCCAAACCAGACTCCCTCCAGCCCCTGGCTGCTCCTAGAAATTCTGTCCATAAAAATAATGAACAGAACCGGTGACAAAGGGCAGCCTTGCCAGAGTGCAACATGCACCGGAAACAGGTCTGACTTACTGCCGGCAATGCGAACCAAACTCCTGCTCGTGCATACAGAGACCGAGCAGCCCTCAACAGAGGGCCTCGGACCCCATACTCCCGGAGCACTCCCCACAGAGTGCAGCGAGGGACACGGTCGAATGCCTTCTCCAAATCCACAAAGCACATGTGGACTGGTCACCCTGTAGAGGGTATAGAGATGGTCCAGTGTTCCACGGCCAGGTCGAAAACCGCATTGTTCCTCCTGAATCCGGGGTTCGACTAAAGGCCGAATTCTCCTCTCCAGTACCCTGGCATAGACATTTTCCTGGAAGGCTGAGGAGTGTGATATGGTGTGAATATTATTTATTTAACCTTATTGATTGTGTTTTATCTTTCATTTTAGTAGATTATTCTAAGCATTCTGTCTTTTCAATTAATCATTAATTGTGGGCTTGGAATTGCTTAGAGCCTTGTGCAAAGGTTCTATGCAGATGGCTTTCTCTGCTTGGATCAAAGAGATCCTCTCCTCAGATTAGAAAGTTTGTTATTGTTATGTTGCATGGCGGTTCCCAGGGTCTGTCCTCATGGAAAGATCTGACCAACCTTACATCTGTAAATGCAAACCTATTTGGCAAAAAAGCTTGTTATGATTTTGATTCTGATAAAAGGATAGATAAATTAACATTTCTTTGAATGATTACAAACCTAAAATGTCTTTTTTGTTGTTTTTTCAAATATAAACCAAGTGGAAGCCAATTGAGGGAGCACAGTGGTGGGTGGTGTGGGAGAATGACATGAAAAGGACAGTTGATTGTCCTTGGTTACCCCAACGTTGTGAGCAGGGGCTGAACGAGAAAACAGAGAGATTTGAAGGGTTATAAGCTGCCGAAAAGTCTAGAAGAATGAGGGCAGAGAACAGATTTTCTGATCTAGCAGCATGTAATTTCTCAGTGCTGTTTTGAAGCCAAACTGGTTGGGGTCTAGAAGGTTGTTCTGGCTGTCAAGACTACTGCACAGCAGTCAGCGATAATTTAGAGATATAGAAAGAAAGTGGAAAAAAACGCAACTTTAAGCAGACCTGACCTCTTACCATGCACTCCTGACCAAATTGCCCTCTGCTGGACATTCACACCCTCCCTCTTGCTGAAGAAGAGATGCTGCCAGTCCTCCCATCTTGCAATCCCACCATCTGCCCTTTGGATTTATTGCCTTCAACCACACTCCTGTCACGGTGCTCTCTCTCTCTCCTCCCTGCTCTTTTCCACACACACACACACACACACACACACACAAATCGGCCTCACCTGTCCTCTCCTCGCTCCTCCCTGCTCTTTTCCCCACACACACACACGCACAAATCAGCCTCAGCTGCTCCTGATCCTAGCTCCCTCTCCATCTCCCTTTATATAGCCCGGCTCTCCCTACATTCCTCGTCCGGGCTCGTAACATATACGTAGTGTCGCGGACCCGCTATATATTCTGCCTTTTGTCTGTTCCCATTTCCAGTCGGTTTCCCGATACCCGGACTTCCAAGTCCGCTCCAGCTCTCCGGTACTCCAGTTACCACGGTGCGCAGCGCGCAAGGCTCCCTAGCCTGTCTGGCCGCTCCTTTTGAGCGGCGTCTCTTCTGTTATTATTTAAATAAATCCTTTGTTTTGTATTCCGGATCTCCGTGTCTCTGTGCAGCGCACCCCGACCGTTACAACTCCAAATCATATCTCATGGTCTCCTGCCACTCATCTTCACCACCATCAACGGGTCCTTAACATCTGCCATGTGCCATCTTCCTTCAATCAAACAAGGGTCACTCCCATCTTGGTGAAACCTGCTCTGGACCCATCTGACATCAACAATTACAGACCGGTATCACTTCTCTTCTTTCTTTAAAAAATTCTGCACCACAGTTGTCTTATGACAGTCAGTTGATTAAAGACAACTGTGGTGCAGAATTTTTTCCAGAGCAGGTTTTTGAATTTTTGAAATTGTAATTGTTGACTTTCAGCATCTCTTCTTCGGCAAGCGTTAAGAAATTTGCCAAAGAACTGTGGGATTCCTGTCTGTTGGATGTAGGCATATTTATGGAGGGTGTGAATGACAATTTGGTCAGGAGTGCATGGTAAGAGGTCAGGTCTGCTTAAAGTTGTGTTTTTTTCCACTTCCTTTCTATAGCACTAAGTTATCGATGACTGCTTTGCAGTAGTCTTGACAGTCAGGGGGTGGGGCAAGGAGTCTTCTTGGGTTTAGCAGTCAGGGGACATAGCAGGTCCATTGATGGGGAAAGATTGGAGAGGCCAGGAAGAGATGAAACAGTGAAGGACGCTACAGACAATGGAGAGTTGGAGTGAATGTTGCTGTAAGGAAATTCCTGTGTGTTGTCTGATGCAGATCTAACATGGTTTGATCCCTTGATTCAAATTGTTTCGCAGTATAGATCACTCAATACCCCCGACATTGGGGGACTTCACAATGAGACACAGCCAAGTGTGTATTGTCAGAGAAGTCCAAAGCGTGAAGTGTGTGTGTGTGTGGAGTGTGTATGTGTGCGTGTGTGAAGTGGTTCCCAGGCTTGAATCATTTGTTGATAACTTCTTCCAGGGAGTTTGTTATTCACAGCTGGAGTCACAAAAGGCTTAAATCTTTGAGGCTGGCCATTATCTCGAAAAAAGATATTATTTTGCAAGAAACAGCACATGCACATGGACAAAAACAGAATGTTCTTTACGTATAAGGCCAAACTCATAATATTACTATAATAATGAATTAAATTATTCTATGATAATATGATATACATGCATGATTATATATTTTAATGCAAGTAATACAATCTGTAAAGTAATAAGAAGATTTCTCAAAAAGATAATGATTTATTCCTACAGTTATGACAGATTAGAGGGAGATGTTGGAATGTGTTTCTAAGAGGGCAGATAAAGTTATTGTTCAGGAAATCAGGTGACGAAGACTTCTGAGGGAATAATAAGCACTAACAGTGCAGTGGCACAAAAAGACAGGAGGGGGAGGTGGAGTTCAAGATGTTTTGATTTTCATTGTGAGTGACGAGGATGGATTGGATAGGAAGTTATTTTATTAGAAAGACCATGCATGTAGGTTGTCTCACAAGGTGAGAGAGATGGTATTGAGATGGTTTGGACATGTGTAGAGGAGGGACATGCGGTACATAGGGAGGCGAATGCTGAGGATGGAGATGCCAGGCAGGAGGGAAAGTGGAAGGTCAAATTTAAACATTTGGGGAAAATATCTCTAAGTAATTATAACAGGTTATAATTAATCGAATATTTAGATTGTATCTGTACTAGAATTAACTGTACTAGGATCAATGTTATATAATATAATGTAATTATTTAATCTGTTTGTCCAGCAAGCAGATATGATGCTTGAACATTTGGGAGAGAATGGTTGTTTTATGGTTGGTATGGAGAATTACTTTGATACTAAGAAATGGAAAGATAGACATGTGAAAAAAAAGATACATAGATGCACCTCAATATAAGAATTTATTATACCAAATAAACATAGAGCTGTAATAAGATAATAGAATAAAAGGAGAATAGACACTACCAGTCAAAAGTATGGACAGTTTGAATCATTTAACGGTTTTCTTTATTTTCATGATTATTTACATTGTATATTTTCCCAGAAGGCATTAAAACTTGAATGAACACGTGAAATGTGCACTGTATGAAGTAAATAAAAATATGTGAAATAACTCAAATTGATTTATAGTTTAGATTCTACACAATAGCCACTTTTGCGTTGATAACTGCTTTATGGTGTATGCTGGCTGATTAACCATGACAAGACGCATTTGTCTGCTGTGCAACTCGCGTGGTTACTTCCTATATTACTGTCTCATACATATTACTATAAAGGTCACCAGGAGATGGCGGGCTTATCATACAATGATAATAACCAATAGTGCATACATTACACTTACATACATTTCATCAGTCCCGTTTTAGACCAAACACACTAGGAAGAAAACACATGAACTATAACCTCACATTGCAACATGTACGTATAAGCAGAACAATGGCAGCTAAATACAACAAGCTACAAATCAAGCCTATTTGGTGGTTTCTTACACCTCAGAATAATGTCTCTGAGAAACTGTCTGAGGTCCAGGCACAACTGTAATCGTCACATCTTGTTCGACATGGTGTGGTTCAAGATCGTCTACATTATCTTTAACAGCAGGGGTGATTTCGACAGCATCATTGTCGTTGACATGGTTGAATGAATCAGGAACAGACAACGGTAATGATTTTGTTTGACAATCCATGAACTGATCCGCATGGCGTCTCCATGTGTTAACTCCAACCTTCACAGTGTACATCAAGGGTCCAGTTCTCGCTTTTGTGCTGAAACGAGATGTTTTCCATTGTCTTAATTGCTTTCTTGAAAGTCTGCACAAACCTTTCCGCCAAGCCATTAGTAGCAGGATGGTACAGTACGGAAGTGATATGCTTGACTCCATTTGACTTCAGAAATTGTTGAAACTCATCTGACACAAACTGTCTTCCATTGTCTGTGCATATCTATGGTGCCTGGTTGCCACTTGTCCAGTCTGTAGTCACTTGACAAGACTTCCTGCCCCACTTGAAAGTAGGTCTGTCGTTCATTTGCACAAATTGTTTGTCTTCCACATGACAGTGAACATCTGGCTTGATGAGATCCAAACAAGACCTTAAATTTCTCTTGAGGAACATCATCGCTGGAGTCTGCCCAGTTGTGGCATGAGGGGCATATCTTTACTTAAACAAGAAGTTGTCTATTTTGTGCTGAAGCGATATGTTTTCATTGTCCATTGCCTTAATTGCTTTCTTGAAAGTCTGCACAAACCTTTCCGCCAAGCCATTAGTAGCAGGATGGTACAGTGCGGAAGTGATGTGCTTGACTCATTCGACTTCAGATATTGTTGAAACTCATCTGAGACGAACTGTCCTCCATTGTCTTTGCATATCTGTTCTGGCAACCCATTCCTGGAGAATATTGTTCTCACCACAGAAACAGTCTTATCAGATGTGATCGTCTTCATTGGGACAACTTCAGGCCACTTAGAATGTGCGTCCACATCGATTAAGAACATGAAGTCGTTGAGTGTTTCTGCAAAGTCAATATGCACTTTTTTCCGGTGTTGAAGGGCATTCCCAGGGGTGCAAGGGAGCTAAGAGCGGAGAGTTCTGGGTCCGTTGAAATCCTGAACAAGCTTTTGCCAGATCCTCAATCTGCTTGTCAATACCCGGCCACAACATATAACTGTGGGCAAGGTTCTTTATTTTCACATTGCCCAGATGTCCTTCATGTAGTGTTTCCAAGAACTTATTGTGCAATTTTGGGGGAATGACACCACGTAATCCACACATCAGAGTTTATTGGTACACAGAAAACTGTTCTCTTCTCTTAAACAGCGAGTCTGTCAGGATCTCACAAGCTGTGCGGACTTCCGGTTTCACGGTGCGCACTTCTGGCTCGGCAGCCATTTTGCCACCGTTCCCTCACTATTTAAGGAGCTCAGAGACAATAACTCCTGGCCGGATTATCTCACCAGCAAACCCCTGCTTCTGAGTATAATTCTTGCCACCCTGCCTTGCTTCCTGGATTCCTGTTTCTGCCCCTTGGATTATTGGTTTGGTTCTCGGTTCTTTGGATTTTTGGAATGTTTAGGCTTTTCCTTTTGTTTTTTCCCCTCACTGCTCTGTTTGCCTGTTGTCTTTCCTCAGACTGATCTCGGATGTGTTATTGCCTGCCTATGTTACCCGATTTACTGTGCCTGATTCTTGGACTGGATTTTGGATTTGTTTTTGCCTGCCCTTTTGCTCTATCATTATTAAATTATATTTATATCATTAATTGAACTCTGCCCTTTCTTCTGTTACATGCACGTTTACGAACATTGAAGATTGAGACTAATGGCTGCTAATTTGTGATCAGTGTAAACTGTTTACCATACAAAACACCCCCACACAAGACTCAGTACCTCACGATCGATTGGTGTATAATTATGTTCTGCTGTCGTTAGTGACCTAGGTGCAAAGGCAATAAGTTTTTCCTTGCCATCTGTAAACTTGTGCCACCTCACCAATTCCTTTTGGAGAAATATCACCTGCCAGTCTGATAGGCATAGATGGATTGAAGTGTGCCAGCACTACATCAGAAGTTATGAGACTTTTCGTCTTTTGAAATGATTGCTGATAGAGCCCTTTATATGTTTTGATGGTCAACAATCTCTTTGATTGCCCGTTCATCTCCATTTGGAGTTAAGCTTGGGACAGATACATTTTTGAGAAATGTTCTCCAACATCCAAAAAAAATGTCCATCACAAAAATGTCTTCAATGCGTGGCAGGGGATACTGTAATGCCTGAAGCACTGGATTAATAGTCAGTTGTTCATCGCACAATCGAATGTCAAGTCTTTTTCTGTCAACAGTCTATTTTGTGTGTTTTCACTGTGCATTCCACACACAAGCCTGTCTCTTAATGCATCTGCCAGTCCATCTCTGAACAAACAATGTTCTGACAATCAGCGTAGCTCAGCTATGTATTCGGAAATGCTTTCACCTTTAGTTAGGTCTAAATCTAAATCTTTCAGTAATTAGAAAGGGTTTGGCGTTCAAATGCTCATTTAAAATGTCCACTATTTATTACTGTTTTATCTATTTTAAGCTACGAAGAAGTCCATATGTCTTTGCGCTCAGCAATACAGCCACTTTTTTACCATCCGCAACAACTTTACAGTATAGCTCATCTCTTTCCACATAAGTTCCCCAATCCTCGGCATTAGCATCAAATTCTGTGATCGTTCCAATCAATTGACAGTTGATTAGCTTTGTCTCGCGTTCATGTGACTCACGCTCTTTCCGCAATCCGTTTCTTGTTACTTGTCAATTCAGGTCTTATTGTAGCATCCGTGGTTGCTGATCCGGACCTCGTCGCCAATTTTGTGGTGCTGGCCGATAAACCATGACAGGACGCAATTGTCTGCTATGCAACTTGCGTTGTTTACTGAACTGATTACTTCCTATATTACTGTCTCATACACATCACTATAAAGGTGACCAGTAGATGGCAGGCTTATCACACAACGATAATAACAATAGTGCATACATTACACACACTCTTGGCCTTTTCTACAATGAATCTACAATGTCATGAAAATAAAGAAAAAACATTAAATGGGAAGGTGTGTCCAAACTTTACACCGACAGTATATATATATATCTATATATATTACTATATATATATATATATATATATATATATATATATATATATATATATATATATATATATATATATATATATTATCACCACAAAAGCATATAAAGAGGATTTCAAGTGGTGGGTTTCTGATTTATATATTCCGTGAAAGACAATTGTTATTTACATAGCCATAATTAATTTACAATTAATTACAAATTTATTTTTAAATAAATTAGATTAGATTAGATTTTTTTAAAATAAATTATAAATTGTATAATTTATTTAAAAAAAAATTCTAATTATATAAATTTTAGTTTCAAGTTCTATGTGATTAGGTGCATTGATTGACCCCACAGTAATTAAACCTCCTTCAGTGAATGCAGAAATCAGTGTTAATAGGAAGTCAATGCATTGTGCAAGTAACAATATATTATTTGTGTTAAATCTTTTGTTGTTTAAACTGTAGTGAAATTACGCAGTCAAATTCAATCAATTTTAAATATAAAGATTGTATTTAAAAACTAACTGCCGTAGAATCAATAACACAATTATTTTATCTGTTCTTCCACCAAAAGAATTTAATTAATTCCAGGAAAGTCTTCCTGGCCAGTAAAGAGTACCTTTATAAAGTATTTTAGTATGTAGTAAGATTAACATGTAGTAAACATGTTCAGTGACTCCAACAGTAAGGAGTAAAACACAGAGACAATCACTTGTGAATATAAAGCATTTAATAATCAGGAAACATATAACACATACAACACTACAACAACAGGTTGTATGCTAGTTAGGGAATAAGAAAGCAAAGAGAGACAGAAAATAAAGGGAAATCAACAGGTGAGTTTATAAATTAAAGAGAGCAAAGAGATCAAAGATGGCATGTTTCAAATAAATTTTCTTGCACCATGCAGGAATCATCAAAGAAATTTAGAATACACCTAAATAAAGGAGTTTCAACTTAAAACTCTACTTGCATTGGTCTGTTGACCAATTTAAGTATTTCGGAGAATAGGAGCCCTTGGAGGAAAATCTGATTCCGCCGGAGATCAGAAAGTTCTTGATTGAAACTGATGTTAGAGTCCCAATAGAAAGTACCCTTCTGGACAAAATCTGTGCACAGAGAGATGGATGTGTGTGCGTGGTGTATGTCTGTGTGTGTGTTCCCATAGTGCCTGGGGGGTCACCCTCCTTTGTCCTCTGACCTTCCTGGTTCCTGTGGGTCTGAGGTGTGAAACTAGGTTATCAGCACTTGATGATCTGCAGTCCACAGCTTTTGTGAATTCCCCTTTATTTTCATGTTATTGGGATCATGTGGTTATCCATGAAGTCATATAAGTGAGATAATGTTTAAGTATCCCTGAATAGTAGGGCCATCAGGAATCGGTTGTAAAGTGTACAATTAGAAAAAGAGATTTTTGAGTGTGTATAATTTTCTACAAATTCTCTAAATTGCTACAAAACCATTAAATCACACTCATTACTAATCCCCAGTAACTAGTTAATCTGATGCTACTACAAGGTACCCCTCTCAACAACCCAACAATTGAATCCACTGGATTTCAATTTGTTACATAAATAAAAATTGTGAACTCTAATTTTTTATTTAGATTTAATTGAAATAATATCTGATTAAAGCTGATCACTGTATCATTTCATTCATTCATCTTCTACCGCTGCTACCTTGGAATATAGTCCCTAGTGTATGAATGTGTGTGTGCCCTGCAAAGGGTTGGCATTCCGTCCAGGGTGTATCCTGCCTTAATGCCCATAGACGCATGAGACAGGCACAGGCTCCCCGTGACCCGAGGGAAGATTATATTGGTTGTGTTCTATCTTCAATTTTAGTATATTAATCTTTTCAATTAAAAATTCATTACGGACCTATTGACACTTAGAGCTTTGTATATATATATATATATATATATATATATATATATATAATATATATATATATATATATATATATATATATATATATATATATATATATATATAGTACAAATAATTGTTAGGAGCATAATTCCAGGAGCATATACTGTATGTTAACTTTCCATGGCTCTGTCTTATCCCAAGGATGAAAAGAGTGGGTTCAATTATGTTCTTTCTTACTTTCTTTCTTTCTTTGTTGTAATAAATTTATTTTTATTTACTGCATTATATTCCATTGAACAAATGACAGATTAATGCTCTCATAATGTTTTATCTTAAGATGCAGCTGTTCAATTCTGGTATTGAACCAGCCTTTTGGCCTCAATTTAAATATATATAAATACCATCTCCATATCACTTTTCCTAATTTATATTTGAAGATGTACCTTATACTCTTTGACAGGCAGCTAGAAACACACAATTGATAAGTCTGTAATACAATCACAGACCAAATATTTAATTCAGAAAACTACTGCAAAGGTTCTGGGGGAGACATATGGCCCTCATCTGCATGTAAATCCACAGCTATATTCTGTAAAATGACAGTTTGTCTTACAATATCAGACAAACGTGAGTACACCACTAACATTTTTGTAAATATTTCATTATATCAACACCAATGAAATGACACTTTGCTATAATAAAGTAGAGTGTGTACAGCTTGTATAACAGGTTATTTCTCCCGAAATAACTCTTTCCAGTGTCATGTGACTCATTAGTGTTACAAGATATCAGGTTTGAATTGGGAGCAGGTGTCTGAAATTTGGTATTACAGCTCTCACTCTCAAATACTGGTCAGTGGAAGGTCAACATGGCAGTTGATGGTAAAGAACTCTCTGAGTTGAAAAAAAAACCCAATTGTTCCTCTACATAAAGAGCTAGAAGAAAATTGCCAAGACCCTTAAATTAAGCTACAGTAAGGTGGCTAAGACCATAGTGTTTAATAGGACAGGTTCCAATAAGAAGAGGCCTCACCATGGTTGACCAAAGAAGTTGAGTGGACATGTGTTTGGAAACAGATGTATGAGTGCTGTTAGCAGTGCTGCAGAGGTTGATGGTGTTAGGGGTCAGCCTGCCGTGCTCAGACCATATGGAGAACACTGGACCCCCTCCTTTTGGAGAGACCCCAAATAATGACCCCAAACCCCCCCCCCCAAGACAATTTCTAAAGAAATTGAAGGTAGAGGTGATGGGCTGGCCAAGTATGTCTCCAGACCTAAACCTTATCGAGCATCTGAGGGGCCATCCTCAAAGAGAAAGTGCAGAGCGCAATGTCTTTAACATCCACTATCTCCATGATGTTGTCAGGGAGGAGTGGAAGAGGAATCCAATGGAAACCTGTGAAGCTCTGGTGAACTCCATGGTTATAGCAGTGCTGGAAAAGAATGATGGCCACACAAACTACTGACATTTTACAAAATACCCCCAATTTAGACATTTTTACATAGGTCTCCTAACTTTTGTTGCCAACAATTTATACATGAATGGCTTTGTGTTGCGTTATTGTCAGGGGACAGCAAATTTACACTGTTATACAAGCAGTCAACTAATTACTTTACATTATACAGGTAGCAAAGTGTCATTTCTTCAGTGTTGTCACATGAAAAGATATAATAAATATTTACAGAAAAAGTGTGTACTCACTTACTTCTTTTATATTATATTTGTATTTTATATCATTATAATTTAACAGTATTCACACTACTACAATTATATTAAGACATTTCTATAAACTTTCCCATTTCTTTCTGTTTTTTTGCCAAGCCAACTATGTGGCTGAACTGTATTCAGTTTAACTGATACAGTAGTATCATTTTTTTTAGGTATAAAGGGCTGAAATTCTTTGTAAACTACCATTAAAACGTTTAAATTTACAGAAGTATGTAGTTCACTTTTCACACATTAAATCTGGGTTACCAATAGGCGGTTGATTAACCAAACTCATATTTTGGAATCCACTTACCCAAAGTAAGCAAGTTTGGAGTTAATCAATGGAGAGTTCAGTGTTTATATGTCAGCAAATTAAACTTCCTTTCTAGAATACCGCTTGTGTGTGATTTTTGCCATTTTAAGTAGGAATAAATGTCCTAATTTGTACCTCACAAGAATGAAAGTACATTTTACAGAAAGTTTTAAAAAGTCTTTTCTTCAGTTCTAATTATTTAGTTATATTACTTGAAAATCTCAATTTCATCACAATTGATATTAAATATCCATTTATCAAAATACTATATGTTGAAAAGAACACAGGCTTTCATAGGGGGACCTAATTTATTCACATTAGTATTAATGCTAACCACTTATATTAGAGTATGGGGTATTGTATGCATGTCTGAATGTGTTCTGCTGTACTACAGGTGGACAGGGTATGTGAGATATGTCATGTGTTTAGCCTGACTCTTGCTGTCAATGAGCAAAAGCGGGTTATCCTTGTGATGAATAATCATTTCCTGCAGACTGCTAAAAAGCTGCGACAGGCAAAAACACAAACAAAATGTTATTTAATATGATGTAATTTTCATAATTTGTTTGAACTAAGAAAAATATTATTCAATTGTTTTTAAACTTTACCTCCTCACATTTCTTTCCCTCTTTTCCCAGGACATAGCTGCTGGAGTCCTTAAGAAAGCGAACAGGAACGTTGTAGACTTTTTGATTGAAGAGCACAACTAAAGTAAAAGGTTGTGCTGCATTCTGAGCCGTACTGCATCTAACCATGAAGGAGCCATCCTGATTTAGGTAAAAACAATACAACATAAATCACCTACATCTATTATTATTATTATTATTATTATTATTATTATCATCATCACTAGTAGCAGTGGTATCACACCGATATATGCATTTGACACAATACAAGTGGTCATAGGCTAGAAATATAGTGTGGATCTTAACTAAAACATTTCAATGTGAGCTGACTATCTAATGGCTTAAATAGTAAACAGGCATACAGGTATCTGGATTAAATTATTAATAGATTTAGTGATTGAGGGAGGACGTTCCAATTACAAAGTAAGGCACTTCTACCACTGACCACACTAATGGACTAATAACTAAATCCTTTTGTTGGAGTTTTGTAGTGAGAGAGACTGTTCCCTGCATGAGGATTTCAGAGTTCTTTTTGTTATATCCATGAACAAACGGCAAGTAAATTGCTATTGTTACTCCCAAACTGTTTGTTGCATGTTCAATACTGCCACATATTTGGCAATTAAGATGAAGCACATGTCGCAGTTTTCAGTATCCTACTGCAGGGGTCCTGTGTGAAAGGTGAAGCACGAGTTTAGACGGTGGACAAAAAAAAAAAAGAGGATTCTGAAACAATGGAGCCATTTTATGTGAATGGAATCGAGGATGGAAGTAAGCAGAGAGCTCATTAGCGTGGTAGGAGCATAAACATACAGTGTTATGTGGAACTTCACTGAAACCGAGTGTAAAGACATATCAGCAGCTAGTGACAATGCTTCAAAATAATTATGATCCCCAATCTAGTGATATTATGCAGAAATTTTAATTTGCCTCAAGAATGAGAAAAATGAATCCGTGACAGAGTACGAAGCAGAGTTACGTAGACTAGACAAGACTGCAATCATGGAGCTTTAGACCAAATGCTAAGGAACCGTCTCATAGGTAGGATTCAACACCGTTTGCTTTCACAGCCAAATCTAATAACCTTGCAACTTTGCAACACTCGAGACTGCTTTAAAAATTGCAGTAGCTACTGAGGCTGCAAGCAGGAATGTGCTGGATTTGCAGAGTAAAGGCATCGCACATGCATGCAACAGTGTGGGAACAGCGGCACACATGTATGCAAGGTGAGAAAAACTGGTTACATTAAAAAAGATAAGAAACATGAAAAATAATACCAAAAAAAATACAATTGGGTTTACTGTCACACCTGATATGGAGGATCCAAGGCAGATGCAGAGCAGAGTCTGAAGTGGGCGGAGCTGAGCGCAAGCTCAGAGGCAGCTAGTAGCCAGAGGAATGATGAAACCAGCTATAGATCCAGTGAGCCGATTCCTAAGAGCCGAGTGAGTCGACTCAGCGATCCGAGTCAGGAGACAGACCCGGAAGTGCCGGGCGTATGGAGCTGGAGCTTGAAGCGCGTTGAGCACGTTGAGCACGTTGTGGCTGAAGGAACTGAGGACTGGGGCTCCTGGCTTAAGAAAATCGGCGGTAGGTAACCATGGACCACTTGGAAAGGCGAGAGCCCGGTGGAAGCTGTGGGAAGGGTGTTATGGGCATATTCGATCCACACTAGCCTCTCGGACCAGGAGGCTGGCTCTCGACTGCAGAGGAGGCGGAGCCTGGTCTCCAGATCTTGGTTGAGCCTCTCGGTTTGGCCGTTGGTCTGGGGGTGGAAACCAGACGAGAGACTGGTCGAAATGCCCCGTAGGTGGCAAAACTCCCTCCAAAACCGAGCCGAGAACTGGGGTCCGCGATCCGAGACAGTGTCCCTGGAGTCCATGGAGCCGGAAGATGTGGTGGAGGGCCAGCTTGGCAGTCTCCTTGGCAGACGGCAGCTTGGGTAGGACGCCTAGGTATGGGGAGTGGATGTAGAAGACCTTCTGGTTGCCTGTGAGAGCTCTTGTGTCGGGCGCAATCCGGGCAGGCAGCCACATAATCCTGGGTTTCCTTACGGAGCGAGGGCCACCAGAAGCGTGTCCGAATCAGTGACAGGGTTCGGGGGAACCCGGGGTGGCAGAAGAAGGGAGAATTGTGACACCACTGGAGGACTTCAGAGCGCAGACCTTCGGGGACAAAAAGCAGGCCCTTCACAGCCGGAAAGCCTTTGGGCAAAGGATTTCCCTCATGGGCCTTCCTGATCCTCTCCTCGAGGTCCAGACCCAGAGTGCACACCGAGACGGACTTGGGAAGGATGGTTTTGGGGTTCGGCTCCTCCTCCTCCTCTTGAGAGGCATGAACTCTGGACAGAGCATCGGGCTTGGTGTTCCGATTCCCAGGGCGGTAGGACAGGGTAAACCGAAAACGGCCAAAGAAAAGGCCCCATCTGGCCTGGCGAGGGTTAAGCCGTTTGGCCGATTGGAGGTACTCCAAGTTTCGGTGGTCAGTCCACATGAGGAAGGGGGTTTCAGTGCCTTCCAGCCAATGACGCCACTCTTCCAGAGCCAATTTGACAGCGAGGAGCTCCTTCTCCCCCACCGGGTAATTGTGTTCAGGGGGGCTAAGTCGACCGAGAGAATAGAAGGCACATGGGTGCAGACGATTGTCTTTGGGGCAGACCTGGGACAGGACGGCACCAACCCCAACATTGGAGGCATCGACCTCAACCACGAACTGCCGAGGCGGGGTCGGGCAAAATCAGGATAGGAGCCTCGGTGAACCTCCGCTTCAGTTCAGAGAAGGCGGCACCAGCTTCAGAGCTCCAGACAAATGTACGGAAGGGTTGAGGTCAACTGTTGGAGGGGGAATATCAGTGAGCTATAGCCCTTGATGAACAGCTGATAGAAATTGGCAAATCCCAAAAAACTCTGGCGCTGCCGGCGGGTGGTGGGGGTTGGCCAATCTCTGATAGCTCAGATCCTGGCGGGGTTCATTTGGATATTTCCGGCCGAAAGACAGTACCCCATGAAGGAGGTCCGTGAAACATGGAACTCGCACTTCTCTGGTTTGGCGTACAGCCCATTCCTCATAAGCTGGTTCAGAACTGCCCGTACATGATGAACATGTTCCTCCACTGAGGGAAAGAAAATCAGTATATAATCCAGGTAGATGAAGACGAACACGTTTAGCATGTCCTTGAGCACGTCGTTTACCAGAGCCTGGAACACTGCCGGTGCATTGGTGAGGCAAACGGCATGACCAGGTACTCGTAGTGGCCAATGGGGGTGTTAAATGCCATCTTCCACTCATCTCCCTCCCGGATGCGTATTTGTTCATGGCCGGTAGTCTCAGGGGCGAAGGGTCTCAGAAAAACCCTGTGCAGGGGATGAAAGTTGGTAGAGGTTGGCCACGAGGAGGGCTGGTTCCTGGGAGCAGGTCTATGGCACAGTCGTAGTGCCGGTGGGGGGGCAGGCTGGTAGCTAAGGGCCTTACTGAAGACTGGGGCCAGGTCACGGTAAACCTCAGGAATGGCCACTAAGGTCCTGGGGTCCGGGGACGATGGCGGAGGGAGGGTTGGGGGTGGGATTCGTGAGGCAATGGCCAAGGCAGTGGGTTCCACATTCCAAAACTCGGACCTGTGGGCCAGTCCAGACGAGGGTTATGTGCTTCCGAAGCCAAGGAAAACCAAGAGCAAGATAGGGGCCTGGGGGAAGAAATCACCAACAGTGGTAAGCCACTCCTGGTGGTTGTTCCCCGATGGACATGAGTAACGGCTTGGTCATGAGTGAGTAGCTTTATCCAGAAGGCTCCCATCGAACGACCTGACTTGTAAAACCTCAAGTAGGGGTTCAATGGGCAGGCGGAGTTGTCTGGCCAGCTCTACGTCAATGAACTCCGCGTCCGCCCAAGAGTCAATGAAGGCAGCAAGATCAATTCCCCCGGGGATGGTATGCAGGTGAACTTGAATGGTAGGCTTGGAAAGGATGGGTGGATTGTGGCTCGTGGTTGACCTTCCCTTCACCGATGAGCCCTGCCTTTTGCTGGGCAGGAGCCCGCCGTATGACCCTCTCCACCACAGTAAAGGCAGAGTCCTAGTGAGCAGCTCCTCTCCTTCTCCGCGGGTGTCAGGTGGTTACGGCCTATCTCCATTGGCTGTGGGGGAGTCCGGGCTCAGTCCTGGAACCATGGTTGAAAAAGCAGGCTTCGAGGAGAGGATTGAGGTGGTGAGACAGGTCGGAGCCGGCGAACTTGCCGTTCCTGGCGCCGCTTCCCTGATCCGCCGGTCAATGCGGGTGGCAAGAGTGATGAGCTCATCCAGGTCCTGGGGTAGATCTCGGGCTGCAAGCTCATCCTTCACGACAGGCAGAAGACAAGCCTCAGGAGGAAGGTGTCGTAGAGGGCCATCCAATCCCAGCCGCTGTCCGTGGCCCAGGTGCGGAAGTCAGCAGCAAATTCGGCCACCGAACGCTGTCCTTGAGCTGCTGATAGTAGAGAATGAGCTGCATCATGTCGGGGCATAGATGTTCCGAACACCTTCCGCAACTTTGATGAGAAGGCGGCGAAAGATGCACAGTGGGAGGATTGGGCCTCCCATTCAGCGGAAGCCCATCTCAGTGCTCGGCCGGCTAGGAGTGAGATGGTGTAAGCCACCTTAGCCTGTTCCGTGCTAAAGGACAGGGGCTGCAGACTGAAGACCAAATCGCACTGAATAAGGAAGGAACGACAGGTGTCTGTGTCTCCAGAATACCGA
Organism: Kryptopterus vitreolus; assembly: GCA_030449085.1. Lineage (NCBI taxonomy): Eukaryota > Metazoa > Chordata > Actinopteri > Siluriformes > Siluridae > Kryptopterus > Kryptopterus vitreolus. The sequence goes on from JACRUU010000005.1 coordinate 29,490,374, forward strand.
ATGGGGGTTGCAACTTGGGGTTCAGGGACTGCCGGTACGGGAACGGGATCAGCCGGGGGAACAGGAGGAGCTGGAGAGGGGGCAGTGGTGGGGGAGCGGCAGCGGCACCACTGGGGGAAGACTGTAGGTGGGCCAAGATCTCTTGGATCCCTGCCACCAGTTCATTAATTTTCTGCTCCTGGTCCGCTTGCCGGCGAGAAACTGCGGTCAAGGCTGCGAGAGAGGCTGGAGTTTCCGTGGGATCCATTCTTGGCCAGATTGTTCTGTCACACCTGATATGGAGGATCCAAGGCGGATGCAGAGCAGAGTGTGAAGTAAGCGGAGCTGGGCGCGAGCTCAGAGGCAGCTAGTAGCCAGAGGAATGATGAAACTAGCTATAGATCCAGTAAGCCGATTCCTAAGAGCCGAGTGAGCTGATTCTTTAGAGCCGAGTGAGCCGACTCAGCGATCCAAGTCAGGAGACAGACCCGGAAGTGCCGGGCGTATGGAGCCGGAGCTTGAAGCGCGTTGAGCACGATGAGAAGCGAGAGTCCGGGAACAGGCAGGGTCGGGAAGCCGGAGGTCGGGAGATCGAAGAACGGAAAAAGGTTGGTAACTATATCTTGACGGGCAAATTGCTGGAGTGTGTTCAGGGTAATCCTCGAAGACAATCTGGCACTGATTGAGGGTCTTTGGGGTCCTTATAAGTGCCAGACAGACAGACAGGTGGGAGGTTCCTCTGTGGTGCCGGAAGGCACAGGCTTACATTTACAAATGCTGTGGCAAAAACATAAAGCCAATGAATGTAGATTCAAGGGGGACTAACATTTGTAAGGCCTGCCACAATAACCAATGACAAAGTGACCGAACTGCAACTCAGTAAAGAGGGTAAGGAGTGCATAATCAATGTGACTGAGAATAATACTGAGATTGATGAAAATGAAGAAATTTTAAGAAAAGGATCCCATCGCTGTTGAGTTGTATGTTAATAACAGACCTGTGTCTTTTGACCTTTTTGGACTCCTCCCAATAGGGAAAAAAGATCAGCCACTCGTGGAATAGGATTCCAGTTCACGAGTCAGAATTAGACGAGTCAGGCCTACCAACAGATCGTAGACGAGACGAGAACACAAGTGATTAAAAGTAGGATAGTATTTGCTTGCAATGCATTGATTTTTGGTGCCTTTAAAGAAGCCTGTTAGTGGCTACGGCAGTCACAATGCTGCTATTGTTTCACAAGCTCTATCTTCTCCACCTTCCTCTTCAGAAATAAATCCGTCTCCCTCCACCTCAGCCACCCAAATTCACGCCGGCAGTGGCAGCGTAATGCTGGATCTAAATTTAAACGTACCATCCCAGGCAGTTTTAAATTGCTACCCCAAACGTACATATAGGTCCGTATCGCGGTCAATTAATGCTGGGTGGTACCATTCGCATCCATGGCTTGAATATAGCGTTTTGCGGGACGCATGGTTCTGCTTCCCTTGTCGTAAGTTCGGTGTTGCTAACAAGAGAGATGTCGTTTTTACCTCGCGTTTTTACCTCGCGACAGGGGTATGCAAAAACATGCATCCAGCCACTGTCACGTGCAGTCTATGGCAACCTAGTCAGAGTTCAAAAGTCGGGAGGCATCTGGTGAAACTATAGACTGCATGCTAGTGGGCAAAACACAGTTGAAAAAACACAGATATTATGTAAAAAGCATCGGAGGTGTTGTTAAATTTCTCTGTGTAAACGAGCAAGGGTTGCGTGGTACCACAGAAACTACATCAAACGAAACATCTGCAGTTCTCTTCCTTAACTTGTTTGAATACACATTAGAAAAGGATCCATTACTGGCTGATATAGTAAAGGGTATACCCAAACATGCAAAGTATACATCTAAGGACATACAAAATGAAATCATTGAAACACTGGCTGATATGGTGCTTTCTGAGATTAAGCAGAGATACACAGATTCTGACTCATCAGGGTTTTGCATTAAAAGTGATGGGACACGAGACAAATGTAATGTGTAAAAGTTGTCCGTAATGAATAGGTTTGTGCACAATTCCTTGCCAGATGAGCATTTGATAGGGTAAATTGACTTGCATCAACTTGATGCTGAATACATTTCTGCTCAAATTTTGAGCCACCTCTCTGCTGCTGGCTACAGTGCTGACAACATAGTTAGTCAGTGCTATGACGGTGCTTCAGTTATGAGTGGGGTAAGAGGTGGTGTTCAGGCCCTGCTGCAAAACAAGCTTGGTCGGTATATACCTTACGTACATTGTTATAATCACCAGCTACATTTAGCAGTTGTGCATGCAATTCAGTGTGATCCATGTGGGAAAAAAGTTTTTTGACTTTGCCAGTTCCCTTTACAACTTTTTCCATCACCACTACGTAACTGAGAAGTATGATGCTCCTTGTCTTAGGCGGCTATTGGAAGTTCTTCTAAGCATCCTCTCAAACATTGCAGAGGATGATTTTGCCACAACTGATCTGAGTACTGAGGCAGCAGGCCATTTAATTCAAATCAAAAGGCACAATTTCTTTGAAAGTGGAAAATTTCTAGTTCGCATACTTGGTGTTCTGAAACCAGCAAATGCTGTTCTCCTGTCTCACTCAGTGGACATGTGTAAAGCTGGTGAGGTTGTCAGTGCATTCTTAGAGTCCCTAAAAGCAATTCGTAGAGATGAATTTCAGACATGCATTGAATTACACCCATCCAAGAGAAGAAGAACACTAAATACACAACTAAATGACACTGTCATGTATTCCACAGTGGCCCACACTGACTGTGATAATTCTGCAATACTCCCCAGTCAGTCTCTGAAGCGATCCTTGCTTTACATTCTTGACAGGGCCATTGTTGAAATGGAAAATAGATTTTCCTCAAAAAATGTTGACTTGATGAAAGCTGTATCTTGCCTTGTGCCAACATCTAGTGCATTTTTAGATGCCACATTGTTGAGCCCTCTACATCAGCTTGCTGGCACTGTAGACAGTGTAAGTCTGGCAAATGAAATTGTTGTTGCCAAACCTATGCTTATTAAACAATTTCCTGGCGAAGCCGACCTGTCAGCTTTGTGCAAACACTTGCAAAAATACAAAGATGCATTTCCAGAGCTACATAAACTGTATGTGACTGCCCTTTTCATTGGGGTGTCCTCAGCATCATGTGAGAGTTCCTTTTCAACACTGTCACGGGTTCTGACCCCTTTTCGCTGTATGTTACACCAAAGAAAGAGTAATTTGGTAACATAGGCCCATGAGAAGTCAATCACTAGCAGCTTGGATATGGATAAATTTGTCAGGATTTTTGCAAGAAAAAACAGGAGACTGATGCTGTAGATGTGTTGTAGATGACACTGAATAATCGAAATAGCATCTTAGAAGTTAGTAGCAACCAGACAGTTAGTTTAGTAGTTGTAGTTTAGTAGTTTAGTTCGTTGTAGTAATAGTTTCAAAATAAATTTTATTGTTGGTATTTTATACTCTTTGTTTCCATGAAATAACCACCAACATAAAAAAGTAAAAAAAATCAAAAAAAAAAAAGTAAAAAAAAAAATATCTAAAAAAATATCCATCCATCTATCCATCCCTCCACCCATCCATCCCTCCCTTCCTCCCTCCCAAAGATAGATAGATACACTACTATACTCTAATCTACACACAATTTGTGAGATAAAATAATGGTTCTGATATATAATCACTTTTGGGAGCAACTTTCTTCAAATAATGTATCAATTAAATAATTCCACCAGTAGGTGGTGCTAAAACATGGACTGTTAAAACATGTTTTTGCATTAAATCATTAATTCAAGAGAATCATTCATATACACTGATTATTACACTTGATGTAATGCAACAAGTAAAAGCTTTATGAGTGAATCACAGTCATAAATAAAGTGTGCTAAGAATTTCTCCTACCTTCCTTCATTTTCTGCTAATAAATATGATTTTGTGGAAAAATTGGTTTTACATTCAGTCAAAACAATTAAAATTCATTTATTTTTAAATAGACTCAAGTAAAACACCTCTAGTCAAAACAATTAAAATTCATTTATTTTTAGAAATTTCAGTTCTCAAAACAATTTTCATATTTTTAGTTTATTCAGTTATTCAGTTTATTCAGTTCTGTTTAAACAGAATTATGGAAGCATTGTAATGTGTGTTAATTTAATAAAGAAATAAATTAATTATACTGAATTTAACCTACCAATTGCCCACCCAGGATATTTGCCAGCCCATCCTTCCACAGCTGGCCGGAGCCCGCCTTGTGTGCTATTGATTCTGCGGCTTTTAATTGTTAAACCCCCTTTGAATATTTATAGTTAATTATAACTCTGTTGTAATTACAATTAAATATGTACATTCGAGCTAACACCCTAAATTATATAGTTATTAAGATGCTACAGTTTTGGTGAAGAATGGCGGGCAAAGTTGCTTGTTCATTTTACCCCACATTAAAATGCTACACCAGAGTTAAACCTTCGTGTATGTGTGAAATGTGTGATGCTTTTTTTGTTATTGATTTTTTTTCCTGCACCTAAAGATTCATCCTGATATGGTGTTTAATAGGTTTAGAATATATTGAATGAAATGTAAGAAATTCTCCTGTTACAATGGCTGTTGCTGCTGCTCCAAAAGCTCCTGAAAAACCGAGAAAAGTGATGTGTATTTCACCAATAAGAAGTCCTGTTGAAATGAGATCGAAGTTGACTTGCACCAACAAGAAAACAATGCATTGATTTACCAAATTACCACCATGAAGATGTTGATTTTGTGGAGTGTGATTTCACTCAGGATTTCTGATCTTCATAGCTTCTTTTGGGGATCTATCACTGCTGTTGAGCCCTGTATATACAACAAAATGCCAAAAATTGCACATTTTCCCTATTTTAAATAATTAATAAAGTAATTATTCTTTCAGCCTTTGCACACTTTGTCAGATATTTGCACACAGATATTTGAAAACTAAGGCACCTGATACTTACAATTTCAGTTCACTTGAGTATGCTTTGAGTATGCTTTATAGATCTACATTGCTTCAACTATTTTTCAAATACATCTCTCATGTAACATCCAGAGTAATTTACTGTTTTTCATAGATTTCATAGTTTTTCTTAGTCTAAATTAGAATGTTGATAACACAAAGAAACCTGTGGCCACCTGTCCTCTCTGACTGTACAAATGGATGTGCTGGACACATTGGCTGACATGCTAACAGTGTCACAAAGAATATCTTTTGAGCTCTCTTATTCATGATGGCATTCATGATTTTAGAGTGTCAGCTTCCTAATGCACTCTGGGTTCACAACTACCCTAGCAGCATTGTGGTTTTGCTGGGGAAAATAAAAAACCATGTGAACAAATCAATGTGTAAGTTCAAATAATGATCAACCCAAGGTGGGTATTCATGCACATTATTGCTGCTAACAGTAACGTTCTGAAAACACTCTGATCTTTCACAGTGAAAACACACTATTTTAAAATTCGAAAATGTAATAAAAATAATAAATAGAGAAACCATGGCATCTGGTGATGGAGCTCAAATACATATTTGCTAAAGTATTTGCATCTTCAACATCAACAATATGTATGAGCAGAAGCCATTAAAATGTCTCTCAGCATACAAAATTGGGGAGAACCTTTTAATTTCACCCAATTTTAAACTTTAGTGTTTTCAGAACTTTATTGTTAGCAGCATTAATGTGCATGGATTCACACCTTGATCATATAATAATGGTCAAATATGAATTCTTTGAACACTTGATTGGTTCACATGGATTTTATTTTCCACACACAATGCGCTATGCATAGTTGTGAAGCCAGAGTTAATTTGGAAACTGTCACTGTAAAATGTGCCATCAAGAATAATTGAGTTTGAAAAAGACATTCTTTGTGACAAACAAAAATTTCAGAAACACATGGTCATTAAAGTATGAGAAATTTTCTTGGGGTAAGCTATACAATTTAAATGAAATTGAAGATTTTTCCAATTGATAAAGCAACTCTAAAAATTGTATGGGAACTGGTTAAAACTAAACAAAAAGACTGTACTGGCACTGATTTTACCCTCAACACTGTTAGCATGTCATCCAGTGCATCCAGCACCTCCAGTTCTACAGTCAGAGAGGTGGCCAAAGGTTTTCATGATCTCAAAATTCTAGTTTAGACTCAGAAAAGCTAATGAAATCTATGAAAAACAAAAAATTACTCGGGATATTAGATGAGATATCAAAACAGATGTATTGGAAAAATAGATTATGCAATGTATTCCTATAAAGAATACCCAAATGATACTGGAATTCTAGAAGTATCAGGTGCCTTCGTTTCTAAATATCTGTGTTTAAGAGAGTTTGGCTGTGATACAGTGAGCAAAAGCTTGAAGATGAATTTAAAATGTCGAACTACAGATAAAATTTCACAATGCTGGATTTACTGAGCTTAACAGCACAGGCAGTAATGGTTCCCCAGAAGAAACTATGAAGATAAGAAAATAACTTTCTTCCAGACATCCTGTTGCAGTTGACGTAATGGAGTGTCAAAGGGAACAGCTTGAGCTTGAATATGAAAATAATTGATACAAACATTTCTCTCTTACGATAAAGAAATTTGTCAATGATTAGCCCTTGGTCTCTGTCATTAAAGAAAGATGGCCTTGTCTCCTTTTGAAGGAGCAAGTAAGTAACATTAATTAGTACATAAATGTATCATTTTACCCCTCCTTGAACTGCCACCTTATCATGGTGGAGGGTTTTGAGTAACCGGATGATCCTAGGAGCTATGTTGTCGGGGGCTAGATACCCATGGTAGGGTCTCCCAAGGCAAACAGGTCCTAGGGGACGGCTCACTCAAAGAGCGGTTCCAGCCCCTTATGAAGGAAAAAACTAAAGCAAGGACCGTAGCGTCGCCCGGTATGGCGCAGCCGGGGCCCCACCCTGGAGCCAGGCCCGGGGCTGCGCCTTCGGGTTGGGGAAAAGTCTCTCACTGTTGTTTGTTGTTTGTTTTGTTTCATCTGACCTCCGTCCATGTGTTTTGGACACTCGGGTGAAAAGAGGGGCGGAGCTGTCAACTGATCACCACCTGGTGGTGAGTTGGATTCGATCGCGGGGAAGGAAGCTGGACAGGTTCGGCAGACCCAAACGTATTGTGAGGGTGTGCTGGGAACGCCTAGCAGAACCTCTGTCAGAGATATCTTTAACTCCCACCTCCGGCAGAGATTCAACGAGATCCCGAGGGAGGTTGGAGACATTGCGTCTGAGTGGACCATGTTCTCCACCTCCATTGTCAATGCAGCCATTGTTGAGGCAAAATCTCGGGTATGGGAGGAGTTCGGAGAGGCCATGGAGAGGGACTATCGGTTGGCCTCAAAGAAGTTCTGGCAAACCTTCCAGCATATCAGGAAGGGGAAGCAGTGCCCTGCCAAAACTGTTTACAGTGGAAGTGGGGAGCTGTTGACTTCAACTGAGGACATCATAGGACGGTGAAAGGAATACTTTGAGGATCTCCTCAACTCCAGAGTCATGCCTTCCAATGAGGAAGCATAGGCCATGGGCTCAGAGGTGGCATCATTTATCACCCAAACTGAAGTCACCGAGGTAGTTGAGAAGCTTATCGGTGGCAGAGCAGCAGGGGTGGATGAGATCCGCCCTGAGTACCTGAAGTCGCTGGATGTTGTGGGGCTGTCTTGGCTGACACGCCTCTGCAGCTGGGGATGGTGCCTCTGGATTGGCAGACCGGGGTGGTGGTTCCTCTTTTTAAGAGGAACCGGTCCACATGTGCTTTGTGTATTTGGAGAAGGCATTCGACCGTGTCCCTTGCTGCACTCTGTGCGGGGTGCTCCGGGAGTATGGGGTCCGGCAGTAAGTCAGACCTGTTTCCGGTGCATGTTGGACTCCGGCAAGGCTGCCCTTTGTCACCGGTTCTGTTCATTATTTTTATGGACAGAATTTCTAGGAGCAGACAGGGGCTGGAGGGAGTCTGGTTTGGGGACCACAGGATCTCGTCTCTGCTTTTGCCGATGATGTTGTCCTGTTGGCTCCATCAGGCCAAGACCTTCAGCATGCACTGGGAAGGTTTGCAGCCGAGTGTGCACACAAGTTGCAACAGTGGTGCAGTAAGTGGGTATAGAGCATGAATTGGGAATTCCTAATCTCAACCTGCTACTAAAGCATCTCCTGGAAACGAATGTCCAACAACAAGCAATCGTGCAGAAACTAGCTAAAGGAATCCATGTAGCCAAGAAAGAAATTCTCAACCTCCATAGGCATAACTGCTCTGAGGGAACAAATCTTTGTGGGATATCTGTGATAGTCATTTCCTAGTAAATTCCGCAAAGTAAATCTGTAACTTTAAAATAAAGAGAATAAAGAAACCATCAAATTCAAATGAAGAATTCTCAGTCTTGTATGAGAAGAAGCAAAGGCAAATTTGTTTCAGGTTCAATAAGCCCAAAGAAGGTGGACATTTAAGATCAAGTGCACTGAGCATTTTCAGCGCTCCTTTATTTATACCCAAGTGTTATCATGTTCTCAAAGTCTTGACCTCATGTTTTTTCATGCAGGTTCCCCGTATTTATTAGGAACCTCTGCCTATGGCCATATTATACTTTTTCCTTATTGCCTTATATATTTGTTTTCTGATCTTCCCCCTTTTGGGCCGCCCTCTTTGTTCACCTTAGTTGCCCTTATATGTGTCCTATAATCATTGGATAAAAAAATTAACTGGGCATATAAAACCTCTTTTCTTCATTTTACTATTGACTATAACACTGAGACGATCACTATTCAGAATTACTTACCTTCTATGGACTCTCCTGATTTTGCTCTTCTTGTTGCTGCAATGGGTAAGTTTTTCACTTCACTTCTCATTTCCTGCTATTATTTTACTATTCTAAATGTCTTAAATTTAAGCTAATGTTAATTTTAACTGCTGATTGTAGTTTCTTATTTTTATATTATTTAAGTTAGTATTTCAGGGGGGGCACGGTGGCGTAGTGGTTAGCATGTTCGCCTCACACTGCCAGGATCCGGGTTCGATTCCCGTCTCGGTCATGCGTGTGTGGAGTTTGCATGTTCTCCCCGTGCCTCAGGGGGTTTTTCTCCGGGTTCTCCGGTTTCCCCCCGGTCCAAAAACATTCACGGTAGGTTGATTGGCACCTTGGAAAATTGTCCCTAGTGTATGAATGTGTGTGTGTGCCCTGCGATGGGTTAGCATTCCATCCAGGGTGTATCCTGCCTTAATGCCCATAGACGCCTGAGATAGGCACAGGCTCCCCGTAACCCGAGGGAAGATCGGATAAAGCGGAAGAAAATGAATGAATGAAAGTTAGTATTTCACACAGGCCTACTGTCTTATCCCTGACATAGTTGCATGTTTCCACAGATTGTACAATGCAGTCTCATATTATCAGCCTTATCTTCGCTCTCTAAGGCTTCTTACCTTATTAGCCTTCAGTAAGGTGTCCTCTGCTGTTTTGCGTCCACATATTCCAGCAAACCACTCTTTGTCCTTCAGCCCACTTTCCTGCGAAAAACACAATACTGTTTACTGACATTTGTCATGATTCACAAAGAAAATTTAGTTTTTGTATATTGATCAAACTATATGTCAAAATAAATGTTATATAAAACATCTTGAAATCCTATTTGTTTATTTCAACCAATATAGATAATACAATAGAAATATAGCTATTTATAGATATCGATAATTATACATACAATACAATACAGTTCCCCATTCACACATTCCCCATATAATGAGACAAGAAATAACTCATTGTTAATGAGATGATCACAGAAAATTATCTTGAAGTACTCTGTCTCACTAAAACCTGGATTAAACCTAAAACATCCTAAATCACTCTACACCATCAGATTATTCCTATAAGCATGAGCCCCATCAAACTGGCCATAGGGGTGGTGTAGAATTTATTTAGAGCACCCTCCATAACGTTAGTCAGAGATTAGGATTTAGGTTTAAATCATTTGAAATGCTCATTCTGAATAGTGTTCTTTTAGACTTGCAAACAAGACCCATACTATCTCTCGCTTTCGCCACTTTGTACAAAGCGCCAGGGCCCTATGCTGAGTTTGCTAATCTACTTTTCTGACCATTTGGTAAAATTTGATAAAGTGCTGTTTGTAGGAGATTTCAACATTCATGTAAATGATTCTAATGATTCCCTAGGTCTATTATTGTTAGACTATTATTTTTTAACTCCTTCTGAGTTAAATAAAACATTTTCAGCTTATCGCTTCAATCACACACTGGACTTAATAATATCCCATGGAGCAGACATCACTGATATGGATATTTTACCTCAGAGTGATCTTACAGACCATTATCTCATACTGTTCACATGACCTATTACTATCTATTAACCAAGTTTCACCACATTATTATGTCGATAGGTCTATTGTTCCGATCACTAGAGATAGATTCAATCCTGCCTGATCTGTCTCAGTATCTTACTACATCCTTAAATGCTAATGATCTTGACCTACTGACTTACAATATATGCACCATCCTAACCAGCACATTAAACACTGTTGCCCCATCTGATTAAAAAAAACTTCAATATGGTATACTATGCATAAGACTTGTAAGAAAGAAACCCTGGTATTCTGGAAAGGAAACGAAGAAAATCTAAATATAGGTTTTTAGACTTGCATTTAAAGATGGCATGCTCAGCTATAGACAGGCGCTATCATGTCCTCAGAACACTCCCGGGCCCACACCCCTGTGAGATTTGCACGGAAACCGTCCCTATTTAAAGGCCTCTAGATTACTTCCTCGCTGCCAGATTGTCTTTACAGGTTTCCCTGAAGACTTTCCAGCCGCTCCTGCCTATGCTATGACCTGCTGCCTTTATTCAAGCCCTTGACCTACCCCATTTCCAACCAGACTCTTTCAAGCCTCCATTCCTACTGAATTTGTGAGTTTCCCGTTTCTCTGCCTTGGATCCTTCCACCCTGCGCCCTTGTGACAGGCTCTAAAAGAGGGTTGAACACCTGAGCAAACTCAGAAAAAAACCTTTGCTAAATTAACAATGACCAGATATCTGAAAAGAGTATTCCATATCAGTTTAGAAGTAATGACTTTATGAATTTCTTCACTGAAAAAATTTATAATATCAGAAACACAGACGTAGACATAGAACCTCTGTCAGTGTCTAATCCAGTCTCACCAATAGCTATACAGTTAAAATGCTTTACTCGTATAGATTATGATCTTCTTCTTGATTGCCTGCAGAATTACATATGAATTCAGGGACAGGCACTAAAATGCACAGCGCCCACTACAAATCTTCCATACAAATGTAATAATTATGTATGAAAGGGTTAAATTGATTGTGACCACTTTGTAGATTTAAATGTATAACAATCCAAGTTAACCTAAGGAAAATATGGAGTTCCACAAAGTTCAGTTTTAGGTCCCCTACTATTCATAATATACATGCTTCCGTTGGACATGGGATTGACTTTCTTTTTTATACTGAAGATACTGAGCTATATATCTTCACAAAAACAGATGAAACATCTCAACTGGCAAGGCTAACAGAATGTTTCAAAGATCTAAGAGACTGGATGACTTGTAACTTCCTACTATTAAACACAGATAAGACAGAGATATTACTCATCTGTCCAAAGAACGGTACTCAGACGCTCCAATATTTACACCTTCATTTCAAAAGTTATACATTAAAGACTTGGGAGTTATTTTAGACAGAAACCCATCTTTTGAAAACCATATCACATACAGCAGAAAAACAGCCTTCCTGTATTTAGAAACATTGCCAAACTGAGAAGCTTCTTTTCTTTATCTGATGCTGATAAGCTAGTCCATGATTCAGACCTCCAGACTGGACTATTGCAATGCATTACTTGGTGGTTGTCCAGTTTCATTAATTATCAAGTTGCAGTTAGTTCAGAATGCAGCAACCAGACTTTTCACAAGGTCCAGAAAATATGACCATATAACACCAATCTTATTATCCCTGTACTGGTTACCTGTTAAATTTTGAATCAACTATAAACTAGGCCTACACATAACACATCATAACACATATCCTAGTGCTACAGGGCATGTGATGTTGTTTAAACTATGAACAGCTGATCCTCTAATTCAGAGGCTTCTTAAAGTCCCGCCAGGACAGTTTTTTCACCCTATACTAAGGTTTCTGGAAGATCTCACCAGCTCCAATTGTGCTTCCACTTATCTTAAAGCTTCCTGAGGTCCAGCCATGCATTTTGTAATATATAATTTTAATATATTGTGGGAATGTTTTACAATAAAGGCAGAAAATATAATTTTTTTTATTCAAATGGACAATTAGAGTTATATGCTTGCAGTAAGTAATAGAAAAGTAAGTTAGGTATAAAAACACAAATTCAAGTTTATTTATTTGTCTTATAAATGACAATGAAAATTTTAGTTTTCACATTCACAAAGCACATACGTTTTGATGAATAACACCCTAAACTATTTTTTTAAATGTCCTTTGCCGAAACAATGGTGAAATTATTATTCATTCAAGTATTTTAGTTGTTAAGTTTTTTTGTGTTTATGATTTTTGTGTTTTTATCTCAATTGTATGTAATTAATTTTTTAAACACAGTACATCTGATAAAATGCTTAAAAGTTTAAGGTTCTGGAGCAGATTGTAGTGTTGTTGTAGTTGTAGATTGTAGTTGTAGTGGAGCAGATTGTGCTGACAAATTGTTACTGCTGCTTTAGATGATTCCTCTTACATGAATCACATAAATTAACAAATTATCAAAAATATTGTGTGAACTTAACAAAAAGCCAACCACATTAGAATAACTAAAAATAATTCCTAAAATAGTTTCTTAAAAATAATCATTTTTTTGAAAAACTCAATCATTCTGAGGTAGTTAAATAATGGTAGTAGCCCGTAACCACTTTACAACTTCATCAATTAATATTTTGGGGGATTATTTATTATTAATAATAATAACAACAACAACAACAACAACAACAACAACAATAATAATAATAATTATTATTATTATTAAGTTATTGTTTTTGGGATACAGAGCATAACATGTGATCAAGAGTTCTGTTGCAAAGATTTAAATGCTACATTTACAAGTGTCACCACCAGTGAAAATGGTTTGTTAAATTTAACTTCATATCTAGTCGACTTGACTTAAATACATTGAACAACATAATGGCTTACTTGATAAGTATAAGACTGTTTTTGAATAACAAAAGCTGTAAATCATCATCATCATCATTATTATTATTATTATTATTATTATTATTATTAATATTAGTAGTAGTAGTATAATTTGTGTAAATTAAATTAAGAACATTATTAACTTATATAATATTATTTATAATAATATTTTTTTATCAAACCAGTATAAAAATGTTATTTTAAATGGAAATTTAAATACTGATGCTAATTTTGTTAATGTCTCTCTCCACTATGCAGAGTGTCATTGTTGTGTTAGGGGAGGAGGTGTGTGACATGTGTAGTCCCTGTTGTAGTGGAGAAGGTGAAGTTGATGGGATGAAGCTGGTGTTATGAGGGATTATATCAATAATCAGGAGTCAATGTTTATGATCGCAGAATGTGTTTGATTCACCATTATTCGTGAGTATAATTTTTTTTATTCCTCCAAAAGTCACCCTCTCTGATTTGTATCTTTGATTTCAACATGCCAGTTCTCATTTGGTGCTTCCATCCCGCTCCCCTTCCTGATTTCATCAGACTTTCAAGCACCTAGCTCAGTTTTATCGCCGTTTCATCCCTCAATGCCCCTGCTAGGGTTTCCCAGATTCAAAAATATAACCCCCATCTTGACTGGCCTAGTGCAATGTGTTGGACTGCCGAAGGTTCTGCCATAGCCAAAGTGCTATGATAGTGATTATTGTCTTTACTGAAATGAGTGTGCCGATTTAGGAGTTCAGGATCCTGATGGCCTGGGAAAGAAACTTCTCCTGAGTCTCTCAGTCTTGGCCATCAGTTTACGCATGCGTTTCCCAGACGGTGGCAGAGTGAATTAGACCGTGTCCGAGGTGGTTGTAGTTTTTGATGAGTTTAGTGGCTCTATTTTTGCAGCTAGTGAGTTAGATGTGCTGCAGAGATGGGAGAGATACCTGAAATACGTTCAGCTAAACGCAAGACTTTCTGCACGGCTTTGCGGTGGAGCAGTTTCCATACCATGTTGAGATGCTCTGTGTTAAAACACTTTCTAGGACCCCTGTATAGAAAATTTTTCAGGATGGCTGGTGAAACCCTGAACTTTCTCAGCTGTCACAGGTGGTAGAATCTTTGTCTTGCTTCACCTGGGTATGGATGTAAGTAGTCCAAGTTAGATCCTCAGAGATGTTAACACCAAGGTACTTGACACTGCTTACTTTCTACACTGAATTGTTGCATAGGGCTGCTGGTGTCTCTTCCTAAAGTCCATGATCAGTTGTTTTGTCTTGGTCACATTAAGAGAGAGTGTGATCAGTTCCTTTGTCTTGGTTCCCATTCTGGCACCAAGATGTCGGTTTATTGTTGTTGGATATTGGGATGATTGTGGGTTTTTTCAGGCAGGTGGGAACCACTGAGGTGCAAGGTACTCATTGAAGATAGACGTAAACAGTACAATGAGTTGGTCTTCCGAATACGGACAGAAATGCCATCAGGTCCAGCTGCTTTTCTGATGTTCACTCTTTTAGGCATTAGCCTTGTGAACCTCGTCCCCCGTCACATTTATCATGTTATTGTTATTACCTTGGTTGCTTCTTTCTGGCATGTTTGGTGGAGTGTTGCTATTGTGGTTGCATTCAAAGCGGCCATACAGTTACAGCATTTAGGCAGTACAAAGTGCTTAGCCTAGCCTTTGGTTGCAAAGTCGCTGATGGTTCTAAGTCCCTGCCATAAGCGTTAGGAGACAGTAACGGAATTTGGGGGCTTTAACTGCAAGTCGGAGAGCATAGAACGATACTTTGTAATCGCGCATGTTACCTGACTGGAGGCCAGCATTATACGCAGCAGTGCATGAGTTTACTGTTTTTTCTCAGATTGATATGTCAACCCGTGGTTTCCGGTTTGAGAAAGTCCTTATTGTAATTGTTTCCGTGGCTTCCATTAGCATCTTAGTATAACAAACAAAGTATAATGCTACATCAGTGTACTCACTGACATCAGCTGAGTTTTCCCTGAGCATGACCCAGTCTACGTCATCAAGAGCCACCTGTAGCATAGCTTCTGATTGGAGGTCCAGAGTGTCACAACTTTCTGCGCCAGAGGTTGCTAAACTAGCCTTTATTTATATTTCAGCGTGTTAAAGTTGGTGGGGTGGTCTGATCTGCCAAAAGCCGGTAGTGAGTAGGCTTTGTAGGCATTCTGAAACTGAGTGTAGCAATGGGTTTGGAGGTCTGAATCATGGACTAGCTTCTCAGCATCAGATAAAGAAAAGATGTTTCTCAGTTTGGCAATGTTTCTAAATGCAAGAAGGTTGTTTTTCTGATATAAGTGATGTGATTTTCAAAAGATGGGTTTCTGTCTAAAATAACTCCCAAGTCTTTAATGCAGGGATCACCAACCTTTTTGTAACTGAGAGCTACTACATGGACACCGAGTCATATAAAGGGCTACCAGTTTGAAATACTCCTCTGAAATAACAAATTTACCTTTAGTTATATATTATTATTATTATTATTATTATTAATGATACTCATTTATCTATGTAAATACACTTGACAGTGACTATCAACAACGAATTAACTACATTTTACATTATAGACGCATCTCACTGATGAGTTGTGCACTTTTTATAGCAAGCCTGAGAGCTACTCATGTGCTCCTTGGGGGCTACCTGGTGCCCACGGGCACCACGTTGGTGACCCCTGCTTTAATGTATAACTTTTGAAATGAAAGTGTAAATATTGGAGCCTCTGAGTACCGTCTAGTGTGTTTGGCCCTGTAGTAATAGGAGACATGTTGGTGGAAGTTAGGCATAACCTGCCTGAGGTTGGCTTTATTAAAGTCCCCCACAATGAAAGCGCCTGGATGTTTTGTTTATGTATACGCGCTCAGCACATTGAGAAGCTAGTTAAAGCCAGTGTGCCTGTGGTGGGATGTAGATGACAGTAGCGACGATTGATGATTTGAACTCCCATGATAAATAAAATGGGGGGCATATGATGGTAAGGTGTTCCAAATAACTTGAACAGGAACTTGACAGAATGGAGATGTTTTTTGGGTCACACCACCGCTTGTTAATCATGAAGCATACTCCACCGCCTTGCGATTTGCCAGATTCCGCTGTTCTGTCCATACGTAAAATAGTGAAGTTGTCTGATGGCATTACAGCTGTGTGTAAGGTGTGAGCCATGTTTCAGACAAACAAAGAACGTTGCAGTCCCGTTGGAAGCTTACCAAGGCCTTAATGGCATAACCATGTGCAACTGCTACTCCCGCCCATGCATTCTGCGTTCAAGCCCTTACAGGGAGCCTTTGTGTTCACCAAATTGAACCTTCACAAAGTCTATCACCTGGTGCAGATCAGGAAAGGTGATAAGTGGAAGACAGCATTTAACACCCCCTTCAGCCTTGTTGGCCTCACCAACACCCCTGCCATCTTTCAGACATTGGTAAATGATGTACTGTCATGCTATCCAGAATGTCCATGGGATCTTAAAATGTGTCCTCCATAATGGGCTCTACATTAAGGTTGAGAAATGTGTTCTTTTTTGGGCTTTACTCAGCGGAGCATATCCAGATGAATCCCACCAGGGCCCAAGCCATTTAAGCCATCCACTTGCAAAAAACTATAAAGATTTTTGGGGTTCACCAACTTCTTCAGGCAATTCATCAAGGGTTACAAGTTCGGTGGCCACCCTCTAAAACATTTTGCTTCCCCCAAACACTTTTTTGAGTGGAACCCCAAAGCCAGACAACCCTTCTCAACCCTTAAGGACTTCTTTACATTGGCATCCATACATAGACATTCTTTCTCAAAAAGGGCTCCAACCCTGTGCTTTCTTCTCCAGCCGAACACAATTATCCTTTGGTGGAGAGGGAGCTGCTGCCAGTAAGCTGGATCTCGAAGAACTGTGGTACTGACGAGTTATCCTTCCTTGTCTGAGCTGTAACTTCAAACTTGATGCCCAATCATGGACTTACTCCTTTGAAGAGGAAGAAAATTCTCCCAAACCCATACTCCCCAGTTATGTCCGCATCCGTGCTCTCAGCATTGAGATCAAGGGTAGAGTCCTCCAGAGTGGTGTCATGACTCTCACATCTTATGATAATAATAATAATAATAATAATAAATTTTATTTATAGTTGCCTTTTTCAACATTCAAGGACATCACACAATAGCTAACAAAGCAGTATGCATGAAAAAAAGGATGGAAAAACACATTATTAGAATTAGAATTTTAAAGTCAATGTGAGCTTTACCGGAAGCCCGTCAAGATGCTGTAAAACCAGAGTAATTTGATGAAATGATGTTTGATGAAAAGGTGTTTTAGTAATACGAGCAGTTTTGAACCAGTTGAAGTATGTGAAGGGATTGGTGGGCGAAACCAAAAAGAAGGGAGTTACAATAAATCAATACAGGAGGTATTGTGACTGTAAAGAAGAATAGCAGTAGCATTGTGTGTTAGCAAAGGACGAAGGTGGTTGATGAAAATTCATGAATTACATAGATGAAAATATTCAGACCAGGGCCATGGTGGCTTAGTGGTTAGTACGTTCACCTCACACCGCCAGGGTCCGGGTTCGATTCCCGTCTAAGCCATATTTGTGTGGAGTTTGCATGCTCTCCCTTTTCCTCAGGGGGTTTTTCTCCTGGTTCTCCGGTTTCTCCCGGTCCAAAAACATTGGAAAATTGTCCCTAGTGTATGAATGTGTGTGTGCCCTGCGATGGGTTGGCATTCCATCCAGGGTGTATCCTGCCTTAATGTCCATAGACGCCTGAGATAGGCACAGGCTACACGTGATCCGAGGGATATGGCGGTAGAAGATGAATGATGAAGATATGATACGGATGTGGGGGGTTAGGGTAGAAGATTTTATAAGAAGATGAATGAATGAAAATATGCATGAAGAAAGCATGCAGAAAGCATGCAGCAACCAGCTTGCATGTGGACATACTTGACAAACTTCGTAACCTCGGCTTGCTGCAACCTCAACTGCTCAGACCAGGCCCCCAGTCCTCGGCGACGCCCGATGCTGATGACCAGGTGAGGAGTCATAGGAAGCAGAAGCGGGCGGGGGTCCGTGCTAGGCTAAATGCTAACCCTAGCCAGCCGGCTCTCCCGTACATTTTTCTATCAAATGTCTGCTCCCAGGACAATAACCTGGGCTACATCCGACTTCAGTGGACTACACGGCGGGAGTTCAGAGACTGCTGCATCCTTGTTTTCACAGAGACGTGGCTCAGCGACAGAGTTACGGACCCCGCAATCCAGCTAGACGGGCTAGCCGTGTTTCAAGCTGACAGAGATGCAGCTTTGTGTGGTAAGACTGGATCCTGGATTTCCTGACTGGGAGACCTCAGTCAGTCCGGGTCGGGAACAGCATCTCCAGCACCACCACACTGAGTACTGGAGTTCCTCAGGGCTGTGTGCTCAGCCCACTGCTGTTCACTCTGCTGACTCACGACTGTGCTGCAACACACAGCACAAATCACATCGTCAAGTTCGCCGATGACACGACCGTGGTGGGTCTCATCAGCAGGAACGACGAGTCAGCATTACAGAGAGGAGGTGGAAACATCTATCAGCCTGGTGTAAAGCCAACAACCTGTCTCTGAACGTGGACAAAACTAAAGAGATGGTTGTCGACTTTAGGAGAGCACAGAGTGACCATTCTCCATTGTACATCGATGGATCCTCCGTGGAGATCGTAAAGAACACCAAATTCCTCGGTGTCCATCTGACTGAGAAGCTCAACTGGTCACTCAACACCAGTTCCATCAGCAAGAAAGCCCAGCAGCTTCTCTACTTCCTGAGAAGGCTGAGGAAAGCACATCTGCCAACCCCCATACTGACCATGTTCTACAGAGGGACCATCGAGAGCATCCTGAGCAGCTGCATCACTGCCTGGTTTGGGAACTGCACCGTCACGGATCGCAAGACCCTACAGCGGATAGTGAGGACAGCTGAAAAGATCATCGGAGTGTCTCTTCCCTCTGTCACGAACATTTACAGCACACACTGCATCCGCAAAGCTACTAGCATTGTGGACGACATCACACACCCCTCACACACATTCTTTACACTATTGCCATCAGGGAAGAGGTTCCGAAGCATTCGGGCTCTCACAACCAGACTATGCAATAGTTTTTTTCCCTCAAGCCATCAGATTTCTCAACACATAGAACTGGACCTGGACTCACACACGTACACTCACACACCATCCACTGCTATATTATTTATCTACCTCATTACTGTCCTTCACATGTGTATTGTATATACTGCTCTCACTGACAGTGTTACTGTTTACATGCACATTTTGCACACTTACTTTTTTTATCACTGCTGCTCAAATTGTTCGTTTGCACACTCGCCAAAACGGAACACTTCGAAATACTTTGCACTGGGTTGTTGTTTTTTGTATTGTATTATATTGTTAGTTGTTGTTATACACTGTCTTGTGTTGTGAACACAGTCTTGTGTCTTTGCGCTGTTTGCACCAGGTTGCACACGATGCACTTTATGTAGCTAGGACAAACTTAGTCTCGTCCTCAGCATTGTATTGTTGTGTTTGTTATATGTTGTTTTGTGTAGCACCAGGGGTCCTGGAGAAACGTTGTCTCATTTCACTGTGTACTGCGTCAGCTATATGTGGTTGAAATGACAATAAAAACCTCTTGACTTGACTTGACTTGACTCTCGGCGGTGGTATGTGTGTGTATATCAACACTGAATGGTTTCAGAATTCTGTGCTGGTTTCTAGCTTCTGTTGATCGCTAGTGGAGTTTGTGACTGTAAGGTGTAGACCATTTTATTTACCACAGGAATTCACCACCCACCGTTTTCAGCGAGTGCAGGTGTGGGACCCAAATGCAGGATGCGAGGCCAGGTAAAATAAAGTGTCTTTATAATCAAAGAATAAACAGTCCAACAAAAGGCAGAGTAGCCAAACAATCCAAAAGCCAGAGACAAACCAAAACATAATGCAAAAAAACAACCAGATAAGGAGGCTCTATGTGAACTCTATGGGGCTATTAGTGACCTACAGAAAGCTCGCCTCGACGGATTATTCATCATCGCCGGAGATTTCAACCAGGTGAATCTCAAAACAGTGCTCCCAAAATACCATCAGCATGTGGACTTTGCTACGAGAGGGGAAAACACGCTGGATCTTGTTTACACAAACATACTCGGATACTCACACCACATCTCTGTTATGCTAATCCCAGCATACAGACCCCTCATTAGACACTCGAAACCCGTTCTGAGACAGGTAAAAACCTGGCCTGAAGGAGCCATCTCTGCTCTTCAGGACTGTTTTGAGTGCACTGACTGGGACATGTTCAGGGACGCTGCAACCAACGGCGACTCCATCAACTTGGAGGAGTACATATCATCAGTGACAGCTACATCGGGAAGTGCATTGATGACGTGACCATCTCCGAGTCCATCACTACACGCTCCAACCAGAAACCGTGGATGAGCAAAGGACAAGGTGGCCTTAAGAACAGCAAGGGCCAAACTGTCCCGAGCTATCAGAGAGGCGAAACGCGCACATGCCAAGAAAATCCACGCTCACTTCCAGGACAGTGGAGACACTCGGCGCATGGGCCGGGGCATCCAGGCCATCACAAACTACAAGAACACCATCACCAGTTTGTGACAACGACGCCTCCCTCCCAGATGTGCTGAATGACTTCTACGCTCGGTTCGAAGCACAGAACAATGGCAGCATGGAAGACCCCTCTTTCCAACAACCAGGTGATCTGTCTAACCACAGATGAAGTGAGGAAGACTCTATGCAGAATCAACCCACGGAAGTCTGCTGGACCAGACAACATTCCTGGCCGGGTGGTCATGGAATGTGCAGAACATCTTGCAACTGTTCTTAATGACATCTTCAACATCTCCCTGAGCAGCAACGTCATTCCCACATGCTTCAAGACAACGACCATCGTCCCGCTGCCTAAGAAATCTTCAGTCTCCTGCCTCAATGATTACCATCCCATTGCACTTACACCCATCACTATGAAGTGCTTTGAGAGGCTTGTCATGTGGAACATCAAGTCCCAACTTCCACCCTCACTGGACCCACTGCAGTTTGCGTATCTTCCTAACTGTTCCACGGTTGATGCCATCAACACCACTCTCCATCTTGCTTTCACCCACTTGGACAAAAAAGATGCGCATGTTCGAATGCTTTTCATTGACTTCAGTTCAGCATTCAACACATTCAATTCATTCCTCAGCACCTGATCAAGAAGCTGAGCCTACTGGGTCTGAGCACCTCTTTCTGCAACTGGATCCTGGATTTCCTGACTGGGAGACCTCAGTCAGTCCAGGTCAGGAAGAGCATCTCCAGCACCACCACACTGAACACTGGAGTTCCTCAGGGCTATGTGCTCAGCCCACTGCTGTTCACTCTGCTGACTCACGACTGTGCTGCAACACACAGCACAAACCACATCGTCAAGTTCGCTGATGACACGACCGTGGTGGGTCTCATCAGCAGGAACGACGAGTCAGCATACAGAGAGGAGGTGGAACATCTATCAGCCTGGTGTAAAGCCAACAACCTGTCTCTGAACGTGGACAAAACTAAAGAGATGGTTGTTGACTTTACGAGAGCACAGAGTGATCATCCTCCATTGTACATCGATGGATCCTCCGTGGAGATCGTAAAGAACACCAAATTCCTTGGTGTCCATCTTGGTGTCCACCAACTGGTCACTCAACACCAGCTCCATCAGCATGAAAGCCCAGCAGCGTCTCTACTTCCTGAGACGGCTGAGGAAAGCACATCTGCCAAACCCCATACTGACCATGTTTTACAGAGGGACCATCGAGAGCATCCTAAGCAGCGGCATCACTGCCTGGTTTGGGAACTGCACCATCACGGATCGCAAGACCCTACAGTGGATAGTGATGACAGCTGAGAAGATCATCGGAGTCTCTCTCCCCTCTGTCATGAACATCTACAACACACACTGCATCCACAAAGCTAACATCATTGTGGACATCACACATCCCTCTCACACACTCTTTACACTACTGCCATCAGGAAAGAGGTTCCGAAGCATTTAGGGCTCTCACAACCAGATTATGCAATAGTTTTTTTTTTCCCTCAAGCCATCAGGCTTCTCAACGCACTGAATTAAAGTGGAACTGGACTCACACACACTCACACACACACACACACCATCCACACAGCATTCAATTGATTTATTTATCTGCCTCATTACTGGCTTTTACATGTTTATTGTATATACTGCTCTCACTGACAGTGTTACTGTTTACATGCACATTTTGCACATTCAGGGGTTTGGAGAAACGTTTCACTGTGTACTGTGTCAGCTATATACAGTTGTAATGACAATAAAACCTCTTGACTTGACTTGACTACTTGCATCTTCCCCCAAACCTTGTAATATTCCATGGTTTATAACTGGGCTTGTCTTTTTTATCGAAGTAATCTTCTAAACCCTCAACACAGGCATCTCAAATCACTCTGAAGCAAAGCATTTTACAAGGCTGTGTATGTGTGTGTGTTTGTGTGTGCATGTATGTATATATATATATATATATATATATATATTATATATATATATATATATATATATATATATATATATATATATATATATATATATATATATATATATATATATTATCTATATATATATATATATATATATATATATATATATATCTATATATATATATATACTATATATATATATATATATAATATATAATATATATAATGTAAAGGTTGGTTTCACCAAATATTGATTTGATTGTTCATTCACTGCATTTTGTTCATTGATGAAAATAAATTACACTTTCAGTTTTGAAAGCATTCTTTGTTTGCAGCATTTTTTATATCTGCCTAAATTCAAAATAATGATTATATTCCTAGAACATTATATAAATAATAATAATAATAATAATAATAATTATAATAATAATGAAGTCTGCTGGAAGTTCCACGCAAGACATCTAAACCACCATCTAAAATAAATTGGAGTAAATGTAACCTTGAGCAACATTAGAATATATTATAAATAACATTTATAACACAAACACAATCCTCACAAAATTACTCAGTTACTCACACTGATCCTGTCACAAATTATATGTAATGCATTGCTTGTGCTATAAATATTAAATGTTCAATTCATGTTTTTTAGACTTATTTTTATTATATTATATGGGCCATGTTGCAAGCATTGAAGACATCACTACCCAGAAATCATTCAGAGAATCAGTCAAACCCAGGTGGAATAAAAATACACTAAAATACAATTTATTTAACTACACTTAGTGCACTTCCCTAATGTACTTAAAGTGCTCTATTTTCACATACTAATTTTGTACTTATTATACTGTTATTCTTTAGTACTTCTTAAGATAAACTTAAGACTATCTAGGTGTACTTAACTGTGCTATTTTGATCTATTCTGACACTATGAAGATGAACTAAAATGTGCTTTTAAAATACTATCTCAGCATTTTATTGTTACCACATTTAATTCAATTGAAACATATTTCATAAACCTTTAAATAAACTAAATTCATAAAAATTCATTGTAAGTATGTAAATATGCATAATATACCGTAAAT
The DNA here is from genome assembly GCA_030449085.1 of Kryptopterus vitreolus. NCBI lineage: Eukaryota > Metazoa > Chordata > Actinopteri > Siluriformes > Siluridae > Kryptopterus > Kryptopterus vitreolus. The sequence goes on from JACRUU010000005.1 coordinate 29,514,134, forward strand.
TCTGGACTATAAGCCGCTACTTTTTTCATAGGTTTTGAACCATGCGGCTAATAATAAGGTGCGGCTATTCTGCAGATTTTTTCCCGACCGCTAGGGGCTCTAACCGGAATTAGAATCAAAACTAAGACAAAATAAATGCAAAGAAGAAGAATGCGCTAGTTCCTCTTTAGCAGATATAAGTCGGTAGAAGCGGATAGAAGGAGGACAAACTCTATCTTTACAAGGTTAAGGTGACGTGATTTCACACACAGGAGAAATGAAGATAAATACTGTAAATAGCGCTTATTTTCTCTTGGTTCTGTCCCGTTTTAATCAGCAAAGTTGCTGCTCGGTGCTTTCTCTCTCCTCCCTGCTCTTTTCCCCACACACACACACACACACACACACAAATCAGCCAAAGTTGTTCTTGATTTTCCCTCTCCCGATATAAGCCCGGTTCACCCTACAATCCCCGTCCGGGCTCGTAGCACATACCTAGTGTCGCGGACACGGACGCTCGATATATGTTTATGCCTAACCTTTGTCTGTTCCCGATTCCCGGACTTCCAAGTCCGCCACCGCTCCTGCTCTCCGGTACTCCTGGTACCACGGCGCGCAGAGCGCAAGGCTCCCTAGCCTGTCTGGCCGCTCCGTATGAGCGGCGTCTCCTGAGTTCTTTATTCTAATAAATCCTGTTTTGTATGAATTCCGGATCTCCGCGTCTCTGTGCAGCGTCCACCGTTACACCGTGTTAAAATACAGGTTAGGAAAGGATCTATTTAGGTACATACATGTACATTTACAATTCAAAAGCGGATGCGGCTTGTATGCAGGTGCGGCTTATTTATTATTTTTGGGGTTTTTTTTTTAAATAGAGCGGATGCGGCTTATATGCAGGTGCGCTTTATAGTCCAGAATTTACGGTATAATAAATATACACAAAATGTATTTCAAATGTATTGCCCACATTTTTTATAGGTTAAATAATTTCAAATTAATTTAAAAAACTATGCTAATATTACTTTAATATGACATACATAATTATATTTTAATGGTGTCTTTTAAATACTAATCAGAATACTAGCACTTTATTCCTCATTAAATACATTTAAAGTTTTCTATTCAAAAAGTGTAATTAATGTTAAAATGCAATTATAAAACACTAATCTGTCTTATCTGCCTATCCTTAAAATCAATGTAAGTGATACATTTATTAGGCGGTAGCGCACTGGTTAAGGCATTGGCCTCTGGACTGAAAGATTGCAGGTTCAAATCCCACCACCTACCAAGCTGTCACTAGTGGGCCCTTGAGCAAGGCCCTTAACCCTTGATTGCTCAGTTGTAAGTTGCTCTGGATAAGGGTGTCTGGAAATTCCTGTAAATGTAAAGTGTAGTACTAATTAGGATATTAATATTTAGCATATGTAAGTGTCACAATTTGTAAGTGTCACAACTATTACATTACTAATATCCATCCATCTCCATCCATCTTCTTCTGCTTATCCGGCTTCCGCAAATCTGGGGCTTCGAACTGGACAAGACAAGAGCACAAACACACAGCAAAATATAAAGAATTCATGGTATAGCCCATCCATATAACAACAAGATGGGACTCCAAGTGTCGGGTGTTTGATTAGGCAGGTGAAGGTGCAGGTGATCAGTACTCTGGGAAGAGCGTATCTTGTGGTTAGGGGAGGTCAGAATCAGGCTGATTTGTGACATAGTAACAAAGTGTACTACTGCTAATATATATATATATATATATATATATATATATATATATATATATACATACACACACACCACAACCCATTACTAATATATTTGAAGTAAAATAGATTTAATTCTGATTTATCCAACTAACTTACATTTTAAGTAGGAAATTAGGGAAATGTAATTATTACATTACTAATATATTTTAATGATCTAAGTGTACTAACACTGACATTTTTAAATTTTAAAGCATTCAAAACATACTTTTGAGAAATACAGTTCCTGACAAAAGTCTTGTCGCTTATCTATTTTGTAGAAACACCTGCTATTAACCTTGCTATTATTGACTTTTAATTAATCAATTGGTGTTAGAAATAGCTCGTATGAACAGCTAAAACCCTCCCAAATGATGTTTAATGCACTGAAATAAATTAGTTTCACTGAAAAAAGATTTATCATTTAATCAAAACAGAAAGGTCAAACTTTTGGCAAGACAAAAGTTTTGTCGCCTATACAGAAATTGAACAAATTTACTGCAAATACAAAAATATGTCAGCAAATTAAGTAGTGGTGCTGTGAGATCCAAATTTAATATCTTGTATGACTTCCATGAGCTTGAAGGACTGCATCCATGCGGTTTGGCAAGGATTCATACAACTTATTGATGAAGTCATCAGGAATAGCAAAGAAAACCAGTCTTGCAAGCCTCCCAGAGTTCATCAATATTTTTTGGTTTAGTCTTCCATGCTTCCTCTTTCATCCTACCCCACATATGCTCAATGATGTTCAAGTCTGGTGACTGGGCTGGCCAATCCTGGAGCATCTTGATCTTCTTCGCCATGAGGAACTTTGATGTGGAGATGGAAGTATGCGATGGAGCACCATCCTGCTGCAGAATTTGGCCTCTTTTATGGTTGGGAATATAAGAGGTAGCTAAGATTTCTTGTTATTTTAGACTATTGACGTTGCCTTCCACCATGCAGATCTCTCGTACACCCCCATACTGGATGTAACCCCAGACCATGATTTTTCCGCCACCAAACTTCACTGTTTTCTGGGTGAATCTCGGATCCATGCGGGCTCCAGTAGGTCTCCTGCAATATTTGCGGCGACTGTGGTGTAATTCAACAGAAGATTCATCTGAAAAATCCACCTTCTGCCACTTTTCCAGCGTCCATCCTTTTAGCAGGCTGTGGGCCTTGGCAAATGCCACACGGGTTTTCAATCGTCCTTTGTTTAGTGCTGGCTTCTGGGCACTGATTCGACCATGGAGGCCATTTCGAGATAGAATCCGACAAACTGTTCTGGTTGACACGGGGACTTCAGGTGACCAGGTCTCGTGGAGCTCTGCTGCAGTGGAAAATGGGCTGGCCTTGGATTTTCGAGCCACCAAACGGTCCTCTCGAGCAGTTGTCTTGCGGGGTCTGCCTGACCTGGGCTTGTCAAAAACGTCTCCAGTCTCTTCAAATCTTTTTTTTATCCTCTGTACATGACGCTGAGACACATTGAAGGTGTCTGCCACATCAGCAGTGGATCTGGTCTTCAGTCTCTTGATAATCAACACTTTAGTCTCAGGGTGAATCTTAGGCATGTTTGCAGAGGTCTAGTTGCAGTTGAGGTGAAGGTCTAGTGTACTGGGGTTCTTTTTATACACACCTGAGACCTAATTGATCCATTATTAGTCACAGGTGAAGCTCATATGACAAGGCGACAACACTTATGTCTTTGCAAAAATTGACTCAATGGGCTTTACCAAGCTGTGAATATTAGAATACTTTTTGACAGTTTCGTTTTGCACTGAAACATTATTACAAAAGCTGTTGGGATTAAAATGAGCCATTTCTTGTAAAAAAAAATCTTGATTAGAAATATATTTCAGCGGCACTTCAGGTCAATTTGTACACAAGCGACAAGACTTTTGTCAGGGACTGTACACTAATAAAACTCTTTATGTATATATTAGCAGTAGTACACTTTGTTCCTATGTCACAAATCAGCCTGATTCTGACCTCCCCTAACCACAAGATATGCTCTTCCCAGAGTACTGATCACCTGCACCTTCACCTGCCTAATCAAACACCCATTACAAGAGAATTTCCTACGACACTTGGAGTCCCATCTTGTTCTTATATGGATGGGCTATACCATGAATTCTTTATATTTTGCTAACCTGTGTGTTTGTGCTCTTGTCTTGTCCAGTTCAAAGCCCCAGATTTGAGCTCTCCGTATTCCCGGTGTGTGATTTCTCTCCTCGACTCTCCGCCTTTTCACCACCGGTTCCACACGTATTTGTCCAATTTTCCATTGTCTCTACCTAGTCTTTGGCTCCCGTTTTCTACCCGTGTTGTAAATAAAACCATTGGAAACTAAACATCCTCTCTGTCAGGCTGTTCCGTTACACTATGTACTAAAAATCTACTTAAATATCAGTTGTATTTAGTATACTTTCACAAGTGCACTAAAGTAAAAGTATTCTTTTAACTAGTGTATTTATAGTGTATCATTTTTTTAAAATTTATTTAGCACAGAATATACCATTGTATTTACCTGTATATAACTGTACTCAAGTACACTTTATTTTTACATGGGAAAACTTGTTTGAAGATTTAGGAAAACTGTACATTGTCCCATGATCCGAAACAAAATATAGATGCAACTCCAACAAGCTCAAAAATTTACATTTTCACATTTTTCCTGATTAAGCAATGGTGTCTTTGGATCACCTCACTACAACGTCATTAACTCAAACAGGAAGACAACTGTTCAAACCCAAGCTGAAACATCCTGTGAAAGTCTTGGAGCAGGATATCCATCTTTGAGGGAATAATGGTAAGGACTTTCTTTGAAGACACTAAAGAGAAACTGCTGCCCTATACATTATTGAAAACTTTGGAGCTCATCACCCTTTTTAAAGGACAGTGCTCTAACAGAGTACATTTGAAATGTAGCCAGATACAAAGTCATGTATGATTGCTGCTATAAATGCATTTTGGTTTGACAAACCTACAGAAGTGGCATGCAAAAATACATAAATAGGCTATTTAAAGTCATTCCAGCTGTGTTAAAGAATCGTTGTAGACACTGTAGCATCTCCGTAGGATAATTTGCTGATAAGTCAGAATCACATGATACTCGTGATTGAGAGTAATCTCACACCTAATCATTAATTCCAAGCTCTTCCTATTAACTTTTAAGCTCATTGTGTGTGTACTTACCAATGCAACCTGGTGGACCACCTCTACTGGGTCGTCTTCTTGTTTGTTTGTTTTATCTAACATTTGAGATTTTTCTGTCATTGCTTTATCCATTTTATTTCATTTTTGGTATTTTTATTTAATTTTATTTAATGTTATTATTAAATAATACAATTATTCTGTTCTGTTTTACTTAATTATAATTTTATTTTTTTTTATTTATTCATTTTTTAATTATCATTTTATTTCATTTATTCATTTATTTTATTAGCTAGATGACTAGGCTTGATGGCAGTGATGACAATGCATGACTTCATGCACTGCAAAAAAAAAATTACCATCTAGATACAAGGAAAAAATTTATGTTTTATGAAGATACAGTCTAGAAACAAGTAAAATTATCTGCATGTGCAGTATTGGTAAGCTTTCTTGAAATAATAAACGTATCTAGTCTTTATAAACAAACGAAATGGTGCCTTTCACACATTCATACACAAGGGACAATTTTCCAAGGTGCCAATCAACCTACCGTGCATGTTTTTGCACCGGGGGAAACCGGAGAACCCGGAGAAAAAACCCCTGAGGCACGGGGAGAACATGCACAAACTCCACACACATGGCCGAGACGGGAATCGAACCCGGACCCTGGAGGTGTGCGGCCAACGTGCTAACCACTAAGCCACGTGCCCTTGCTTTTGATTCTACTATGGTTAGTTCTGAGATCTAGTCGATATATTTATAATTAATTATAACTTCTTAGAACTACTTATAGATGTCTACCCTTTCTGAGCTAATTCGCTATAGCACTCTGGAATGTAATAGCTAACTGCTATGTTTTGCCACAAAATAAAAAAAAAAAATAGTCTATACTACAAGCATGAAATATATTTTGAAAAATAAAATTTTTGATACTATTTTACCATTTACAAAAATGGTATTTACCAAAATACCATTTTTTTTATTTTGCAATTATTATGTTAAACTAAAACCTATGTATCTTTATTTATTTTGTTTTAATAAAATAAATATTAGTCAGAGGGTTCTGGTCTGTATTAAAGGCTTCATTTGTTTTATTTATTTATTTATTTTTTCCCTCTATAACTATGGCACCGGACTCAGATTTACAGCATCCTTTTATGTGCCACCAAATTGATTGCTGTTCCTAAACTGCTGGTTGCAATATGGTGTCCTAGCAGAGCAATGGTAGTGGAAATTAGCGGAAGCTCTGGTGGGTTGACAATGGTAGCCTATTGTGTGTGTGCAATGTGTTCACAGGTGGATTTCTATGCAGGAGATGCAACCTGAAAGATATTGGATACTGAAAGATATATGAAGACTGTCAGGTGGGGGCAGGGGAAAGTGTATCTAGACAGCATCAGTCTATACAACACAGCATAGTCTGTAGGATGGCTTTGGAGGTGAAGAGAAGAGTAGGAGAGTGAGGACTGAAAAAAAGAATAATGGAAACAGAAGGAGGAAGACTGTAATGTGAGATTCAACGAATAGGTTAGACAGGTGCTTAGTGGTGGTGAAGATGTTGGGCAGTTGTTTAACTACTGTATATAGTGAAACAATTGGGATCTGCTATACAGGAGTACAAGAAGATGCAGCAGCAGACGATGAAGGATGTGGCTAAAGAAAATTAATATGAAAAGTTGGACACCAAGGAGTAAGGAGAAAAGAATTTATACAGATTGGCCAGGCAGAGGGATCTAGAGTGTCTTGAGAAGATGGAGAGAACAGTTTGAGCAGCTGATGAATGAGGACAATGAGAGAGAGAAGGTTGGATGATGTGGAGATGGTGAAGGAGGAAGTGGATAAGATTAGTAAGGAGGAAGTGAGAGCAGGTAATAAGAGGTTTAGGAGTGGAAAGTAATGGTGACTAGAAGGTGGGGAGATGTTAAGGAGGGACAGAGAGAATAGACCCAGGTCATCCAACTTGGTGAGTTTATGAGGAAATTTTGTTTAAAATGCCTAATTGTATTCAACAAACAGAATTTAAACATGCTTGAACTTCCCATAGTCTTGATGCCTTAGGTTTATGTAATGATACCCATTCATTGTGGATCCAGAGTATCAGGAGTGGATCCAGAGTATCAGAGTCCAGGCTACTGGACAGACGGGGTTTATTTTGGACAGGAGCAATAATTGACTGCTTAAAGCAGGGGTGGGCAAAACATTTGTCTCAGGGGCCACATAGACTTTTAAAATTTGGCACCTGCTGGAATGTGAGGCATTACAGGACATGGTAAAATGAATGCAGGCATAATTATGATACGATTTGATTCAGATAATTCTGTACCAATCTTCGGCAGGCCAGTTTAAAAGGACCAAGGGGCCAGATGTGGCCCCTTAAAGATATCATTACGCAGTTTGTCCACCCATGGATTAAAGCATATTGGGATAAATGATTTGAATTTGAATTTTATCTGAAAATGTATGTGTACACTGGCTCTAGCTGGTCAGCATACTTTCTAAATACCTGTTCGGTTACACCTTCTGGTCCTTCTACCATCCTGGTGTTCACTCCACATTCTTCAACATTCTGAAGGTTCGTGCTTTATAGACAGTAATTGTTCCGTGGCATAGTTTCCTACCATGTTAACTGTTTTGATTGATGTTTTGACATACTGTATCTCTCTATTGAATTAAACTGATTATTTAACATCACTAATAGTATTAACAGTATTAACAGTATTAATAGTATTAATAGTATTTTGAGTTTCTGTTAGACTAAAAGAATCAGTGTTCATAGTTATGAACATTAAAAAAAAAGATCAGCATGTTAGTGATAAGCATCCTATATTGCTCATGTTTTAATGTAATCCACCACAAATTCACTTATCAATGACCTACCTAACTTTGAAATGATGGGCAAAGTATAGTTTGTGGATAGCAGGGATTTTAAACAGGTTATATAGATGGGATGACTTTGCAAATAGTGTTTCACACTAGTCCTAAATACTAGGGTATATAATATTGTCATTAATGAAAATGTGTACTATTTGCTGTCTATGTGTAAAAGATATTTTACCTTTCCTCCCGCTTGTGCCACTGGAGCTGTTAGAGAGCAAGAATATGTGTGAATAAGACAAGCTAAAACAAATATATTAGAAAAACACAGAGAGATAGAGAGAGAGAGAGTGAGTGAGGGAAATCACTGCATAAAGATTGCTTTTCTTATTATCCTGACACATCATTATTTGACAGAGTGTGTAGATAAATTTCCACAACAAAATACACATACATCTGGGCCCAATTATGGTATTAAAGGCTGAATAGTAGTCCACAAACCACATTTTCACATAATTCCCTTATCTTCAGTCCAGGTGGGTCATTCTTGTGTGGAGATTATGTTTAATGGCGTTGTCAGTAAATTCTAGTAGATCCAATGCCTCTGGTATTGAAGCACTAATAAAAGTTTCTTACCAATCTCTTAAGGAACTTCATCGTAAATTAGGTCAAGGTTACAGGATGGTAGTCATTGAGATTCAAGAACAACAGTGCTAGCTGGTTAACTCAGACATACGATGCTATCTGGTCCTACTGCCTTCCTGGGACTCTCCTGAATGCCGTCCTCACATCATGCTCCAAGATGGTGAATATGGGGAGAGGGTAGCTCAAGGTAGCTGGTCTACTGATTGGAAGGACAGGGGTTCGAGCTCTGCATTGCAAAGCTGCCATTGTAGACCTTAGGTCCTTGAGCAAGGCCCTTAACCCTCTGTGCTCCAGGGGTGAAGGATTGTGGGTGAAATAATGTAACACATTATTTGCTAGTTTCTCAATAAGTCCCCCAACTGCTTACATAAATATAACATCAGAGCTGAACCTATTCCTAAAGTGTCCTGCAGAGCATGTACCGATTTTCCATCCAGTGTGCAATGTCCCTCTGAACTAGAACATTCTGTTTCAGCCTCTGATTGTGTACAGCCATTAAAAATATGGTGGCATGGTCCAATGTCAATTTAAAGTTCAGGTTTATTTCTTTCTAGCGCTTTTCATAATGGATACTGTTTCAGTTTTACGGAATGTAAGAATTATAGAACAATTATAGAGCAATTTCCGAAATGATGGATGTGAATGTGCCTTGTGTGCAGTAATGATTTACAGTGCTGCCATGCCAAGGTTTATTTTTCCATCAGACACTATCCACTTCCCCATGACATCCTTGACCCATTCTGTGAATGCAGTGGACCTAGAAAAACGTAGCTGGTTGGATGGCAGTAGTAGTATCATACACCATCTGTTATAATTTGATTAATGTATGGGGGGCTATGTCATGTCAAGATTTATGACCCCATCTCTGACCCCTCTGACAGTTTGTGAGTGGCTCTTAATTACAGGCGTTTGTCATCTAGTATTCTCATGCTGTACCAGGTGTGATGAGGGGAAGCAATGGTGTTGTTCAACTGAGTTTAATGATTTAAATTGTCAAAGAGTTTTGTAGTGAAGGCTAAAATATTAGCAGTGTAGGGGGATGAAGTTATCACCTTTTTGGAGTTTTTGGAACAGCATCAGCAGCCATTGTATTACTAGTATAGCAGAATTTATTGTGTTTTGGTGTCCAATATATTCTAAAAGTATTTAAATATTATTTCAGGATGTAGGCAGTTTCATTGTATCACAACACACAAATGGCATCACACACACACACACACACACACACACACACACACACACACACACACACACACACACACAGACATCACCCCCCAGATCGGGATCTGACAATCTGGAACCTAACCCCTGCCCTGACGTAATTGAGTTTGATTTCCAGAGACTGGACATGAGTTGAGAGCATACTAAGTAAACGAAAATGGTGTGCGTATGCCCGCAGACTGACATTGATGAATTTCCTTCATGGGTGCAATTATTGGACATATCCTTTATTGTTCTTCAGGATCTCGGTGAAAGAAGTGTGGATTGTAGACCAATAAATATGAGTGCCTCCGTCAGACCTAATGATGACCACTTTGTAAAAAGAAATTGTTAGAAACATATACAATTGTGCTCATCAGTTTACATACCCTGGCAGAAATTTGAGGGATATAAAAAGATATACAAGGAATTGAGAATGCCAATCAGCACTGTTCAAACTCTAATAAAGAAATGGAAAATAATGGGTCTTTTGAAACCAAAACACTCAGGTTAGACCAACTAAAATTTCAGCCTCATCTGCCAGGAAAATTACTTGGGATACAAAGAAAAACCCACAAATAACTACAGGTGAAATACAAGACTTTCTGAAAACATGTGGTGTGGCTGTTTCAGGATGCACAATATGTTATCAATGCAGTATGTTATCAAAAATACTGGATGAAAATTTGCACTCATCAGAAGCTGTGCATGGGACATATTTAGACATTCCAACATGGCAATGATCACAAGGGCACAAGAGCCAAATCTACAGTAGAATAAAGTGAAGGTTCTGGAGTGGCCATCTCAGTCTTCTGACCTCAACATCATTGAGCCACTCTGGGGAGATCTCAATTATACAGTTCAAGACAGCCCACGGATGTAGAGAAACTACAGGCTTATTGCCAAGAAGAATAGGCAGCTTAACCATCTGAGAAGATAAAGATCTATATACACAACTACCATAAATGACTTCAAAATGTCATTGATGTTAAAGGGAGCAATACACTGTATTCAGAACTGCGGTATATAACCTTTTGATCTGGGTCATTTTGGTAGTTTCTGTTGTCATTGTGATTTAAAAAGTGTAAACACAGTTGTTTGACAATAAATGGCTTTAGGCAACCACCAACTATGAGTAAAAGAAAAGTATTTGTTTTATCATTCATATTCTCTTTGAAAAATAACTAAGAAATCAAAGATTCTGCATTCTATGTATATTTATGAGCACAAATGTATAATGTAAAATCAAACAAACAAACAAAAAATTGTAGTTGGAATAGTCATGATGGCAGCCAGCCTCAACAGAGCATCTTAGATTTCCGTGCAAGACAAAAGGCAGTACAACAGAGAATAAAAGAGAGGAGAGATAGACAAAACAGTGTAAACAGAACTTCTTGATACCTCTTTGAAAACTTTGGAGCAATGCTGAATAACTACCTTGTTTCTTGTTGCTATGTTCAGCCTTGCCATGGTATATGGCCTGTAACATGAGTTTGACTGTTCCTCACCCAGTTTTATTCCTTTCACAACTCTGTTTCTACACTGCGTTCCACATTATTATGCAAATGTAGTTTTTCTCTCTTTTTCATAAATAATCTATAAAAATGATAGTTCTCATAATTTAAGTCACCAAGCATTAGATCTGGCCTGGCCAACCCGTGGCTCCCAAGCCTCATGCGGCTCTTTAGGAGCTTTCACATAACATGCGTCAATGGGAATGGGATGATGTTCATGTGTACCCATGTGTATGATGTGGCTCTTTGCAGTAACACAGAAAAAAAAGTGGCTCTTAGCCTCCTACTAGTTGGCCACCCCTGCATTAGAGTATAACTCGAATGTTTTTGATCATAACTTTTTTTCAAATTATTACGCACAATAAAGTTTCACAAGATTTTATTGTTGTAAAAAAAAAACAATAATGTCACCTGAAAATGGACATTAGTTAAACTGCAAGCATTTTTAGGTTACATTTGCTGAAACCAAAAGCACTTTCATTCAGCTTTACAAGTATCTTGTAAAGCTGCTTTGAGACGATGACACATTGTAAAAAGCGCTTTATAAATAAAACTGAATTGAATTGAAATTGAATTCAAACATTAATCTTTTCCCTTTACATGCTTCCTCTGGGCAACATTGTGTTGATATGATATTAATTTCCATTGGTATGCTGATGACACACAATTATATGTTTTAGCATGGCCAAATGCAAAAAATCAGCTAAGCAAAATTGAGCAATGTGTGAAAGCCATAAGAGACTGGATGTTAAGTAACTTCTCCTGCTTAATCCTGATAATTCTGGTATTGGGACCGCATGCAGCTATAAGTGAAATATCAGACCAAACAGTAACTTTAGATGGTCTTTCTATCACACCGAGTACAACTGTAAAAGATCTGGGTGTGATTATAGACTCTAATCTCTCATTCGAATCTCATGTAGATAACATTACCAAGATGAAATTTTTCCATCTCAGAAATATCGCTAAGATTAGGAATATATTGTCATTTAATGATGCAGAAAAATTTGTCCATGCTTTTATCACATCCAGGCTGGATTATTGTAACGCTTTACTGTCTGGATGTTCAGCGCGGTGTATAAATAAGCTTCAGTTAGTTCAGAATGCGGCAGCGAGAGTGCTCACTAGAACTAGGAGATATGAGCACATCACCCCTGTCCTATACACACTGCACATCACCCCTGTCCTATCCACACTGTACATCACCCCTGTCACACCCCTGTCCTATCCACACTGCACATCACCCCTGTCCTATCCACACTGCACATCACCCCTGTCCTATCCACACTGCACACCCCTCATCCTACCCCACACCCTGTCCTATCCACAATGCACACATCACCCTGTCCTGTCCTATCCATCCACACTGCACATCACCCCTGTCCTATCCACGCTGCACATCACCCCTGTCCTATCCACGCTGCACATCACCCCTGTCCTATCCACACCGCACATCACCCCTGTCCTATCCACACTGCACATCACCCCTGTCCTATCCACACTGCACATCACCCTGCACACATCACCCCTGTCCTATCCACGCTGCACATCACCCCCGCCTATCCACACACCCCTGTCCTATCCACACTGCTATCCAAGCACATCACCCCTGTCCTATCCACACCACCCGCTGCCACATCACCCCTGTCCTATCCATATCCACACGCTGCACATCACCCCTGTCCTATCCACACTGCACATCACCCTGCACATCACCCCCGTCACCCCTGTCCTATCCACACTGCACATCACCCCTGTCCTATCACCCCTGTCCTATCCACGCTGCACATCACCCCTGTCCTATCCACACTGCACATCACCCCTGTCCTATCCACACTGCACATCACCCCTGTCCTATCCACACTGCACACGCCCCTGCACATCACCCCTGTCCTATACACACTGCACACCACCCCTGTCACCCCTGTCCTATACACACTGCACATCACCCTGTCCAATCCACACGGAGCTTTCTCTTACAAAGCCCCAACAGTTATGGAACTCCCTCCCTCTGATTCAATGTTGGAGAATCAGACACAGTCTCAGTGTTTAAGTCCAGGGTGAAAACTTTCTTATTTAACCAAGCTTTTAGTGAATAGTCCTACCTTAGATAAAGGAGTAGATCTGGGGGACACATGGATGTTGAGTATTATAGTGATCTGGTGTGTTTAGTTGCTGTCTGCCTCACTCTCATTCTCAGGTTTGTGGTGGTGAGAGTGACTGTTTGTTTACAGATCAGGAAGCTCTCATGTCTGTGTTTCCCTCTGATTCTCCTTTTAGTGTCGCTGTTATAGTTAATCCTGCCGGAGTCCATATCTGCATTCGACACTACATATACACTCACTCCCACACTGCAACTATGACCAACTATGCCTAACCCTACTTTTTTCTTTCCTTCTTGCTCTCTCTCTCTCTCTCTCTCTCTCTCCTCTCTCGTTGAGTTACATGGCCCACTGCTGAGCTGCCAGTGATCCAGACGTGCGCTACACTCTGGACCTGTCTGACCCTCGTGTTGACCCGCGCCCCAGTTGAAGATGCCTCAAACAAATTCATGGATACGCTCCACAATAAACATCCTCAATTCACAGACATTCGTTCATCTTCTACCGCTATATCCGATCTTCTCTCGGTTCACGGGGAGCCTGTGCCTATCTCAGGCATTAAGGCAGGATCTGGGCAACAAGGCAGGATACACCTTGGATGGAATGCAAACCCATCGCAGGGCACACAAACTCACACATCACACACACATTCATACACAAGGGACAATTTTCCATGGTGCCAATCAACCTACCATGCAGGGGGAAACCGGAGAACCCGGAGAAAAAAACCCTGAGGCACGGGGAGAACATGCAAATTCCACACACACACATGGCCGAGACGGGAATCGAACCTCAACCCTGGCGAACGTGCTAACCACTGTGCCCCTACAAACAAAACAAATCACTAAAAATGAGAATGAGGTTCTCTGTTCAGTCTGGTTCCTCTCAATGTTTCTTCCTGTTCTCAGGGAGTTTTTCCTTGCCACCGTCACTCAACAACAAACAATTAGGGCCAAACGGATTTTCATTTTTCATACATAAGTATTATTTAAAACTGCTTTAAGATGATGACAAATTGTAAAAAGCACTCTACAAATAAATAAAATTTAATTGAAAATTTAATTTGTTTAGAGGTGGGGAAAAAAGTTTGTACTTAGTGGGGATTCACAAGAAAATCCAATCTGGCTATCTCTAAATCAGAGATCTGAACTGGAGTTTCAGAGACACTGGGATCCAGATAAAGAACAAAGAGGCCTACCTCCCTTTACTATCTGAACACGCATCACCTAAAGAATTTTACTAATGGAACTAATCAGCTGGTCATATTATATATATATATATATATATATATATATTCTATATATATATATATATACTATATATTTTCACTGAAAAAGGAAAGTCCGGGAGAACCATGGTGACCCTTCGGGAACACAGCCTGCAGGGTACATGTGTGGGACGCATGGAAAAGCTGGCGCCCACTGTGCCTTGAGACTCTGTCACTCGAGGATGCAGAAGATATTTACATATTTTGGACTTTGATACTGGGACTGATGCTGAATTGGCTGGGCATTGCCCTGGTTTATCGGAAATCTTCTAAAACCACTGAAGGCAGATTGATCTTACCACCGATAGCGGACCTAAAGCGTGAGCTCAAAGGTGTAAAGGAGTACCCGGTTGACGGAAGTACATCAGAAGGTGGCTCGGATGGAGGCCGATCGGTACCATCTCAGCCCGGTCCGAGGAAGATCGGGATATATTGGACTGAGATCAGGAGAGAGTCCGCAGCATCGGGGGCTTGTCTGTGCGGCTGGACAAGGTGTCACGGATACCACATGCTCCTAGGGGTGATGAAGAGCCCTAAGTGACTGGGAACATTTGACTATCGATCCGGCAAATTGGTAAAGGATTGTGAAATTGTTTTTCGGCTGTGTCTGTCCCATTCCCACCCCCCACCTGTCCTGTCTCCCAGACCCAAGATCAGACTAACAACTGGCTCCTATCTTCTCTCCCAAGGACAAGCTGGGGCGCCGCGAATGTCAACAGTGGACTCCAGCTCAGACGTTTACATAACATCTCTCACTTATACTGATATCTCACACATTCTCCAACCGTCTGCTCGCCACTCTGCTCTCCCCCTCCCCACCCCACCCTGACTGTCTTTGAAAAAGTGTCCCATCACGTGACCACGTGTACCGTTACCTTGCTGTTGTTTTTGTGTTATGTTTGTTTTTGTTTGTGTTTGCAAATTGCTATTTTTTTTTTCACAAATACGGGTAGTGTTTGCGCTGTACGATGGCTGCATGGCTTCTTCCTGTACTTCCTGTACTTATCTATTAGCCTCTAAGCATTTCACTGCATATCGTACAGTGTATGATTGTGTATGTGATAAATAAAATCTGAATCTGGACACACAGCACATAGAAAATTCTGATACTGAAATACAATGCAAGTCTTTGATAACGTGCACCTAGTGTGCATTGATTTTATATATATATATATATATATATATATATATAATATAATAGATATATATATATATATATATATATATATATATATATATTATATATAAAAAAATGTATGTATCCTACTTTTATTGCCTAATCATAATATAACTGTGCTCTACCTAGTCTGTATTTTATCGTATCCACAAACCACATTGTTCTATATGCTGTTATGTTATAAGATAATAGTTTCCCCTGTCTTATATAATAGTAGTTCTGTGCTTAATTCTTAGGATAGGATGACTACCTCTGTAACGAATAGTACCTAATATTTCTAAACTATCCCTGTTTTAATACAACTTGTCTCACTCTATTAATACTAAGATTCATTCGTTAATTCACAAATCAACGTGTTATAAAGTTTGTGAGTACTCCTTAATTGCATAGATCTATCCTTCTATCCTGCTCCGAAAACCATGTGGGCTACATAGATAATTGGAGAACTTTTGAGGGTAAACCTGGCCTGTTAGGTCTAGACGGTGTCCATCCCACCAGGGAAGGGGCCGCTCTCCTTTCTTGTAATATAGCACATAGTCTCAGGGTAGGACTAGTTAATCACTGAGTACCCAGAGTCCAGGCCAAAGAGCAAACAAACCGGCTAATCCAACCGTCTGCTAGCTGTACAGAGTCGTCACTCAGGTTATATAAAATTGAGACTGTATCTGTTCCTCGAGCGAAACCACAAATCTCGAAAGACTCAGAAAGTCTGTTTTAATAATCTAATTAATGTAGATACCTCTTATTCAGATCTTACTGAACACACAGCCTCCACCTCTGTTCTGAAGTTAGGTTTATTAAATATCAGATCTCTAACATCTAAAGCAATCCTAGTTAATGAAATGATCTCAGATCAGGCGTTTGATATCCTGTGTTTAACAGAAACATGGGTTAAACAGAACGAGTATGTAGCATTAAATGAAGCTAGTCTTCCAGCATACAGCTACATACAGCAGCCTCGTCTAACTGGTAGAGGAGGAGGAGTCGCACTTATCTATAAGGATAATTTAACTATTGTACATAAGCATGGACACAAGTTCACTGCCTGTGAAGTTCACCATACTAATATTAGTATAGCTACCAATAATAAGGTGAGACAGTCGTTTCCATTAATTATCATTTACAGACCCCCAGGACCGTATTCTGAATTTCTTAGCGAATTTGCAGATTTACTATCAAACCTGGTCATTTCTGCCAAACTCCCAAACTAAACGTACTTTCACAACGTACTCCCCCCGATTAATGTTGGAGAATCAGACACAGTCTCAGTGTTTAAGTCCAGGGTGAAAACTTTCTTATTTAACCAAGCTTTTAGTGAATAGTCCTACCTTAGATAAAGGAGTAGATCTGGGGGACACATGGATGTTGAGTATTATAGTGATCTGGTGTGTTTAGTTGCTGTCTGCCTCACTTTCATTAATCACTCAGGTTTGTGGTGGTGAGAGTGACTGTTTGTTTACACATCAGGAAGCTCTCATGTCTGTGTTTCCCTCTGATTCTCCTTTTAGTGTCACTGTTATAGTTAATTCTGAGTCCACATCTGCACTCGACACTACATATACATTCACTCCCACACTGCAACTGTCATCTATATCTCTCTCTTTCTTGAGTTACATGTCCCACTGCTGAGTGTCAGTGATCCAGACCCCCTCTGCACTCTGGTCCTGTCTAAACCTCATGATGACTCTGCCCCCCGGTTGATGACACCACAAACAAATTCATGAATACACTCCACACTTCACAATAAATATCCACAAACCACAAACCACACACAAAACTTACAACCTGAATGAGAATGAGGTTCTCTGCTGAGTCTGGTTTCTCTCAAGGTTACTTCCTGCTCTCATCAAGTTTTTCCATGCCACCATCGCTTCGGCGCAACAAGAAACAATTAGGGCTAAACTGATCTTCACTTTTCATTATATATTATGTTCCATTACGTATTATGTAAAGCTGCTTTGACACGATGACAAATTGTAAAAAGTGCTCTACAAATAAAATTTAATTGAATTTTTGGTATCAAAATGATCAGTTAATTATTCCCTATACAATTATTTATGCCCTGTGACAGTTTATAGGCATCATAGTGTATATTCTTTATTCAAAATGTTTTAATTCCCTGAATCAGTCCCTAAGGCATGCAAATGAGCTCAAACACAAAGAGATTTTCTCTCACTAAAATCTATAGGCCAATATTGGTTGTCCTGTCTAGGATGGGTGTAACTCATAAAAGGCCTGTTTAGCTATCTATCGAAGCTCAGATTTCTCTCCAAGACCATCACCTTCTTCTGAAGACTCTAATAGCAATTTCAATCAAGAACTTTGCTTGCACCAGACAAAAAGATCTCTCTCTTGCTCCAACGCATCTTGACGTTCGACTTCAGGAATTTGGCCATCAAGCCAATGCAAGTAATTTTTACTAACAATTAAAGAAACGTAATTTTAAGATGAAACCCCTTTTAAGGTGAATACTAAATTCTTGGATGATTCTCACATGGTATAGCCAAGTTGATTTGAAATTTGCCCACTTTCCTTTTTTTATTTCTCTCCTCTAATTTAAAATTTACCTTTTTATTTCTCCTTTCACTCTCTATCTTTCTTGACGTTATTACTCTCTCTCTCTCTCTCTCTCTCTAGCGTTTTATTTGTATTATTCATGTGTATGTATATTGTAGTCTAGTTTGTGTTATATGTTTCACAGTTATTAAATGTATTATATTCACAAGTAATTGTCTCTGTGTTCTGCTCATGATATCAAAGTCACTGAGTTTTGATCTTACTACATGCTCAAATATTTTATAAAGGCACTCCTTTAAGGTCTGGAAGATAACCTTTACCCGAATTGGTAAATAAGTATATTGTCTGTCCAGCGGACAAACAGATCAAGTAATTGTGATATTGATCTAATTTCGTTACTTGTTCTTGGCACTCCAGTGACACCAGCAGCTTCGAATACCTGTTTTCTGCTTTGCAGTGGCATTTTAGCAGCTGCTGTCTTGACCCAACACATTTGCCAGGGCAGAAATCTTCGTCATTGTGCCTTTATCTTCTCGAAACCGTGTGTATTCTGAATCAGCTATAAATCTTTTAATTGTACGATGATCATGGTGAAGTTGTTTTGAAATATCTAAAGTTGTCATAACTTCTAGGCATTGAACTATTTGTCACTATTTGACAGCAGAGATCCTCCTTCTTCCCCATATTTCTGGAAAATGGTGGTCTGATTAATAATGTGGAACATCCATTCTTAAGTAGTTTTCCCTTAATTGCACTCACCTGCAAACTCATTGTCACAGGTGTCTGAGATTGATTGAAGTGATTGGAAGAGCCCTGACACACATTCCAATCCATGTGTTAAAACTGACAGACAAAAAATGACCTTTAAACACAATTTGCATAATAATGTGGAACGCAGTGTATATAGGTAAATGTATGTGTTTCAACCTACAAGTGATAAGCACCTGCTTGGTGCTTAATTTCAGTATACACCTGACTCTGATCTTATATCCCTGACTTTGTGTAAGTTTATACATTGTTCAAAAGTAGAAATTGAAAGTAAAAGGGCAGTCATAATAGATTTCCTTACTGTTAATGTCCTTCCCTTTTTGTTAATGGATACAAATACACACTTGTTTGAAAACATTTAAACAACTGCCTAAAACTTTGCAGAGTAATGTAGATCAAATACAAGATAAAACTTACCAGTACCATCTACAGAAGGAGAAACAGGTGTGCTTGAAAATAATAATGTTAGATATGTTGGTATGTTGGCTTGTTTATGTAATAAATAATACATTCAGTTGTGTATGCATTTCTTTACTTCTAGTTATTTTTTATAATTAGAAAACATCTCAATTGACAGTAATCTCTCTATTATAAGTAAAGCCTAAATAATATTTAACTTTTCTCTAAATACAGTGAATTTCTATCTGATGTATATTCCTACATAATACTATGGGTATGCACATCTTACCTGGGCTTGGCATCTTTTATTGCCTCATTTGTCAGAGAAGATCTGATATTTTGGATTAGCAGTGGTACAGGAACATTGTGGATCTTCAAATCTGGAATTGATTATATTTTTTGTCATAGACAGAAATCCATATTTTTTAAAGTTTTAAAATGGATAGCCTTAAATGTAATGTAAAGTTTTAATGATCTTAATTGTTTGTTTTTATTTATTTTGAAATTAAACCATACTGACATTTTATGTTGTTGTATTATAAGAAGAACTTTAGTGAACATGAAATTACATTGCTTTTATTGTCCTTTGTAGTGTTTGAGGTTCTGGAATATTATTTTGTGGAATTTTGTTGCAAGAACCACCTCAGGGTTTGAGTTATGGATGTGAGTCTGCTCAAATGCATAAAGGAAAATCTCAACACAAATGATGGCAAAGAAGCTCCCCAAACAAAGTTGCCACACTCTCCCAAACAGGGTGAAATTACTGCTCTCGTTTGCTTACCTTGACCATTGCGGTAAATATATAGTATAATAACCTACAATCTAATTGTGTGTTTATCATATATTTGTCAAATATTTGTACATCATGCTCAATGAGATTTAGACCAAACCTTTTCCTGCAAAACATTGCCAGGAATGCCTCTGCCAAATTGCCTTTTACCATAAGGTACTCTGGTGCAGTGTCTTCGTTAACCTTTTAGCAATTTGCACTACAGTAGTGTGGTATTGGTTTCTTTTTCTTAACCATCCTCTTTTGTTAGCTTTCTGTTACTATACCTTATTTTAACTGGGCAGTTTTGACCTGTTTCTTAAATCAGCCATAATATACCTTGAAAACAATTATGTATCATATGTATCATATTTTCAGTCTTCCCCTTTTGGTTAACATCACCTTCAATATCCACATTGGTTTAAATATTTTTGGTGCTCCTGTTTCTTCAAAATTTGATTTTACAGACAACAAAACAAAAGTTGTTTTATATTATCAAAAAAAAACGTAGTATATTATTTAAGTCTGTTTCCATGTCATCAGCATCTGTGTCACCAGCAATTAACAAAAAGCCCATTATCCTGGACTGTAACATAATAATATAATAAAAACAAATCAGGGACAAACTGCTAAAGCTGACTACCACCTACACTTGCCATCGAATTACCAAATTACCAAAACATGGTTATTTTTATAGCATCCTAGATGTGTCTGCATACAATGCATTTGTGTTGTAGACAAACATTCACCCATGGTGGAACCAAAAATACCAGTGGAAATGTTTTTGGGGAGAGAGAAAGCCCTAAATTTAAGGTGCACATTGAGCGAAGAAAACCGAGACCCAGCCATCAGAGCCTTCATCTGACAACTTAAAGAGTTTCACATAACTCTCAATCAACACCATCACCAAAACAGATAGCATCAGCAACAGTATCTTTCTAACCCAGTCCTGCCTCAACATCAACCAATACAACCAAAATCAGAACAGCACTGAGGCCACCTGACTCTAAAAGAAAGTTTCAGGTCAAAGACAAACATATTGCGCTTCTACTAAATATAATATCTCTGCAAAGCACATTAATATTGTCACACATGCATCTAAACACATACCCATACATGTTCTTGCACACCTTTTTTGGAGCAAATACTTGATTTCTATTGGTTTGATATCATTGATTAGTTGTTCTTTGTTTGACCTTGCAAATATACATTTTGTATTATCCACATGTTCTTCTGTTTATTTTGTATTTGTGTTAAACGCCTATTTTTGGGATAAAAAAAATATTTTGCTTTTGGTATGGTGCTTTTTGTGCCAACAGACGTAAGTCTGGTCAGATATCTCCATGAAGCCAGACCACGAGAACTTCCATGCAATAAAACAATAAACCTTCTAATCTGGGGAGAGATTAAAAGCTCTCTGTAACGAACTTCGGCACCCATCCTTGAACCCCCCCCCTTAGCCCCTGGGGATATGGCCGGGCCATGGAAGGGTGATAAGTTATAATTAAGGGTGGCAAGTTATAATTAAGTGGCTAAAATAAACTATTCTTTATGCATAGGCAAGCATTGGGCGGCCTAGTTAAAGAATATTAGTTTACTGTTATAACCTCTGACTAAGATTCAGACTGGCAAGATTGTGTCCGTGAGTATGTGTAGCAACTATCACTGACTTAGCAAGTTAAAACTAAGTGACTGAAATAATATTAGTTTACCGTTATATCCTCTGACTAAGATTCAGACTGAGACATTGACCAGCACAAATCTCTGAGCGACCCCAGGCCCATAATTAATGATTAAATGAAAAGAAGGATTGGTGAGAATAATCTATTAAAATTAAAGTTAAGATACAACCAAAAAGGTGGTCAGTATTAATTAAGCAATATTCAAGATTAAATATTATTATAAATTGGAGTCAGATACGAGTTTAAATTTTAATTAATATAACAACTACAATCCATTGTAGTAATCTTTGACAACAGTGCAGAAAAGACATACACGCAGCATACCTTCGCCCACACTAGTGGATTCCGTCGTTGGGCTACTGGGTGGTAGATCTTATAGTTGGTAACCTCTATGTAATATCTAAACCTTCAGGGGTACCTTCTAAAAAGGGGATCTTATAAAGGCTTATTTATATTGCAGCCAACACATTATCCATTTTTTTTGGAAAAAAAGTTTCCATTACAGTTTTGATATGATTCCTTTTTTCCGTTTCCATAGGTGTATTTTCAATTCGCTATCTAAATTTGGTGTAAGGGTAGGGAAATGTATTGTTAGTGAGCAAATGGATGTTTATAATTTCAAATTTGGTACTAGTCCTATATTATAACTGGGTCAAAAATGACCCTAACACCATTGTTATAATTTCAACCAGAGCATTTTATAATTGATTTAAAAATATTGTTTAAATAGAGGTCGAAAAAGTAAAAAACCTTGATGCAATAAACTAATTTCTGTGGATGCTGTAATTTCTGTTTATGCATTTAAAACTCAAAACAGCCCCTGCAGACCCTGATACAAAAGGAAGGTTAAACCACTTTTAGACCAGCCTGTTCATTTCATTTCAGGAAATGAATTTATACTGCTAAGCAAGCTTGTTATGTGTGCAAAAGCGTGTTCTTAAGAGAACAGAATGCCTCGTGACAAGTTATCCAGGGCCTCTGCCAAAGATGCACACAATGGGGACATATTTGACAGCCAGGTTTCAAAGTCCCTTCAAAAAGACTTCGTAATAATAAAAGCAAAGATTCTAATTAGTTGTTCAACAAGTATATATTGAAGGGAATGACCAGGTTTTCATATAGATATATTTATAGATTTGTGTTACAAATATGTCAAGGTCCCTGAAAACAAGTTCATTGTTCTTACAGTTCAAATTAAGAAGTAGAAAACCACATTCTGTGTTTGTATTAAATTACAAAATAGTATTGAATTGCAAAACTTTGAATAGAAAAAAATTAAATGATTTGAACCAAAATATTAAAAACTTAAAACGATAAAATAAAGTGCAGAAGCGAAAAGAAAGAGACAGACTTACCCGTTTTCAGGTTCACAGAGTCACTGGTGATGAGAGAGTTCTAGTAATAGCAAAGAAATATACTTTTTAATATACAGTTTTCTGGAAAAACATATTTAAATAACACTACTAATAATAATACTAATATACAATATTTTAGCTACTGAGGACATGAAAATAAGCAGATAATTAATTTACTGCAAACGCAAACTTATATAAATATTTTGGTTTTACTGATTGTAAAATTGATTGTAAACCGTTTGGAGAAAAAAAAAAAAAAAAAAAAAAAAAAAAAAGAAAATCGAGCTTGTGTAAGGGGCATGGACGAGCAGATTGGGGATGCAGATCTTTATTAATACTGGTGAAAGAGCAAACAGAAAACAGCAAACAAAAAGCACCGGCTTAAGCACACAGGAGATCAGGGAGCAGATGGGATCGGTGAAGGGTAGGAGAGCACAGGAACAGGTGAGATCTGAACCAGACAGAGCAGGAAATTGGAATACAACAGAACAGACAGGTTAGGAAATATAATCAATGGCAGAGAGACACAGAAAAGTCTGTGTCCATGTACGCTGTATGGAACGAGAATGGAACGGTACGCTATGGTATGGACAAAGGTATGAGAACGGTACGCTACGGAGAACAAGAGAGAGAGGCCAGGTGGCCGGGTCAGGGAGGCCACGGAGGAGCAGACGGGACAGAAGTAAATGGGACAGGTGGGGATGGGAACGGGGACCAGGGCAGAGCATGGCGGAGCAGGTGGGACCGGAGAGGATGGGACAGGGGCGGACTTGGCCTTGAGCGCCCCCCTCGGACGGCTCTTCGGGATTTGCGGCCTCCTCAGACTCCTCTTCGGGCCCGGCAGCCGCCGGACGGGATCGCTGGCTCGGAGGCCACCTCAGACGGGATTGCTGGCTTGGAGGCCGCCTCGGACGGGATCGCTGGCTCGGAGGCCATTTCGGATGGGTTCACTGGCTCGGAGGCAGAGTTGGCTGCCATCTTGAAGGAGGGTAGCAGAGTGGGCACCAACCTGGAAAAACGACCCCCCCGCCCCGCCCCGACTGAGTGGGAGGTCCGGCCTGGTGCTAGATCATGGCCACCCAACGGAGGGCAGGACCTGTCAACAGGGAGATGAGATAAGCCACCTTAGAATGTTCAGTATGAAACAGGAGGGAATATCTTTAAAAAATTGCTGTGCGTTGAGACAGGAAGGTCCTGCATTGCTTTGCTGTGGCAGTGTAACACGCAGGGTGTGTTATTGCGCCTTTCGCGCACATTGGCGAAGGAGCGAAAGGAAGAGCCTTAACTAGGGAGTGAGAGAGGGAGAGAAACGAGGTGCAGCTGGGGCCAATTAGGGAGGGAGAGATTGGGAAACAGGGCAGAGACGAGCGAGGAACATGAGGGAACCATGACAGCCGGAAGTGTAATGGAGCGCCTGCAGCGGGGGCTGTGGAGCCTGTCCGAGAGAAAAACCTCTCCGCAGAGGATTGCAGCTTCCGGGTCCAGCTCTGACTGTCCAGTCTGTGTGCGCTGTTTTGGTCCATTCTTGCGTGCGAGAACGGTGGTGGGAGAAGAGGGTTTATATAGGGAGAGAGAAATAGGGTGCAGCTGGAGCTGATTAGGCAAAGAGAGATTGGGCAGGGCAGGAATGAAAGAGGAACCTGAGGGAACCGTGACAGCGTACTTTGGTGTATTCACTGAAAAATTGTAGTAAAACAAGTACGCAAATGTGAAACTGGCAGTGGTGGACAGTAATGAAATAACTGTAATTTGTTACTTTACTTGACATGTCATAGCTAAATATCTAACTTGTTGCTCAACTACATTTTACAAAATCAGTATTTCCTTATTGTTTATGAATGGAGAAAAATGTTATTACTACTATCAATTGTACAATATTCTTAATAGTGTAGTGAGTGAAGTTTTAAGTCATTATGGATGCAAATTATATCCGCAACAAATACAGCGTCTACTCTTTCCACGCATCTGTTATGGTATGCACAAAAACAAAAGAAAATTAAATATTTGAAATAATTGTATCAGTACACAAAAATAGATAATGAAATAAATGTTACACTACTATTATATAAAAAACTCCAAGGGAGTTTTTCCTTGCCATTCCTCTGCCATGTTTTACAACTCTTTGAACTTTGAACTCTTACAACTGCTTTGAAACAATGTCCATTGAAAAGCACTATAGAAATAAATTAACTTGAACTTATTGTATTAGCATGTCATATTTTTATATATACGATACTTACAGATTTTGCTCTGGGGACAGGTGGCTTCATACTAGAAAGACAACAGAAAAAGCACTGACTTAAAATGAGTATAATATGAAACAAATAAATAAATTTCAACCATTGGGAATCTGTATGAAATATAAATGAAGGCCGAATGCAGTGATTTGTATTAGAACATAAAATAGAATAGCTGTTTAAACTGAGAAAAATTTCAGTTTCTAAGAAAATAAAGTTAATATTGAATCTAATAGCTGCAACGCGTATACAACAAATTGGGATGAGGCAATAAAGGGAAGGGAAGCCCGAGACCCTCAAATCTTCTCCAGTGCTCACTCTTCCCAGAATTCTATTCACCCGCACCTGACTCTAATCACTCCCTCTGGATTCCCCTTCCGCCACCCTAAAAGACCCCTCCACTTACATCTCTTCGTCTGGGTTCATTGGATAAGAAAGCAGGTGTTTCATGCCAAATATCCTTTCCTAATGCATTCAGTGGGAAAGTCCTCCCTTATTTCCGGCAAAACTCCAATGCTCCCTGCTCTCCTGAGTTTCCTTAGCAATTCAGAAGTGGCTCAATCCTCACTCCCAACATAATATTATTAAATTGATCTGGAATCCAGAGAAATGTTTGTGCTCAATGATAAAGACTGAAAATTGATATTGGCTGCTTGTAATTTTCCAGTTTGGCATTTAATCAAAAGCAGACACTGGAAATCACTGTATTGGCTCAGAAGCACCTCCAGAAACCATGGCTATATCATAGTTTTTCATGACTTCCACAAATATAGGTTAAATTGCAGGTAAGCATAATCTAGAAATACTAAAAAAAATTCTGGGTCAAACCTCGCAAAGTGGTAAAATCTACTATGGTCAAACAATTTGAAATTCACCATCCAGGGGAACAATGCACTGGAAAGGAGTCAGGCCAGTGGCTTTCTCGGTGGAGAGAGTTTTGTGCATACTCATACACACATAGAAGGAATAAGTTCCCAATTGTCCTGTTCCTGGTGGCCATCTTAACTCCCTAGTTCCTGGACCTTGCACTCAGCCTGGGTGACTGACAACCAGAGGACAGATTAAACGTGACACATGTAACTTAAAGAATGCTTTCCAGACCTGGGAGGTGAACTGGGGACCCTGGTCAGACATGATCTCCTCATTAAGGTCAAAGTTGTGGAACGTGTTGGAAGAGCAGTTTAGCCACTACCAGAACAATAGGTAAGTCTCAGAGGGTTAACTTGATGTCCAGTAGTTCTGGCAAGAAGTGATCTACTGAAATGATAACACGTGTTATCATCAGAATTGAGAATTCAGAAACAAAATCAATAGTGATGTAAGACCAGGGTCATTGTGTAACAGGCAGTAGGACCAGTTTCCCCACCAGCCATTCTCTAGAGCTCTTGGACATGGCACAGACTGAGCAGCCTTAGATGTACCTGGTGACATCCATAATCATAGTGGGCCACTAGAAGCAATCTCGGAGGAGGGAGACAGTCCGTCTTAGGCCAAGGTGACCAAACCCTGAGACCTTATGCACAGAATTTAGTAGACGTGGGCGACAAGCAGTCAGTACAAAACGTCCTCTCTGCATTCTCACAGGAGTGGCACTGAAGATCTCCTCATCAATGGGCCATTCCAGGAGGCTGAGGATGAGCTTGGGAGAGATAATTAGGAGGGATAATAGGTTCCGGATTCATGGGGTCATTGAGAGGATAGATTCTGGGCCGTGTGATTTTTTGCAGTTACGATTTACCATTCTTGTAACTAGGATGATAGTTGATAAGATAGTTAAACTTGGTGCAGGTCTGACGAGGGTTAATGTTCTTTGCCTTTTGGAGAAACTGGAGGTTGTTCTGGTCTGTGATAGTGGATGATGCTCTGCCCCTCCAACCAGTGCCGCCATTCCTCTAGGCCCAACTTGATGTCCAGTAGTTCTGGCCAATATGTTGCTTATGTCGTAGTTCTGTTTGGCTGGAGAAAGCTTCCTAGAGAAGGCAGTGCAGCAATGATGGCATGGAAGAGCTCCAGACAGGTGAACTATAGTCAAGTCAAGTCGAAATTCAATACACAATCATAACTGCAATTTATTGTCAATTGAAAAGCTGATAGATAAGTACAGGAAGCGGCCATGCAGCCATCGTACGGCGCGAGCACTACCCGTATTTGTGAAAAGAATAGCAAGTTGCAAACACAACATACAAAACACAAAAACACAACACAACACAACAAGGTAACGGTACACGTGGTCACGTGATGGAATTTTTTCAAAGACAGTCAGGGTGGGGAGCAGATTGGCGAGCAGATGGTTGGAGAATGTGTGCGATATCAGTATAAGTGAGAGATGTTATGTTATGTAACGTCTGAGCTGGAGTCCACTGTTGATGTTTGCGGCGCCCCAGCTTGTCCTTGGGAGAGAAGATAGGAGCCAGTTGTTAGTCTGATCCTGGGTCCGGGAGACAGGACAGGTGGGGGGATGGGTGGGGGTAGGGAACGGGACAGACATAGCCGAAAAACAATTTCACAATCCTTTACCAATTTGCCGGATCAATAGTCAAATGTCCCCAGTCACTTAGGGCTCTTCATCACCCCTAGGAGCATGTAGTATCCGTGACACCTCGTCCAGCCGCACAGCCATGCCCCCGATGATACGGGCTTGCGCTGCGGACTCTCTCCGGATCTCATCCAATATATCCCGATCTTCCCGATCTTCCTCCGGACCGGGCTGAGATGGTACCGATCAGCCCTTCCATCCGAGCCACCTTCTGATGTACTTCCGTCAACCGGGTACTCACGTCACCTTTGAGCTCACGCTTTAGGTCCGCTATCGACGGTAGGATCAATCTGCCTTCAGCGGTTTTAGAAGATTTCCGATAAACCAGGGCAATGCCCAGCCAATTCAGCATCAGTCCCAGTATCAAAGTCCAAAATATGTAAATATCTTCTGCATCCTCGAGTGACAGAGTCTCAAGGCACAGTGGGCGCCAGCTGTTCCATGCGTCCCACACATACCCTGCAGGCTGTGTTCCCGAAGGGCACCATGGTTCTCCCGGACTTTCCTTTTTCCGTGAAAAAATAGTGTCCAATGCGCTAAGTGACCAGCTGATTAATTCCATTTTTCAGTTTTATCCCAGGAGCAGAAAAACAGGAGCTTAGAAAGTACACACACAGGCAAGCAGAAAAAGAGATAGCTGGAGCAGTCAGAAAATACGTCCGATCAGCTCAAGGGCAGTTAGGAAGAGCTATAATTGCTCCTACCCCTGTGGAGGAGGCATCCACCTCTACTATGGACATTGGGCTTCTTGGTGTCGCAAGGTAGGGAGATGCTAAGCCTACATTCATGCAGTCAGGACAAAGGTCCTCTCTGGGCATTCTCGCAGAAGGAGTGGCACTGGAGATCTCCTCATCAATGAACCATTCCAGGAGTCTGAAAATAAGCCTAGGAGTGATAATTGGGAGGGATAATAGGTTCCGGATTCATGGGGTCGTGGAAAGAATAGATTCTGGACCGTGCATACGATTTACCATTCTTGTGAACCTACATTCAAGGCTTGCAAAGGTCTCGCCAGCCTCTTGGTTCGCAAGGGTCCTGGGCTTGCCCTTTAGAAGAGGTAAGGGTACAGTAATCAGACTGAAATTGCAAATAGAGCAGTGTAGAAGTTGGAAAACCCTAGGAACCATTGGTGTTCCTTCGTTGTGAGGGGTTGGGATCATCTTGGACCACTTTAACTTTTCCTTGGTCCATTTGTATGCCATAGGGGCTTAGGAGGTAGCCCAGGAAATGCAGGCAGGAATGATGGAATTCACATTTCTCCAGCTTCAATTGATGTTCATGTAGTTGTTGAAGGTGGCATATTGATGGTCGACCAGGTGGCATATTGATGGTCGACCATACTCTGGGATTAGATCACTATATCACTGATGTAAACAATGACAAAGCAATGGAGGAACTCTCGGAACACCTCGTTCATGAAATTTTGGAACACTGCATGAGAAATGGAAATTCTGGCTTAGACCAGAGGAAGTGGATAAGGGAGCTGAACAATCGGGAAGTTTTAGGCCCTGTAATCCTTGCATGGCCAGAATCCTTGATGTTTCTTCTCCACAAAGAAAAAACTTTAGGCAGCCTTTAGGTCATGCACTTCACCAATTTAATTATTATGGAAGAGTGACAATAAGAAAGCCACTGTTTACAAAAAAAGAATAAGAAGTCCCATTTTCATTTTGCCACAAGCCATGTAGGTGGCCAGCAAACATATGGAAGAAAGTGCCATTTAACATTACATATGCATGACACACTTTTTGTTTTGTTGTTTTGGCAATAAAATATGTATAAATTTGTACTCATAAATTGACAATATTTGGAAATTTTCATGGTTTAGGAAAACTTTTACATCTCCATCAATTACAATATCATGGAAAAGTTCAATTTATTTCTGTAATTCAACTCAAATTGTGAAACATGTGTATTAAATACATTTAATGTACCCACACTAGTATTTAAAGTTGTTTTTTTTTTTTTTTTTTTTTTTTTTTTTTTTTTTTTTTTTAAGGATTTTTTTTCATATTTAACAAAAAAACATCCAAAATTTAAAAATAATTTAAATACTTCACAAAACCAATAACATTTTTTTTAGAATTGTTGGCTATCTGGAAAGTATGTTTGTTTATTGTATATTTAGTCAATACTTCATAGAGGCCGCTTTTTCTTTAATTACTACCTCAATTGGCATGGAGGTGATAAGTCTGTGGCATTGCTGGTATGGAAGCCAGGTTTCTTTGACAGTGGCCTTCAGCTTATCTGCATTTTTTGGTCTCTCTCTTTTTTGTTTCTCATCTTCTTCTTGACAATATCCTGAGTTTTCTAGCCAGTCAACTACACCAACACCATAGTCATTTAAACAACTTTTGGTGCTTTCGACAGTGTGAGAAGGTGCCAAATCCCACTGTAACATGAAATCAGAATCTTTAGAAAGCTGGTCAGCAGAAGGATGCATGAAGTGCTCTAAAATATCTTGATAAACAGGTGCAGTGACTTTGATTTTTCAAGAACACAGAGTGGACCAACACAAGCAGATGACACTGCATCCCAAACCATCACAAGACTGTGGAAATTTAACACTGGAATTTGTGGAACTTGGGCTATCAGCTTATCCATCCTTTCTCTAGTCTCTAGGACTTTCCAAATGAAATACAAAAGCTATCTCTTATCTGAAAAGAGGACTTTTGAACGACTTTGTGATAAGCAATTGATGTGAGCCAGCATGCTCAAAGCCGAGATCCGAAAATGGAGAGAGACAGACCGCCAATGGGATGGAAGGGGATGGGCTTCCACGAAAGTAGTAGGCGAAACGAGAGTCATAACCGGGAAACATGGAGCAAAGGCTGGAGAATGTCATAGGCAAAGCCAGAGTAAAATCTGGCAATTAGTGGGTAGGTTCTATTTATCCCCCATGTTCCAGCGCTGCCTGGAGCAAGATGGCAGCATTCCGGAAGTGCAGGCGACACAACCGGAAGTGTTAACTGGTGGGCCTAACAGGTTAAACTGCTTCACGGGATCAAGACTTAAACTACTTCAGTCTGTGCGCATTTAATTATTTAATATGCAAGTTTCTCAATTTAAGATGAATTACTAAAATAAACAAACCTTTCCATATACTCCACTAAAAATATAAAATATACAATTTATATAATTTTAAAAAATTTGTTTAAAGTTGAGTCAGGCCTCAGTGGATTAAAATAGATGAAAATGGATTTTTTTAAAATGAAAATAGAATTACCAGTTCACATAGTAATGCTTAAATGTAAACCTACTTACACAGGTAGAGGAAGATCTCTCACGACTTTGTTTTGAATGTCAGAATGCAAACACCACAAGAGGGCAGAGGGGGCACAGGCAAAAGGCATTTAAGTAATCAAGTATACAAAATTTGTACATAGCTAGATCTAACAATGAAATGCTACTGTTAGATCACATCAAAATAACAGAATTACTGAAATAATTAAACAGGCTATATTCTTCATTTAGAATTTTCCCATAAACATATTGACTATGCAAAATGGATAAAATGGAATTGCAAGAATTTGATTTTACAGTATTTTACTATTTGTTTCTGGCCAGACTCTTTAAAATATTTTAATCAGATATTACATATGTCCTATATAACTTCACTTTAAGAACATTTTATTGTAACATCTGCTGATGGTTAATCAAATTTATCCTACTGACTCAAATTAGTTTATTCTGTTCACAAAAATGATTCATTTAAATTTGTTCATTAAGTGACAATTTCTGTAAGTTGCATCACTACAGTATAATTTTGAAAAAAAATGACCTCCAAAATGAAAAACTAAAACACTTAATGTAGCATATTTTATAACAATAATGGTAATAATTTTTATCAATCATTATTTTTTATATATTTTCAAATGTCTATCAGATTATAACAGGAAAAAGTCTTGGCGTAATATTACACAGTTTTTAAGTGCACAATTTTTTCCTCATTTTTGAAAGGAATCAAAAGTTATTGTACATCATTACTTCACCTAGTTTGTTCATTTCTTTCACATACAACAATGATCTCTTTAATCTCAACAGACTTGAAAAAACAGCACATTTATTGCCATGCAATTCATGAAATTGATGCAGAGCAACATACTGAGTGAGCTGGAGAGTGGAGGTGACATCCCTACGTGAGTAGTATATGAAAAGGCACTGGAGTGAGTAGGTGTATCTGAAATTTGGTTTAGGGGGCTGCCTTATCAACCGATGGCGGGGATTGGGACTGCTTTGTGGAACACCAACAGCTCCAGATATGTCTTGAAATAGGAGAGCATGTCTCAGAACATAACATGTAAGCCTGGCATGTTTGCATTTGGCTGAAACCATGTTAGCTTCTGTCAACCCATGCATTGCTTATAATAGACAGAAGTGGAGGAGGAGGAAGGGGTAGCTCAGTGGTCTAAGGTGCTGGGCTACTCAACAGGAGATCAGGGGTTTGAGCCGCAGTATTGCTAAGCTGCCACCGTTAGGTCCTTGAGCAAGGCCCTTAATCATCTGTGCTACAGGGTTGATGCATCATGGCTGACCCTGCACTCTGACCGCAGATTCCAAAACAAGCTAATATATGCAAAGAAAGAATCTCACTGTGCTGTAATGTATATGTGACAAATAAAGACTATCCTATTCTATTCTATCAAAGTGGCTTGTGTTTGGAAAGGCTACTCATTTGCTCATTGTGAATTGTTCTCTTTCTCCTCATAAAACCAGGAAAACAAAATGGTAGGCTTATAAGTATCAATCTCCTTTCAGTTTAATCAATAATTAACCATTATGTGCTTAATGTCATTTTCTCCTTGGGAAATTATGACTTCAGCTCACTGGTATACTGGGCTGGTACATTTACATTTACCCCACTTATCTGTGAGCATTTAGGCTAGGAAGCTTGGAATTATATCCATTGGCTCTCCACTGGTGCCTTTTGATTTACCAGACAGTTAAAATATATTTGGCAATGAATTAAAAAATAGGCTTATAAAAACCATCAAGCAGTGCTGGGGAAAGAGCAAAAAGCTCACTAAGGGACAGTGACAGATCTGATTAAAGTTGACTACAGATAACTACAGTAGATTGAAACCGTCTACACACTCCTACTAAAATAGCAGATTTCTATGACGTAATAAAATGAGACCAAGAAATTACTTTAGAACGTTTTCTATATTTAATGTGAACTATACCCTGTGCAACTAAATAGAAATTTTTTTTTTAAAGGGGGTAAGAAAAAAATTTTACTAAAATATAACTAAATGTATTATATTATTATAATATTAATTAATTAATTACAAAGTAAAATGTGATGGTATAAACCTGCACACTCTCTTACTACTGGGCTAAGGGCAGTAAGGATTAGACCAGACCCCAAAAACTGTAATGCAACTATTACCGGTATTTATGCTTGAGCAAGCATTGAGCTGCCTACTTTAGGAATATTAGATTAGATTAAACTTTGTCACTGCACATGTGTGTACAAGGCAATGAAATACAATTATGAATTAATATTCAAATAGAAGTGCATTTCATGGTGCAATAATTAGTATATAGAATCATTATATAACAATAAATAAAAATTATATTTATCAATCATTATTTTTTATATATTTTCAAATGTCTATCAGATTATAACAGGAAAAAGTCTTGGCGTAATATTACACAGTTTTTAAGTGCACAATTTTTTCCTCATTTTTGAAAGGAATCAAAAGTTATTGTACATCATTACTTCACCTAGTTTGTTCATTTCTTTCACATACAACAATCATCTCTTTAATCTCAACAGACTTGAAAAAACAGCACATTTATTGCCATGCAATTCATGAAATTGATGCAGAGCAACATACTGAGTGAGCTGGAGAGTGGAGGTGACATCCCTACGTGAGTAGTATATGAAAAGGCACTGGAGTGAGTAGGTGTATCTGAGATTTGGTTTAGGGGGCTGCCTTATCAACCGATGGCGGGGATTGGGACTGCTTTGTGGAACACCAACAGCTCCAGATATGTCTTGAAATAGGAGAGCATGTCTCAGAACATAACATGTAAGCCTGGCATGTTTGCATTTGGCTGAAACCATGTTAGCTTCTGTCAACCCATGCATTGCTTATCATAGACAGAAGTGGAGGAGGAGGAAGGGGTAGCTCAGTGGTCTAAGGTGCTGGGCTACTCAACAGGAGGTCAGGGGTTTGAGCCGCAGTATTGCTAAGCTGCCACCGTTAGGTCCTTGAGCAAGGCCCTTAATCATCTGTGCTACAGGGTTGATGCATCATGGCTGACCCTGCACTCTGACCGCAGATTCCAAAACAAGCTAATATATGCAAAGAAAGAATCTCACTGTGCTGTAATGTATATGTGACAAATAAAGACTATTCCTATTCTATTCTATCAAAGTGGCTTGTGTTTGGAAAGGCTACTCATTTGCTCATTGTGAATTGTTCTCTTTCTCCTCATAAAACCAGGAAAACAAAATGGTAGGCTTATAAGTATCAATCTCCTTTCAGTTTAATCAATAATTAACCATTATGTGCTTAATGTCATTTTCTCCTTGGGAAATTATGACTTCAGCTCACTGGCATACTGGGCTGGTACATTTACATTTACCCCACTTATCTGTGAGCATTTAGGCTAGGAAGCTTGGAATTATATCCATTGGCTCTCCACTGGTGCCTTTTGATTTACCAGACAGTTAAAATATATTTGGCAATGAATTAAAAAAATAGGCTTATAAAAACCATCAAGCAGTGCTGGGGAAAGAGCAAAAAGCTCACTAAGGGACAGTGACAGATCTGATTAAAGTTGACTACAGATAACTACAGTAGATTGAAACCGTCTACACACTCCTACTAAAATAGCAGATTTCTATGACGTAATAAAATGAGACCAAGAAATTACTTTAGAACGTTTTCTATATTTAATGTGAACTATACCCTGTGCAACTAAATAGAAAATTTTTTTTTAAAGGGGGTAAGAAAAAAAAATTTACTAAAATATAACTAAATGTATTATATTATTATAATATTAATTAATTAATTACAAAGTAAAATGTGATGGTATAAACCTGCACACTCTCTTACTACTGGGCTAAGGGCAGTAAGGATTAGACCAGACCCCAAAAACTGTAATGCAACTATTACCGGTATTTATGCTTGAGCAAGCATTGAGCTGCCTACTTTAGGAATATTAGATTAGATTAAACTTTGTCACTGCACATGTGTGTACAAGGCAATGAAATACAATTATGAATTAATATTCAAATAGAAGTGCATTTCATGGTGCAATAATTAGTATATAGAATCATTATATAACAATAAATAAAAATTAGTTTACAATTACATCCTCTGACTAAGATTCAGATTGGAAGATGACCAAGCACAGTGCTATTAATGACTCTAGGTCCCTAATAAATTATTAATTGAATAGACAGAATGGTTAGAATAATCAATTAAGATTAAAGATAAATGACAACCAATAAAGTTATCAGCTTTTATTAGATAATATTTAAGTGAATCCTTTTTGTTATTATTATAAATTGGAGTCAGATTAGAAATGAAAAGTTGATTTAATGTAACAAATGCAATCCTTTTCTGTATTCTTTAACAACTGCGAGAGAAAGACTACAGGCTACAATCCAACATGTGTGTGATCAGAAGATTCATCCAGTGAATTTCTGGTAGGGACATTGGGTGAGGTACCTTATACTGGGGATGTGGCTGTGTTAAAATGCAAGCAATCACAAGTAAGCACATGGCTCAGATTAAAGTTCAGATGATCTAGTAAGCTTTTCCTGACATTTTTTAAGTCAGATCTTTCAGGAAAAGCCATGCTCCCCAGAGAGCTGCATCAAAGCATCAGACATATTTCATTGTTTAAAAGGTATTAGTCAGGAGAAGGGTACAAAATAATTTCTAATCCATTGCATACATAATGGAACACAGTCCTCATTAAGTAGAGATTATATGGTGCAACAATGACATCAACCTCCAAAAACAATAAAAAGCCTAGTCAGGAATGCTGCCAAGAGACCTACGGCTCCATTAAAAGAGTTGCAGACATTTGTGCCAAGTTCTAGGTGGGTAGTACATGTGACAATACTGTACATTAAGAAACTATCAAATTACAGACCAATTTCAAACTTTCTGTTTATGTTTAAGATATTAGAAATTATCATTTCTGCCCAGTTACGCTACTTCTTACAAAAAAACAGTATCTTTGAAGATTTTCAGTCAGATTTCAGGCTGCATCATAGTTAATATTAAAAATTATCTGTTTTTATCTTCAGACCAAGGCTGCATCTCTCTAAGTTTTACTAGATTTTAGTGTTGCATATGGCACTTATAGATCATGACTTTCTATTAGATCCCATACATAATTACATAGGCATTAAAGAACCAGCAGTAAGATGGTCTAAATCCTACCACTCTGATCATTATGATTTTGTAGATTTTAATGAGATCTATATAGATATAGGCTGCCACAAGGATTAGTTCTAGGACCCCTGATTTGCAGAATATACCAGACTGGAATATTGTAATGCATTACTTTGTGGTTGTTCAGTATCATTAATAAACAAGTCACAGTTAGTCCAGAATGCAGCAGCCTATTCTCAGAAGGTCAAGAACATATGACCGCATAACCGCAATCTAGCATCCCTACACTGGCTACACTTACTTCCAAGCCCTAAATGGTTTAGCTCCTATGTATCTATCCAGTTCTCTAACAGGCTACAATCAAACACTTTTAAGATAACAATCCTGGACTATTAGTTCCTACAATAGCAAAGACCACATAATGCAGTCGAGAATTCTCACGTTTAACTCCTAAACGTTAAAATTTTCTCACTGACAGTATTCAAAGCTCAGTCACTCTCACAGTTTAAGTGTAGATTAAAGACTTATCTATTTAGCACATAAAGCATATCACGTAAAACATCGTATCCTTATACTACTGTACATTCGATCTTGTTAATGTCAAGTGGGCCCTGAGTGGGCTGCGCAAACTTTCGCAGCGCGCACTTCCGGTTTTGCGGTGCGCACTTCCGATTCGGCGGCCATCTTGCCGGTTTTCCCGCCGGGCTCCTTATTTAAGGAGCTCAGAGACAATGACTGATGCCGGATTATTATACTGGATTTCTGCCCCTGAGACCTCTCTAGCCATTGCCTGTTCCTGCTTTCAGCTCCTGTACTGACCTTCCCTGGATTATGGTTTGACCTTCTTTTGGACCTCGGTTTGTGTTTTTGTCTTCCTCTTGTTTCCCTCTTTCCTGGCTTTTGGATTTTGAACTGTTTGTGTGTTTGGTTTTGCCCTTCTGTTGTTTTGCCTAGCCCTCATTAAAGACTATTTATTTTTGAACCTCGGCTCGCATCCTGCATTTGGGTCCTTATATCACCCGTTTCGCTGATGGAATAATCTGGCCAATCATGGGCCCAGCAGGTGCACTCGAGCCAAGTCTAAATTTTGATTTTGTGGGCAACACCAAGA
Source organism: Kryptopterus vitreolus (assembly GCA_030449085.1). Classification (NCBI taxonomy): domain Eukaryota; kingdom Metazoa; phylum Chordata; class Actinopteri; order Siluriformes; family Siluridae; genus Kryptopterus; species Kryptopterus vitreolus. The sequence goes on from JACRUU010000005.1 coordinate 29,551,452, forward strand.
TAAGGAGTGAGACGGACTTGATGATGGAGGACATCAGGAGACGATTGTCTCTTCTGCCCCAGACTCCTGTTGGGGAGCGGTACCACTTCAGGTTTTCGGCCTGGCTGGTGCCGAAAATCTCAACGCCGTCTGGGAGCACATTCGGCTCCTACTCTCGAATCCACGACCCGCCGAGCACCAGACCCCAGCCCGGGGCGTCGCTAAGCACCAGACCCCAGCCCGGGGCGCCGCAGAGCACCAGACCCCAGCTTGGGGCGCCGCCGACCTTAACTCTGCACCTTTGACTTCAGTCCCCAGGAGGCTCACCCTCCGGTTCGTCTGGCCGTTCCAAGTGGCCAAGGTCTTCTATCCAGTGGCAGTTCAACTCAAGCCCCGCTTGCTCCGCCACTGGCCTTCCAGGTGGCCAGGCTCAATCGGGGCGTACTGATACGTTACTGAGTTTCCGCCAGCTCTAGCTGTTGATCCTGAAAACCTCCTTACCATCTAGAGATGCACTAAACACCTGCAAACATTTCAACATATCTCGTGATGGACCAGAGTTAGATCCAGTTTGTCAACCAGTTGACAATACATTACTCACAATGTGATGAGTCTGGTGATAATTTAATTTCTCACTCTCTGGTGTTTTACTATAGAAATAAACAAGAACTTGAACACCAATCTCCTGTATTTATGTGTGGGCTATTGGATAGGGTGGCAAGACAGAAGCATTTTATTATGAAGAAATGTTTTGGTTTGATGAAGCCAAGCTTGAACCATAATTCCAAAATCAATCAACAAAAGAATGGCTTAATTAAAGTTTTATTCGATTATTAAATCTATTAAATAGAGCCAGAGCCCAGATCTGAATCCAATTGATATGTGGGATAACATCCCAAATATCAAGAGGACTGTGCATAGAATGTCTGACAGATTTGGAGCATTTTGCAAAGAAGACTGGACAAATAATCAAGCTCAAATGTGCTATGCTGTTAGTGACTGAGTGACAGTCACTAATATCTAAAAGTGCTTCAGCTAAGTTATTAGTTTAAGTGAGTGCACATTTATTTAGGGATGATGTAGCTCAGTGGCTAAGGTGCTGGGCTACTGATTAGACAGTTGAGGGTTTGAGCCCCGCTATCCTCAAGCTGCTACACTTGGGTTTATGAGAAAGAGCCCCCACAACCCTTTGTGCTCCAGGAGCAATCTGGTCCTAGCTTCCAAAAAATAAAAAAATAGCTGGGATATGAAAAGAAAATAATTTCACTGTGATATAATGTATACATCAATAAAGGCTATTCTGTTTTATTTATTTTTATTTACTTTAAATTTTGAAAAAGTTGATTTTTGACCTAGGTTATACAGGTTATAAGTCACATAAGTTCAACATTAACAGGAAAGTGTGGACTTTTTATATCCACTATATGTTTTCACACTGCTCACTTGATGTGAGTAGTGTAATCAGAGTAGTGAGCTAATGCAATATATAGTATTTCAGAAAAATAACACAGAGGGGTCTATATACAGACATAAATCAAACATAGAAAAGAGAAGCAATTGTAAACAATACATAACTGTCTTCACAAAATAAAAACATAGTTTTATGCCAGCTTTATTAAACTCAACAGCTGAAGTACTTCTTGTAGGCACTAAATCTCTTCTTTCTAAATATTGCAGTTTCTCACTACCCATTGATGCTTTCTCTGTTCCATCTTTTCAACAGCTTCATTGGCTTCCCATCAGATCGTGCATTGACTTTAAAATTCTTCTTCTACCTCTCTGATCTCACTCACCCCTGCACACCCTCTCGAACCCTTCACTCTTCCTCAGTCTTCTTCATACACCCACGGTTTGCTTAAGAATCATGGGTCATAGAGCTTTTAGCCGTGCTGCTAATCTTCGCTGGAATTCTCTCCCAGATAACATCCGCAACTCAGACTCATTATCCCAATATAAACTTAAAACCTACCTATTCAAAATAGCATATCCTACGTGAATACAGTTTATTCTTGATCCGTTTTTTTTATTCAAAATAGCATAAATAGCATAGGATTTTAGCATAGGATAATAGCATAGGATATGCTATTCAAAATAGCATATCCTACGTGAATACAGTTTATTCTTGATCCGTTTTTTTCTCTCCTTTTTCTGCTCTTATTTACTGTCATTGCTGTTATTTATTGTTTTCATTTATTGTTTATTATAAGGTGACCTTAAGTGACTTAAAAGGCATCTTGAATAAAATTTATTATTATTATTACTACAATACAGACATGGCATAACTGAAAAATAGTGTAGTGTGAGGGTAGCTATTAAAAATAGGTATTGAACATGTCACCACTCTTCTCAGTAAACATATTTCTAAAGGTACTACTGACATGGATAGATGTCAGATATTGTTACCAACCAATGCAAAGAAATCAAATCATGAATGTCCATAAATTAAGATACATAAGATATATACAATAATGTGAAAGGACAACAAATGTGAAAAGGGAGGTGCAAAATGCATGTAAATCCGAGACGCTAGCTTTGACCGGATAACACCAGAGCTTGTAAGGGAACTGCAACACAGTGAACTCTTTATCCCAACTGGACTAAGCTAAGGCTTGGCTTAACTTGGCTTAACATCGGCATCCCAAACAGCCTGCTGTAGCTCAAGAAGTACAGCATTTTCAGGGCTGAGAGAAAAGCAGCATGTACAGGTAAGAACAGAACATTTACGTAAACAAAACATGGTGCACTGTTTCTGTCACTATTTCTTCTCACTGTTGGTCTTGAATACCTGATCATTAAGTGCAGTCCCTTTTATGTTAGACATGAGTTTACATGCATTGTTGTGATAGCAGTGTATGTCCCTCAGAGGCTAGCTCAGCCATGATAGAACTTGCTTTAGAACTTAACAAACTGCAGACAGTGCATCCTGGTGGAGCTTTTATCATTGCTGGGGATTTTAATCACTGCAATTTAAGATCTGTTCTGCCAAAATTTGAACAGCATGTGTCCTGCTTCACCCACGGACAAAAAACCCTAGACCATGTATATACAAGTGTGGCCAATTATAAGAGTCACACCCCTCCCCTACCTTAGACTATTGGACCACGTCTTCCTGCTGCCCAAGTACTGCCTCAATTCAATTATAAAGGTTGCGCTTTCATGAGCGGCACCTGTTCTATACTCTATTTCAAAAGGGGAACATAGCAAATGCTATGAGCTGAGCTGTTAACACGTGTTAACAGGCCACTCTTGCTCTCCACCTCTGAAGTGTGTGCTTCCCTGGGAAAAGTGAATGCACAGAAAGTAGCCAGTCATGGTTGGCATCGTTAGTCATGTAGTCATAGCATTCTCAGGGCAGCTAGCTGAGGTGTTCACATCTTTAATATGTCCTTGATCCAGATATTCATCCCCAACTGCTTTAATCTACTACTATAGTGCCAGTGCCAAAGTATGAGAAAAGCGGCAGAGCAGTCCTAGAAAAAAAAAATAGAATGTGAGGAGAGCCGGGAAAAAGAAATGTGTAGAGTCTACGGAAAAAAAGGGGAAGGATGATCTCTGGCAAAATGAGGCCAAAGAGATAAGAGAACTAGACAGACATACAAATGCCTTATAACTCCATCCCCTACACTGCAAATATTTATACCTTCACACCAAAATTTCATGTGTCCCAATTCTTTTTTCCTCTGCACACTTCAAATTTCTTAAGATGAGCATACAAGAAAATGTTTCTGGAAATTGGTAACATGCAATTTTAACAAAATATCAAAAATATAATATGTTCTTATCATTTAATCAATGAAGAAAAATATCATCTCTTAAAAATACATTTATCATATAACTCATGAAAGTCAGACTCTCTTTTCAAGTAACGCCAATCTAAAAATGTAACAAGTTTGTCAATAAACAGAACAACAATTCGACATAGATTTTGTCTTTGGATAAACTACTGCCTTAGTTACCTATAAAATAATAACTACAGCAAGTTAAAAAGAAACAGATAAATTGATACATAAGTGAATTATACCACAAAGATTAAGTGATTTACAGCTGCACTTTTAAATTAAGTTTAAAAGAATTTCAGAAAAAGTTCAAGTAATATATAAAACATTATGATCACCACCACTTAAGAACCATACATCTACAACATACTCGATTCAAAAAGCAGATTGTCCATACAGAAGTAAAACCTTTCCATAAAACAAAGGCAAATTTAAAAATGAAACATTTGCAGCTGTAACTGTATAACAGTATCTTTAAAAGTAAAAATGTACAGCTCTAAGGGACTCAATTTGTATCGCAGTAAAACACTTGCATGTAGTCACAAACTGAAACACACACACACACACACACACACACACACACACACACACACTGTGTGACAGTGTCTTAGGAAAAACAGCATGACAATGCCTAATGGCATCACACACCCATCAGCAAAACCTGTGTGTCAAACACTGATGTTGATATTCAGATGTGACATTTTGTGATTTGGTATGTTAGATATGTTTGGTATGTCAATTTGTTCTGTTTATTGACAAACCACATTACATTACATTTTTATATTGTTATTACTTGTAAGAGACTCTGACTTTCATGACCGTTATATAATAAATGTCATTTTATGAAATGCTATTTTTCTTCATTGTTTAAGTAATGGAAACATATTGTATTTTTAACATATTTTGTTAAAATTGCATGTTAACAATATCCAGCAACATTTTCTTGTTTACTCATCTTAAGAAATTTCAGGTGTGCAGAGGTAAAAATCAATTGGGCCACTTGAAGTTTTGGTGTGAAGGCTTAAATGTTTGCAGTTTAGGGGGATGGAGTTATACAGCATTTGTAGGTGTGAACACACCATTCTTCTTGGTTTTCAGGAGTTTTTGTTTTCAGGATAGTTTCTTGTGTTTTTATTCAATGTATTCTAAACTTATTTAAATATTGTTTCACGATGTAGACAATGTCTTAGTAAAAACAGCATGACAATGCCTAATGGCATCACACACACATCCGGAAAACCTGTGTGTCAAACTCTGATGTCGATGTTCAGATGTGACATTTTGTGATTTGGTATATTTTAATTTTGAATCAGTAATAAATGCCAATTTTGTACCTTTTATAGATACTGTTATACAGTTACAGCCGCAAATGTTTCATTTTTAAATTTGCCTGTGTTTTATAGAAAGGTTTTACTTCTGTATGGACAATCTGCTTTTTGAATCGAGTATGTTGTACATGTATGGTTCTTAAGAGGTGCTGAACACAATGTTTTATATATTACTTGAACTGTTTTCTGAAATTCTTTACATTTTTTTTTGCTACTCTAAATCTATTTAAATACTATTTCAGGATGTGGACAGTGTCATTGGTACAGGAAAACAGTATCCTTGTTGAGGTATGGCCCAAAATAAGTGTCATTTACAGCATGATTCAAATGGTGTGGATAAAACCATATCTCAGTATTAGCCAGTTTAATGGCAGTGGGTATCTTTGCGAGCCACACACAAACACACACACACACACACACACACACACACACCCTAGCACCCCACTAATCTGTTTTTCACTACGAGAAACTTCAACAAATTGTATCACACACACACACACACACACACACACACACACACACACACACACACACACACACACACACATACCACACACACACACACACAGTCCCCACAACAGGACGTAAACATCAACATATGGATTCTCGTGATGCAGAGGATGTTTTAACTTTGTCAATATTATCTTTAAACAATTTGAACAACTTGATTTCTCACACCTCAAAACACACACCTACCACCCACAAAAGGACACAGTCAACGTTCCCCCCCACACAGTAATCCATCAACAATTGGGATCTCATGACACAGATTCTGTTTGCACTCAACAAATGCTGTGGGAAATCAATATATACACACACACAAACAGGAAGGTTTAACCCTTTGAATAAGACCATTTCTTCACCCCCATCACATCTGGTACAGTACAAGAATAACAGATGACAAAGGCCAGTAAAGCAGACCCACTCATAAACGGCAGTCAGAGGGGTCAGGGGTGGGGTCATAATTCTTGACATGTCAAAGTTGCCATATATCACTCTAAAAATGACAGAAAGTGTATGATTACACTACTGAGGGTGGGCATTTCAGCAAGATAGGGATGGCATTACCAACAAAGGTTTTTGCATTAAACACAGTTCAGTAAGCGTGATTGCAGCATGACAGTATTGGAATGGGCCCACACTAGTTCTCTAAACGTTCATTCCATTATGTCTGTTTAGTGTCTATAGGATTTTTACAATGCGAGTACATGTGGTATATCGAAAGTCTTTGTGTAGGCTCATACATCTCTGGTTAAGATGTCTTCTTATCCAATCAGGACTACTTTAAGCTCAGTTTTGTTCTATTACATATACTTGCCTGGTATCTACATTACATTGAAAAAGAATCAGAATAGACACCACTGATATCCTAGATTGCATGGGAAACCTCTACAAGTTTTTTTGTTTATGCATGATAAAAATCAAACAGATTAGCATCAAGGCTTGCCTGTTGGGATTGTGTCATTCACCATGCATGTGTCATGCATTAATTGTATTTAATTAATGATAGTTTCCTCTGGTACGATGATTCTCTTGCGACATACTGTAGCTATACCTCAATGGGAAGATAATTGGACTAATGCATGTTTAGATAATTTGGCATAATGGAGTGAAATTGTGTCACATCTAGATAGAGATTTAGATACTGTTAGAGGCATCTACTCAGCCAATAGGAAGATGACATCCTTATTACAGGACTGATTGAGCAGGACTGCCAAAAAACTCAGTTTGGATTTCTTGGAAAAGTCTCAAATCTGGGGCATCAGCATAAGTGAAGTGAAAGCAATTTATTGTCACGGACACAATCATACCTGATGGTACAATATGCTGTGAAATACATGAGGCTGATAGACAAGTACAGGAAGCGGCCATGCAGCCATCGTACACACGAGCGCTACCCGTATTTGTGAAAAAAATAGCAAGTTGCAAACACAAACATACAGTACAGAAAACACAAAAACACAAACAAGGTAACGGTACACATGGTCACGTGATTGGATTTTTTCAAAGACAGTCAGGGTGGGGGGGGGCAGAGTGGCGAGCAGACGGTTGATGCACACAGGCAAGCAGAAAAAGAGATAGCGGGAGCAGTCAGAAAACACTTCTGCTCAGCTCAAGGGCAGGAAGGAAAAAAAAGATATCACAGAACCGGGTACAGACCTTTATTTGTATTTTCAAGACCTCAGACTGTGAAATGGAAGCAGAGCTTCTTTCGACTTATTGGCTACAACCAAGTATGGATCCCTGACTGCGCACTTCATTTAAAGGTTGTGTGCAGTGCTCGATACACAGATACTAGATAGAGATAATGCTGTGTATTAATGTGGACATGCGGTGGTAAGATTACTTCCTGAAATGGTCGACGAAAAATCATTACCATATGCATTTGCTGCAGAACTGGTGGCACGTACAAGCGCATGTCAGCTGTCCAAAGTTAATGTAATGACTATAGACAATGATAAAAGTATGTTTATGTTGTTGTGCATGATTTTGCTGAAAGATGGAAGCAAAGACATTTTAAAACAATTGATGGAAAACATCCCATATGCAAACTTAAAAATTCTGTTGAATTTCCCACCAAGTTGGCCATAGTTATGGTCAAAATACAGACCACAGGTGTTTCAGAGGAAACACAGGGACATATATTAGCAGATACAGTTGATAAGAAGCAGAACACATAGTAGATGTAGATAAACACACCCAACCCTGATGACACATCTCCAAAAAACTAGATATTGATTCAAAACATACCTTGATATGACCTATCGTACACCTACAGAATTCATGCATATTCCACCTACAAGAAATCTGAGATATCTGATGCTTATATTTGACAGATTAAGTTAGTGGCCAGAGGCAATTGCAATGTTAGATAGACAATGGCAAAAATTATGAACATATTGTTTATATATATATATATATATATATATATATATATATATATATATATATATATATATATATATATATATATATATATATATATAGATATACTATATTAGTAAATTGTTTTGTAGTATTGTACAGTTTTGTTTTAGGATTGATTGTTACATTGTATTATTGTACTTTCTATGTTGCCAAGATGGTAAGTCAGGATACAAAAGGCTTCAACTTGAGTGGACATTATGGCATTTTTGCTACTTATAAAATGATCAAGTCAAAATTATCTATTTACTCCAAAAATACAAAACATATATCTGTTTATAAATATATTGAGAATTCTTTATATGTACAGTGTATGTTTATGTACCTTGTATAACCTCATGAGCCAATTTTGCACAACACAACACTATGTACATATTTTGTCATTCCCTGAGTAATGACTACTCTGATGACTTGCACTGAATGGAATCAGCCAGGGATGCATAGTCTGGACAGTAGCTGCTGACAGCCAGCCTCAAGCACACTTCCAAATGATCATCAATTATGGTGGAATCGTACTTGGGCTTAATGAACTTCATGTGGGAAAAGGCTGACTCACATAAATAAATGCTCATCCCTGCTTAGCTTCAGTGGGCAACCCGTCTTGGGCTACAGTGTGAAATGGCTTCTGGCTGATGTAGATGAAACGTGCTGTATTTTTCCTTTATCTTTTTTTATTTGTATATCACTGTTCCTGTTCCCATGAAAACCCATGTTGGGTGAGGAGCTAAATCATGAATTATTTAAAGTGGCCATTGGTAGTCTTGGGATGGACCTGAAACTAGTTCTCTAAACACGCATTGCTATGTTGTCTGTTCAGTGCCTATAGCACATGTGTCAAACTCGGTTCCTGGAGGGCCACAGCCCCGCAGTGTTTTGTTCCAACCCTGCTCCAATATACATACCATGTCGTTTTCAAAAAAGCCTTAATGACAATTGGCTCCAAACCAGGGGTGTCAAACTAACTTAACTAAACTCAAGCATAATTAAAAACACCTGATCCAAATAATCAAGTCATTAAGGCTTATTTGAAAACTACATGGTATGCATATTGGAGCAGGGTTGGAACAAAACACCGCAGGGCTGCGGCCCTCCAGGAATGGAGTTTGACACCCCTGGCCTATAGGATCTCTAAATCTCTGGCTACCATGTCTTCTTAGAAAATCAGGACTAGCATTTGCTCATGGTTTTTCTATTGGGGGTATATATATGTGAATTACATAGGCTGTTACAAACACCTGTTGAAAATTTTTCACTCAGAAACACATTTACTTAGATAAATTGTTCAATACTTATTGTACCTGCTTTCTACTCTGTATGTGTTAGCATTTGTTTGTATATATATATATATATATATATATATATATATATATATATATAGAAACACACAGAGAGTGAACTCCATTACATTAGGTTAGCACAGCAAGTTTTAGAATGACCTGTTGTAGGTTTCACATATGCATCATGTGTAGTTTCTCTCTCACTCTGAAAACAATAAAAGGTAATATTAATATAAATAATTACACTTACTGGTACATCAAGATGTTTATCACTTAAGCACTTATTGTGCTCTATACAGGAACATAGTAGTATTTACCTATTCTCTTTAATTTGTTTTAAATATCCTTATAAATTACCTGTCCTTCATTTGGATCCAGGTAAACATCTGAAAGATTCGATTTTGATTAGTAATATGAATCAGAAACATATATACATTAATTTTTTGTGACCATAAAGAGACAAAAAAAAGCTAATACCAGGCATTTTAATGAAAATATTAACCCCCTGACATTATTCAAAAATTGTAAGAAAATAAATAAAATAAAAGCGCTCTATAAATAAATTGAATTATTCACTGATATAAGGAAATGAAACAAGTGAAACAGAGACCTTCATCTTGGTGACAAGCAGGTAATGGCGGAGGGTTCTTCCTGGGGACCATCTTTTTACTGGCCCAATTATGAGAGATGTCAGGACCTTCAACAAACAAAAAAGACAGATAAATGTTGAGAAATTGTTTGTTTATTGTTTATTATAAGGTCTTTTTATATGAGGAGGCTGCAAGCCTCTGCCAATGCTTTCAATAGATGTTTGAGTAAATGATTTTAATAGATCACAGATGTTCTTATAATATTCTGATTTGGTTACTTATCAGTAACCATTACACAAGAGAATATTCCTCCTCAAACAAATCAAAACAAAATTCTATATTGTTCTGTTGAAAGAGGATTGACTGAGGTATGACTGGGATTGTCTTATGTGGTATCTCATTTGGTGTAAAAATTCTGGATTTTGTCGAGAAAAATATTTTAATCAAACCTTTTTAATCATGAACAATCTGATGTATAGTTAAGAATTTATTTTAGATCTGTATAAAACTTTACTTAACCATATAGCCCATATTTTAATCTAAGCTGTTTAACTCATAATATAACTAACGCACAAGAAATAAGTAGGGCTAAAAGAAAACCGGATTGACTAAAAAGAAAATACACAATGAGGCAGTCTGTAGGAAAACTTGAGTAAGTTTATTAGAGGGATTCAAATTAACGACCAGGCTCTGGGAGCTCAGGGGAGGCTCAGATTGGCGAGATGGGAAGAGGGAAGAAAGTTATAAGGAGTGTGACCGGCAGGGACAGGAGGTGAAAGGATTGAACGAGAAGACCCAGAAAGCAAAGTGAAAGAATGGGAAGATCTTGAGGAGATGTAAACTGGGGGATATAATTCGGGCATAGGAGTCATTAAAGTTGGAACTGCCAGCCAGTGATGAAGAGAGCTGGGAATGTCTAAGACCAATGTTGTCAGATCGGGTTGATTGATTCAAGGCAACAGAAACAACAGGTGCAATCTGAGTGCTTGATGTACGCGAGGCTGTGCTGTGATGCCAGTCTTGTGATTTTAATCGATCGGAATGCCTACGAGCAGGGGCTGGAACAAACAGCGAAAATAATGAGATAATGAGACGTGTAAGATAAGAGACTGCAGCTGCAGAGTGTGGGAAAGATTAAACTTGGTCATAAATAAGACAAGTAAGCCTATTTGACATACTAACATAGAAATTTACAAATAAAGTTTATATTGACACTAACTCACAACTAACACAATTTAACTTTAACATTAGGATTTAAATCAATAACACTAGTACAATAACAAAATAAAATGAGTGATGAAGTTTAAAGAACTTACCTATTGCAGTAACAGGTGGAGGAAAATCAAGAAAATCCACATAAGCTAGATCATCCAGAATAATGATCATTTCAGTTTGATGGTCAAGTGCAAAATAGGGAAACATCAAGTTGGGAAGGTTTTTATATGGCGTTTAATTTTTTAAAATTAAATTACTGTAAAATAAGGGTAATTGAGGTAAACAAATAGGGTGACATTAATGAGGGGAGGAACAGAAAACTCAAAGATAAGTGTAATTAAGGTGAGCAGGAAAGAAATATGCTTATAAGCGGGAAACTTTAGATCAAGTTGAAAAATAAGGGGAATACAAACTAGTGGGACTTGCCAAAAATAAGAGGTAATGACCTTGTGGACGTGATCACACTGGATTTAAATACATGTATGCTAAAAATGCTCAGTGCATTTGATCTTTCTCTTGATGGTTGACTGTCCACCTTCTTTGAGCTCATTGAACTTGTAAATAAATTGTGTCCATAATTCTCATTCAATACTGAAGATTCTTCAATTGAAACTTGGTGGTTACTCTATTCTCTTTATTTTAAGCTAAAAAGTTGTTTTGTTGAATTTACTGGAAATTGGCTATCATATATATATTCCACCCCAATATGTCCGCTCAGAGAGGGCTCTGAGTTCCGACACATTTCAGCAAGAGGTGAAACATTCCACACTTTGTCATTATCAAGCAGCAATGAGTCTTCACCTTCATTTTGTACTTTGGTTGTGCCTTTGGTTGTATGAAATTCTAACCATCTTAATTTACAATCCAAGGTTTCCTCAGAATAAATCAACAGGTTGAAATCTCAAAGACTGCATTTCTTTTGTTATATGTGTACTATTTTACTGTTTATCGTGTTTGCTTTTCACATGTGGTCGAATCATATTCTTATCAGTTTGTTTTTACAAGAAGGTTTTCATAAGAAAATAAATAAACAAACAAACAAATAAATAAATGCTACGGAGTAATTATGTTTGTGCCATGAGGATTATTTTTAAAGTTCATCAAGACTTGAAGAAGTTTGTAAACACTCTTTCAAGACTCGACTTTGCACAGGAATAATAAACATTATATTTACATTTGCAGTATTTAGCAGATGCCCTTATCCAGGGCGACGTACAAGAAGTGCTTTAGGTATCCATCTAAGGATAAATTAATTCATGAAGGGTAAATACAAACTTAAGTACACAATAAGCATAGACAGTTGAGGTTTTTTTTATAATGGATTCCTGGACAGTGAGAGGAAAGAAGTGTTAGGATAGGTGTTGTTGGAAGAGGTAGGTAAACAGCGCATCTTGGATGATTTACATTTACAGCATTTGGCAGACGCCCTTATCCAGAGAGACTTACAACTGAGTAATTGAGGGTTAAGGGCCTTACTCAAGGCCCACTAATGGCAGCTTGATGGTGGTGGTGTTTGAACACATGATCTTCCAGTCCAGAGTCCAACACCTTAACCACTGGGCTACCACCTCCCTCTGATGATGTGTTTCTCACTTTCAGAAAATCAGAAAAGTCAGTAGAGATAAACTGATGTCCAATGCCTGAGACCAATTGTAGAGCAGTTTCATAGAGTACTAGACCAGACACTGGAGTTTCATAGACCACTACTATGATTCTTGAGACAGGTATAACTGAGTCTATCTTGTAATTACTCTGATACCAATAGAGGATACATTTTTGTAACGTTTTAATATTGGGGAAAATTAACAAGCAAGGTGCCCGCTATTCTCCAACCATTATAACTGTAACGTATTAAGCTTACGGAGAATATATACTATATATTCAGACAAGTACAAGACTTGTTTCAATTTCTCCACCAGTCGGTAACCGACAATTTAAGTTGAAATTACAACATGTACATCCAAATACTCATATTAATTATAATGGTTTATAATTAACTATGACTATTGAATGTTAGATTGAATATTAAAGGAATCAATAGCTTAATTATTTGATCTGTTTGTCCAGCGAGCAGACAATATAATTATTCATTAATCCTAAGAAAAGTTATCTTCCTGGCCTAGAAAATAACTATTCTAATATAATACAAGTTGTAATTGAGCGAGGTAGCAAGATCAAAGATTCATTGACTTGTAATTGTGAGGCACACACAAAGACAATCATTTGTGTATTTATGACATTTAATAAGACACCATATAACACATACTAACCTACGACAAACATATCTATATACAATAGTAGTGAGGGGACGAGAGAGAGAGAGAGAGAAAGAGGAAAAGACAGACGAGAGAGAGACGAGATACAGAAGGCAAGTTGAAGGAGTCAAATCTATCACACCTGATGAGAATCGTAAAGAGGAATTCAAATTCACCTTAATTAAAAGGGTTTAACTTTCCCGAGTGACTTCCCGAGTTAACTTGGTCCGGAGCTGGTCTGCTTGAGAGGCCGCAGCCTCTCAGCATCGTCTTACTTCATCTCTTCGTTGTTTCTCTGCCGCTCGCCTGCGGTTCCCTCACCCGTGCTGTTGTTCTCTCTGAGTGGGTGTCTCCCCCCCCTTTGTGTCTCTCCGAGTTGTGGAGAGTGTAGCCTGGGTGTCACACCCAACTTTCGAACTGACCAATTCAACAACATGAAATTTGAGCAGAAAGGTATTTCTTTGTCTATGCCCAAGCTAATTTGCATATTGGGAATGGTTCAAAAGTTAATCAAGTTATTTCCTTGAAATATGAATTAATAAATTGAAACCTCTTACAATTACATCATCTTCATCATGGTGTAGGAAATGACGAATGGATCAATTAGATACCGAGAACGGCCAAGTAGACATTGTAACAACCAGAAGAATTATATATAAGTACTTCTTACTTACAAACATTGGTTGATATGCAATGAAAGAAAGAGATCATTTGAAGATCATTTGAAAATGAAAAGAAGGAAAGAGAACGGATGGATGCAAGGAACTGATCAGCCATAATACTAATACATGTCATCACTACATGATTAATATGAAGGATCATAACAATGTTCTAGAAATATAATCATTGGGGGGGCGCTCCTGAGCAGCCAAACGGAGTAACACGTTTGATTAGACGCTCCCGCAGATTCCTTGTTAATTGTTTATTTTTTGAGCTACCACTACTTTTTTTTAAGATATACTCACCCGAGTTCGTTTTCTAACAGCTGTGTTTACGTTCTGAGTGTTTTATTATGGCCGGCAAAGCCCCCTAAAACCCGCTCCGCAACGACCTCACAACTGCGGCCTCCTTCACAAACAGCGGCCTCAGGAGCCGGAGGTTTTCTCTCCATCTCGCGTCACCACAACTCCGAGTGAAGCCGTGCAGGTTATTGATGTGGGGTCTTTGAAGTGAGAGTTGCTGAGCTCACTAAAACAGGACATATTTTAAACTGAAATCCGTGCTGCACTGGGTGATGATTTGTCCACAATTAGGGCTGATTTACAATCAGTTAAAACGCAGCTAGCAAATGATAAAGCTGCTTCGGACGCTGAGATCGGCTGCGCTCAAAGGTACAGTGCGGGACATGGGGGAATCACTCTCGGTATGCACTGATGATGTAGTCGAGCTTAAGAACAAGCTCGCACAGTTAAATGCCGAGTTTGACTCGTTTAAAGAGGAAGTGTGAGGACCTAGAATCTCGGTCGCGACGGAATAACATTAGGATAGTCGGGATTCCCGAGGACACCGTCGCTGATAATACAACTATCGCCACGCTGCTTAAACAGGCTTTCCAGCTGGAAAAAGACTTCCTCAATGCCGATGAAGCCGGGAAATATATTAAAACAATTAAAATCGGTCTTCGAGTACACTAGGTTCCAACACACCGATTCGTTTCATCACCTGGAACATACGTGGTATGAGCAGCTCATCTAAGCGTGCTAAAATCTTTAGTCATCTGAAACGGCTTAACTCAGACATAGTCATTTACAATTTAAGGACCATTATAGGCTTCGTGCTCCTTGGATAGAACACGTATTTCATTCTAATTTCAATTCTAAATCAAGAGGAGTTGCTATATTAATTAGGAGAAATATCCAGTTTCTACCTACTGATGTTATTGCTGATAGGAATGGCAGATATCTTATTGTTGCGGGGATGTTAATGCAAACAAAGGTGCTGCTGGTAAATGTTTATGCACCTAATTTTGATGATGTTGAATTCTCCAACAGACTACTCAGTAACATACCCCAATTTACATTCTCATTTATTGATTTTTGGATGGTGATTTGAATTGTGTGCTTGACCCGGTACTGGATAGATCCAGTCCAAGACCGATATCTCAGTCAGCTATGTCAAAATCTTTTTCTGATTTTATGAACCAGAAATGGCTTGCTTGACCCTTGGAGAACTCGCAACCCTTCCATTAAAAAATTCTTCTTTTTCTCTCAGGTACATCAGTCATACTCAAGAATAGATTATTTTTTTATAGATGGCAGCTAGAATTCATTTGTTGCTGCCGTTGACTATTCTAGTATTTTAATATCGGACCATGCACCATTATTCTTAGATCTTCAGTTGTCCACAAGCAGATCCGATCCCCCCCACTTGGAGGTTTAATTCTCTATTGTTGGCAGACGATACATTTTGCGAGTTTATCTCTAATTCTATTGATGAGTTTCTTCTTTTTAATCAGAATGAGTCAACATCGTCTTCCTTAGTTTGGGAGTCACTGAAGGCGTTCCTTAGGGGGCAGATTATTTCATTCTCTTCACGTTGCAATAAAGTACAGACTCGTTGAACTCACATCTACTAT
Source organism: Kryptopterus vitreolus (assembly GCA_030449085.1). NCBI lineage: Eukaryota > Metazoa > Chordata > Actinopteri > Siluriformes > Siluridae > Kryptopterus > Kryptopterus vitreolus. Next base: position 29,567,372 of record JACRUU010000005.1, read on the forward strand.
TGGTATTCTTGACCAAGAGTGTGCATCAAATCCCTCTCCAGAATTGTTTAAGAAACGTCTAAATCTCAAGACAGAATTTGATTTAGTTTCCACCAAGGAAGTAGAGCGACTGTTATTGCAGACACGTAGTACCTACTATGAACATGGGGATAAAGAGAGTCGACTTTTGGCTCACCAAATTGAAACGTCAATCTGTCTCACGTTTGATATCCTAAAATTAATACTCATGACAATGTAACTGTTACAGATCCAGTGGAAATTAATTCTACATTTTAAGTCTTTTTATACTGCTTTGTACAAATCTGAGTTTGCCATCTGATATTTCTGTTATGAATTCAGTTTCTGGCCAATCTTGAAAATCCTACTATTGACACTGATCAAATGCAGAACCTTGATGCCTCCACTGTCCATTGGTGAGATAAAGCTCTCAATTAAAGCGATGCAATCCAAAAAAGCCTCGGGACCTGATGGATTTCCTATATAGTTCTATAAGAAATTTATTAATAAGTTGGCGCCTCTTCTTTTGCTTATGTTCAACGAGTCCCTGGAAAAGGGTTTTCTTCCACCTACTCTGACCCAAGCTTCAATAGCTCTTCTGTTAAAGAGTTGATAAGGATCCACTTTTGTGTGGTTCCTTATAGGCCTTTATCTTTGTTGAATGCAGGATGTAAAAGTTCTTGCGAAAATTATAGCTTTGCGCTTGGAAAGGGTTTTGCCTACTATTATTTCCAAAGAACAGAATGGTTTTATTAAGGGACGTCATTTGTTTTTTAATACTCGTACTCTTTTAGATATTATCCACACAACGCATTCCGAGACGGTGCCTGAGATTGTCATTTCAATGGATGCAGAGAAGGCATTTGATCGAGTGGAGTGGGAGTATCTGTTTGCTGGTGTTGGAGAAATTTGGTTTTGGTAATAAATTTATTAGCTATGGGTGAGGTTACTTTATACAACACCACAAGCCAGCATTCAGACGAACAGCGTACGTTCAGATTATTTTCCACTGGAACGTGGGACACGTCAGGGTTGCCCTTTATCTCCATCCCTGTTTGCCTTGGCCATTGAACCATTGGCCATCTCCTTGCGATCCTCTGCTTTATTTAAGGGTGTTATTAGGAATGGTGTTGAACATCGATTATCACTGTATGCAGATGACTTATTGCTCTATGTATCTGATCTGTTATCTGGTCTTCCTGGTATCTTGTCCATTCTTGATGCATTCAGCTCTTTTTCTGGATACAAATTAAACCTTGATAAAATTGAGTGTTACCCTATCAACGAGGCTGCCTTGCAGCTAAAATGCCAAGACATTCCATTTAAAGTTACACAATCTGGATTAAAATATCTTGGTATTTCTGTGACGAGTACATTTTCAGGTCTTTTCTCTGCAAACTTTACCCCACTCGTTAATAGAATGAAGACTGATCTTCAGAGATGGAATAGTCTGCCTTTGTCTCTGATTGGGAGGATTAATACTATTAAAATGAAGGTTCTGCCTCAGTTTCTTTTTTTGTTTCTAACAATCCCCTTATTCCTACCTAAACATTTCTTTGACTCATTAGACTCAGCAATTAATTCTTTCCTCTGGGCAGGGGGATCTCCCAGGGTGCGTAAGTCAATACTCCAGAGATGTAGGTCCAGTGGTGGTCTGGCATTACCCAATTTTAAATTTTATTACTGGGCAGCACACATTCATAAGGTTCGGTACTGGGTTGAGTCATCTTATTTAGCATGGTGCAGGTTAGAAGCCTAGTCATGTTCTCCCTCATTGTCTTTGTCTGCTCTTATATATTCCTCTCTTCCAATCAAAATTTCCTCGTATGTCAGCAACCCTGTGGTGTTGAATACATTAAAAATTTGGTATCAATTCAGGAAACATTTTAAGTTTGTGACAGCTTCTCCGTTAGGTCCATCTGTGAATGTGATCATTTAGAAATTGTGTCGATCCAAATGCACTACATTGTTCTGAAGAAGAATATGTCAGTGACAGAAGGCTCATGTTGAATAGGTAAGTATGTCTGTAACTCTGGATCAACATTCTTTTGTTTTATGGCCAACAGGTCTGGTGATAGGAATGCAATATTGTGAACACCGTAATACTAACAAGATCAGATGTACTGTAGCATTAGGTAAAAAGAAACATAATGACCAGTGGACTAACCCACAGCTCAAACTTGTTTTCTTCAATAAACCACATTAATCTTAGGAGAATAGAACCGTGTAAGTGCTTGCAAAGAACCAGTGTATGTATTGGCAGTAAGAGGAAATGTATTATACATCAGTTCTCCCTCCAGTAGGGCTGTAACTACTGTAAGTGAATGCAATACATACTGTATGAATAAAACACGTAAAAATAAAAATCCTATGTATAACATATCTTACACTACTCCAGAAAACAGAACACTTAACCTTCCCTGTAGTATTTGCAAGTGGATATGTAATTAAAATAACAAATAAAGACAAAAGCAAAAGAAAAAATATTCAACATGGACAAAAAAAACTGGGAGATGTCACAGTATACATGGAAAAAATGTTGGCATCCTTATAAGGTCTTTACTACCATGTAGAGAGTTATAAGGGGGCAGTTCCTGGGCAATGCTGGAAGTGTTTAAGCAAGCTGACAATATTAGATATTGTACTTATTAACGAGGTGGCTATTGCTTCTAAATGTTTCCGTTTCTTTTCTGAGAAATACCATTTTATCATTGGTTTGTTGTTTAGCAGAATATCCACCAAATGGCAGCTGGAACAACATACTATATTTATAGTGTTAAACAATAAAGTGAGCAAACACATTTTTGTAATATGTTTATTTAGTTAATAGATGAAAGTATATAAATTAATGTTTTTTATTTTCTGACATTCAACTATTTTCATTTGTTAAATGTTTGTGATTTATGTGTATTGTGTTCATACAACAGATTGTGCTGACAAATTGGATGAATTACTTCTGAACAAATAAAATAAATTAGGAAACATACACTGTGAATTTGAAATATGTGAACTTGCCAGCAAAATGCCAACAGCATTTTATTCTAGCTAATGTCCAAAATAATACTTCTTGAAAGACCTTTACAATTAATTACTCGTGATTCTGAGAAATGCAGTAGTTATCAACTACTGTTATTGTAGTGAGTAACTTGATAGTCGTTAACATTTTACGGTCTTTTCAAATGGTAAATTTGGAGGATTAAGTCTTGTATTTTGTTTTCCCTTAATAATAAAATCCTTCATTTAAAAACTGTTTTGTGTTTACTCATGTTATTTTTGACAAATACATTTTTTTTGATGAGCTGAAACATTAAAGTGTGACAAACATTCCAAAATGTTTTTATTGATTTGATGCCTTTATATATTTGATGCCTTATTAACAGGCCATCGAATTAATCATCACCCAATTGATTATGCACAACGCATTTCTTACACCCCAAATGACACCAACATATGTATAGATAAATACAGACTATCCAAAATGAACATCAGTAAACTTCATTACCAAAACATAAGGAGGATGAAGTGTTCTAGAAGTTCCACTTGAGAAATACAGCATCATTGATTAGTGTAAATGCAGTCTTGAGTACTATCAGAAGACATTACAAAGAATGGATATCACACAATGCAAACCTCGCAAAATTCCTCAGTAGGTTCTATACACTGATGCTATTACTAATGTCATTGTTGTTGATTAAATGTCAAATGTTTAACTCATGTTTTGCACAGGGTCATAACAGCCATAGAAGACAGTACCACCCAAATGTCACTAATGAAAACCAATTAAAACATTTATTGTGTGACAAAAGAGTAGATATCCTTGAGAGATCAATCCAGAGGATCAGACAAAAATATTTGGAGATTTAGGAAAACTACAGTGTCCCAAGGTCTGAGACAAACATACAGAGGGACATTTAAAACAAGATAAAAATGAAAACGAGATTTTTCACCATGTCATTTTACTGATGAAACAACGGTGTCTTTGTATCACTTGGCCACAATGTCATTTTGTAAAACTGTAAGAGAAGTATTCAAACCCACATTGTCTGAAAGTTCATGTTTGAGGAGCCATTTCAGCAGCGAGCACAGCGCAGCCCAGAGCGAGCAGCGAGCACAGCGCAGCACCAGAGCGAGCAGCGAGCACAGCGCAGCCCAGAGCGAGCAGCGAGCACAGCGCAGCCCAGAGCGAGCAGCGAGCACAGCGCAGCCCAGAGCGAGCAGCGAGCACAGCGCAGCCCAGAGCGAGCAGCGAGCACAGCGCAGCCCAGAGCGAGCAGCGAGCACAGCGCAGCCCAGAGCGAGCAGCGAGCACAGCGCAGCCCAGAGCGAGCAGCGAGCACAGCGCAGCCCAGAGCGAGCACAGCGCAGCCCAGAGCGAGCACAGCGCAGCCCAGAGCGAGCAGCGAGCACAGCGCAGCCCAGAGCGAGCAGCGAGCACAAAACCAAAACGGTACGTAGCATGGCTAATGTTCAGCTTGTTCAGTGTGTTGAGTGTGGAATGTTTAGACGAGTGTGGAATGTTTAGACTTCCTCCGTCAGTCTTCCTCCGTCACTGATAAGTTTACCTGCGATAGGTGTGCGCTAGTTAGCAAACTGACAGAGAAGATCTTAGCATTAGAGGAGCGCATAGATAGAGTACAGGTCTTTCTGCTAAGATATTATTATAATATAAACTGCTGCACCATACATTAAGTAAAACTGGGAAGTTCATTACCAGTACAATGGTCCAAAACACTTCTATATGAAAAGTGATAGATGCAGAGAGTATTACCTGGGTATTAAGATTTAACATAATTCCTAGACATGAATCCAATTGAAAAGGTCTGGCATTCAGATTTTAATTTGTGTTTTAATTTGTAATTAAAATAAATTAAAAAATAAAAAGGTTTGTTTATTCAAATGGGAAAAAAATACGATGGACGATGCGATGAAAGCCATAGTGCACCAGAAAACAAGAGACAGAAAGATGAAGCCAATCATTAGATATGGGGATGGTTAGGAGGCCATGATGGTAGGAGGCCAATGGGCAAATTTGGCTAGGATGCCAAAGACACGCTAATTTTATTTAAAGTGTTTTACTCTACTCTTTTTAATGACCCCACAGAGAGTCAGGACCTCGGTTTAACATCTCACCCGAAAGACAGTGTTTTTTCAACAGTATAGTGCCCTGTTACTATACTGGGGTGCTACAACCCACACAGACCACAGTGTGAGCGCAACCTGCTGGCCCTCACTAACAACTCTTTAAGCAGCAACCTAGTATTCCCAGGTCGTCATCCATTCAGGTACTAACTGGGCTCATCCCTGCTTATCTTCAGTGGGCAACCAAGCTTAGGCTACAGGATGATATGGCTACTGGCAAATACCAAAAAACTGGATATGTCTTATAAGGATAACTTTCAGACTGACCAATGCCTTCTGCTGAAAAGCATCCACAAATAATGATTATCCTTCACCATTCCATAAAAATTAAATGAAAGGCTAATGAAAAAAAGGCTGATTAAATGAAATCTGAATTTTTTTGCAAAGGGTCGGATTACATAGTTGCCTGTGGCATTTAGTTTACCGTAAATTTCTGACTATAAGCCGCTACTTTTTTCCTAGGTTTTGAACCATGCGGCTAATAATACGGTGCGGCTAGTCTGCAGATTTTTTCCAGACCGCTAGGGGCTCTAACCGGAATTAGAATCAAAACTAAGACAAAATAAATGCAGAAGAATGCAAAGAATGAAGAATAGTTCGCTAGTTCCTCTTTAGCAGATATAAGTGGGTAGAAGCGGATAGAAGGAGGACAAACTCTATCTTTACAAGGTTAAGGTGACGTCATTTCACACACAGGAGAAATGAAGGTAAATAGCGGTTATTTTCTCTTGGTTCTGTCCCGTTTTAATCAGTAAAGTTTCTGCTCAGTGCTGTCTCTCTCCTTCCCTGCTCTTTTCCCCACACAGACACACACACACACCGCACGCGCGCGCGCACACTCGCACACACACACACACGCACACACATGCACACACGAACGCACACAGACACACACACACACGCCACTCACGCACATAGTTCACACTGCAGCACACCTCGCACGCACACACACACACACACGCGCGCGCGCGCGCGCACACTCGCACGCACACAGACACACACACCACGCACACGCACGCACGCACACACACACACACACACACACAGCGCGCACACGCGCGCACACTCACACACGCACACACACACACACACACACGCGCAGCGCGCGCTCGCACGCACACAGACACACACACTCGCACGCACACAGACCCACACACGCGCACGCACTCACGCACGCACGCACACACGCACCCGCGCACACACACGCGCACGCACACACGCGCGCGCGCGCACTCACACTCGCACGCACACAGACACACACACGCACGCACACGACACTCGCACACGCGCCACACACACGCACACACACACACACACACACACCACACACACACACACACAAGCGCACATCGCGCGCGCGCACGCACACACACACACACACACACACACACACACACACAACAAACAAAAACACACACACACACACCCCACACACACACAACCACACACACACCAGCGCGCGCGCGCGCCTAGTGTCCTAGTGTCGCGGACACGGACGCTCGATATATGTTTATGCCTAACTAACCTTTGTCTCCGGTACCACGACCGGTACTCCCGGTACGCACGGCGCGCAGAGCGCAAGGTCTCCCTAGCCTGTCTGGCCGCTCCGTATGAGCGGCGTCTCCTGAGTTCTTTATTCTAATAAATCCTGTTTTGTATGAATTCCGGATCCGCGTCTCTCCGCGTCCACCGTCTGTTAAAATACAGGTTAGGAAAGGTTCAAATTCAAAAGCGGATGCGGAAGCGGCATTCGCGGATGCATGCGGCTTATTTTGAATTTTTTTTTTTTTTAAATAGAGCGTTAGGATGCGGACGGCTCCATATATGTTTATGCCGCTTACCGTTACCGTGTTAAAATACAGGTTAGGAAAGGTTCTAAAGCGGCGTTATTCAGACATTTTAAAATTCGTTTTGACTTTATTCAATAAATATGGGGTGATTGCAGTATAGATAAATGAAAAATAATTGTACAGGATCTCCGGATGCGGCTTATTTATGAATTTTTTTGGGTTTTTTTTAAATAAAGCAGATGCGGCTTAATGCAGGTGCTCTTTATAGTCAAATGCTTACGGTAATAAACATTACAGACGCTTTTAAAGATTCTGTTTTGGTAATCCAGAGGTTCCTACTCCAAATTCATGGCTCGTCTGTGATTATGGGGTATTGAGTATAGATAAATGAAAAATAATTGTACAATTGTAAAAGCTTTTGATTCACAAAACAAATGAAAAAACATTATTCTGCGGCTTATTTATGAATTTTTTTGGGTTTTTTTTTAAATAGAGCAGATTAGATGCGGCTTTATAGGTGCGCTTTATCGGTATTCCTACGGTCCAAAAAAATTCATGACAGACATCGTCTGTAAAATTCTGTAATAACATCACTAAGACTTTGTCATTATGGGGTATTGTTGCATACAACATAATGTTTCTTGTATAGATAAATGAAAAATAATTGTACAATTGTAACTTTTGATTCACAAAACAAATGAAAAAACATTATTCTCAAAGATTTATCCAGAGGTTCCTACTCCAAATTCATGGCTCGTCTGTGACTGTAATAACATCACTAAGGTTGACATTATTGTTGCATACAACATAATGTTTCTTGTAATAAGATCACACATAATTATTCAAAGCATTTAATGCTTGAGGAAGAACTTAACTTCATATTGAAGCCTTAGCTTGAGTATCTAAAACCCAAGTTCAACATCTTCACATTTGACTTAACCTTACTCTTACTTTTTTTTTTTTTTAACCTATGGTAGATATGTAATCCCAGAGCCCTGAAGACAGATCAAGACAGAATACACACTTCTAACCATCCTAATCATGGACAACTTGCTAGTTTGTTTGATGTAAATGTTAAGAGTACAGACATTATTTCTTGATCCACTGTCAGGAATGGTGGTGGAAAGAAAACAAAACCATCTGAAGGGTAGTGGAAGGCTCCTTAGGAATAGAACACAGCAACCCAAACCAACGCAAAATTCAGACAGGCAAACCCTGTTGACAGAAAACCAAAATATCCCTTTATCTTCATAAAGAGATGTCAAAGATACCAGACTTACTCTAAAGGATCAAATGGGGTGCCAGTAAAAACCTTCCAGGTCTACAGACAAGATCTTGGGAACGACCTCCTCTAGGCAAAAACGCCTCAACTTTCTGGTCCCACGCATGAAAAAGTTGACCAACAAATTTCTAGCCAATGATATGCTGCCAGTAGGTTCATTCTCATAACATACACTATAAATATCCTCTATGGGAGGAACTCTAGTACTGGACCAATCAGGTAGTTGTCCACATTCAGCACACTTTCAGGTTTAGCTACAAACCTCCTTCCCAGTTTGTCATTTCCTATGGTAATATCAGTGTATGTCCAAAGCCATTATAATTGAGGAAGGTTGTATTACATATTGCATCCACCATAAAACATACCGTACCAAATATGCAGATCACTACCTGGATATTTTGTAACTTTTTTTAGCCAGTTTTAGAACTTTCTCTGTTGTAAGTTTTATTAAACCCACCCTTGTTTAAATTACATAAAGACTACAAGTAGATACATTAACACATTTTGACTGTTATTTTTGTGGCATCTACTTTACTTAATAAGTGTTTTCTTTGTCAACTTAACATTTTTGAGTAAAACACAAATGCAATTGGACCTTTTCGGATGCTGTATCTGCTCACGGTTTTGTGCCATACACACATGCAACAAGTCTGTTTAACATGAACTCCTGAACTGCCTGAACTCGCCACATGCTTAGCACTTGTCCTCTTTAACCCCACTCCTTTAACTGAACACTTTAACCCTTTGTTAGAACTAAATGAACTCTTCATGCTAACTTATTCTTAGTGTCCATGAAGATTTAAAACATGGAATGCACTACACAGCTATCTTGACCGTTCGCATGGTAACGAGACCTGTGAATTTAGCTACGTTCAATTGTCATCTGAGTTCCTGTAGAAACACAGTGTCAACACATGGATATTTTAATCACATCAATAACCATCTAAAAAGATGACATGGTGCAGTGCATGTTTGAACACTGCTCTTTTCAGACTAATGTGTGTGGCACATTTAAGTCTCATAAAAATAGGAAGCACAATCCTTATTCTCTTTCGGACTTCAAACCACGAGTTGTTACACAAAGTGGTACTCAGAATCTTTCAGATGAATTCAGTGATGAATTACCAGCTGTGGAGAATGAAGATGTTTCACATATTGTGGAAATTGCCACAGAAGGACAAGATTTGTCCAATACCATAAAGCTAAAATTTGCATTTTTTTTTAAACTTGAAAATGATTTTCATGTTCCTAGTAATTCCATTGATGAACTTATAGCAGATTTGTTAAGTTCTGATAAGTAATATAAGTAACTGATAAGTTCTGTATCCGTTTCCTTGTCAGCTCATGTTATTCTTGATACCTTTCAGCAACATAATCTTTTAGTGGATCAGTTGTTCATAAAAGAGCTTATCAATTATTTGTCATTGTGCAATTTTCTTTTGAACACTATTGCAAAAGATGATCCTTTAGCCACTGCTTTCAAGCGAATGAAGTATTACAGAGAGAATTTTGAGATAATTGATCCCATTAAATAATTCTTCAGTCCAGAAAAACATATCTTTCCAATATACACCAATCCTAAAATCATTACAACAGCTGCTCAATCAGAAAGACATCCTTAATAAATTTGGTCATTCAGGGCAACAAAATGATGCATCTTACCAATCTTTCAAAGATGGTCAACACTTTAACGATAATTTCTCTCAGGGACTGAGCTCTGACTGTACTTATGCCTGTACATAGATGACTTTGAGATTTTGTAATCCATTAAGGACATCACGCAAAAAGCATAAAATATGGGCAGTTCATCATTGTCTATCGCTATTTTTGTAAGAGTGATTATGTGAAGGCCTTTGGCTATGAAACAATTTTTGAGCCTCCTGTGAATGACCTCATTACTTTAGAGTAACAGGGTGTTTGTCAATCACCTGGAAACATTTGTTAGAGGCACAATGCAATATGTTGTTGCAGACAGTCTCGGTGCACATGCTTTGGCAGGTTTTGTTGAAAAATTTTCAGGGGAATATTTTTATAGGTTTTGCACTGCTACACGCACAGTTTATTCAGTCAACAAAAGTCAGAGATGGTGTTTTTTCCTCTCAGATGTAAAGAGCAGCATAAAGTACATGTGGCAGATGCATGTGAGAAAGGAGAAGCATGTTATGGAGCAAAAATGCTTGACCTTTATATGAGAACCTCTCATACTTTAAAGTCACTGCAGTTTTTCTCCCAGATGTTGCCGATGATATTCTAGAGGGTTTAGTGCCTGTTGAGTTGGATGTTTTTAAATATTTATAAAGAAAAAATATTTCACGTTTGAGCAGCTCAACAAACCGATTCAGTGGGGAGATAAGACAAACCACCATCATATTCCAGTCTCTTTTGCAAAGAAAAAAAATATTGGGGGAAACGCACATGAGAATTGCCAGTACCATTAATTGTTGGAAAACTTATACCTCAGGATGAACCTGCTAGGGTCAATCTGCTGCATAATTGGAGAGCAAAATAGCAATAACATTGCAATGTGTTTCAAGTAATTTTTCCAGAAAGAAAGCTTAAATAGTAATAATACTTTCTGGAACACTACCCAGAGATGAGCAATCTCTTTGGTCCTCGTGTTTTGTTCTGGACATTGAGATTTGAAGCCAAGTATAGTTTTAAGCAAGTAGCTAAGCACAAAAACTATTTTTAAAATAAAATTTGTTCCTGGTACAATAAACACTGTCGATCCTTTGAATTGGAACAATGTTCAAGGCATATTTCATTTATAGAGGTCAGAGACTCCATGAAATTGACACTGCCTACTGGAATACCCAATTCTCCAGAAGAACTTAAATCTGAGATTAGGAAACAATGTGGGGTCACAGGCGATTTCAGGTTGATTCTTTGTCTGGAAAATCAGTCTACAATGGAAGATGGGGAAAGATAAATTCTTTAAAACACAAGCATGGTCAAAACTTAAATCCAAACCTAGTGAAAAAGCCTGAAAAGGCTGAATTCAATTTATATCCTGAATATCCGACTGGAGAGAATAAACAAAAAAGAACGACTGACATTGCTTTCAGAGGTTCAGAAAAAGGACAACAATCAAATTATTAAACACAAAATGGAAAAAAATCTAGAGAAGATGTGAGTTAATTGAAGATGAGCCTTTAATTGTTGACTTTAAAAGCCAGCTCTTGTAACAGCCAATTTTTGCATGCATTGCTTTGTTGTGCAGTGTGCCCTTTAAGAGACTATCACTTGTGGTCTGAAGAACCTTATGTGATATTGTAAAAGGAACTACTTGGCCTTACCATGACTGTGACCGCGAGCGCGAACCACCATGGAGGATCTGTTTTGCTGTACCTACTTTTTGTTAGCTCCCTTTTGTTTGTAACGCTAGCACAGGGTTGATCTCTCGTGTTTGGGAGGAGTGTATTTACTGTGTGCCAACATAAGACACCAACGCTTCCATTTTCTTCTTTTCATCTTTTCACTGCTTTATATGAGTCATCCGGGAATACGTTACTGGAATTTACATGCTTGAGCCTCAGAATTCTGTGATCCTGTTGTTGTACTCATTGTCGAGGGAGTGAAAGTTCTTCAGGTGCTTGGCAATGTCACCAAAGCTTATGCTCTTCTGTTGAGAGTCATATACAGCTTGAATCTCAGCTATCCATCAGAACTGAAATATACTTTAGAATTTTTTCAGAAGGTGCTCCTGGGACTTGATGCACAGAAAATTTCACACAACTTCCAAATTCTCAAAAACAGACTTGTTGATTGAGTCTTCATTTTGTCTTGCACTTGTTCAGATATTTTTGTTTTTTAATACAAAACTCAAAGGAAAAAAATCAAAGGAAAAAAGTGACAGTTGTTCATATTTAAATTGTTTCTGGTTTTAAAAAATGAGAAAGTGGTTACAATGGTTTTTTTGCTGATTGCACTAAAATTTGAATTCTACAGAGTTTTATTGCTTTTAGGAACTTTCAGAAAACTGTTATTAACAAATTGTGACATTTAGGCTGTTTGTATTTACTAAACAGTTTGGTTTTAATGTTAGTTAATGTTACAGATTATCAGAAATTATAGTTCTGGGCATATTACTTAAATTCACCAGACAATACATTCATTTAATGTAATATGTTTCTGAGTACATTTATTATAATGTTTTAAGAAGACAGTTGCATTTGAAAATTGTCCCTAGTGTATGAATGTGTGTGTGTGTGTGTGTGTGTGTGTGTGTGTGCCCTGCGATAGGTTGGTATTCCATCCAGGGTGTATCCTGCCTTAATGCCCATAGACGCCTGAGATAGGCACAGACTCCCCGTGACTCGAGGGAAGATCAGATATTGCGGTAGAAAATGAATGAATGATATGGACTAATTGTAAAGACCTGTTTAATGAAAAATGTTGCACAATATCTTAGCAGTTGTATATTGCAAGTAAAAATAAAATTCATTTTGTTTCAGAAAATTTGCTTGTGATAATTTATTTTTCACTTGAAGAGCAAATAGTAAATCACCTTACATACTGAATGTAAATGGAACATAACATAATTAAATAAAATGTTCATATAAATAATTTGTAATAGTAACTAAACTTAATGTTATATTTACTCAAAGAAATTTTGCCAGCTTAACATGAATGGGTTTCTTTCATACAACTAAACCATTAATTGTAGAAACTACTCAACATACTTGTGTGGACTTGACACTGATTTTTATGTAAGTGTAACAAATCGTATTTTGAGTGTACCTATGCCCTATTGCCTAGCCCCTAATTTTCTCCACCTGCTCCACATTTATTTGGTTTGTTACTTAAGTTCCCCTTTTTGCCTTTGTCCTTGTTGGACCACATTTCTTTAAGTAGTTTGGCTTGTTTTGTTTTTCTTTGCTGTTTGTCATAGTTTCTTGTTGCTGTTTGCACTGGTGTTTTGCTGTACTTTTGTATTTGCTAACATTTTTCTAGCTGTTTTGAGTTCCCATTCGGTAGTCTCTTGTCCTCTTAAGTTCCCCCATTTTCAGACTATTCATGCAAGTCAGTGTGCTTGAATCCCAAGCTGTACATTCTGTATTGTCTAGTGTTCCTCCCCCTTATTACTCAGCCCCATGTTCTGTTGCTTTTGTTTGATTAGTCTTTGTTTAGCTGATCTTTCCTCATGCTCTGTATTGTCTAGTTCTCCTTATGTCCTCTTTCCTTAGTCTCTTGAGTTTGCTTATCTCTAGTCTGTCCTGTCTATCCTGAGTTGTTTCTTGAGTTCCCTTCTGGTTCCCTGTTCATGTTTTTTGCCCTATTAGCCGTTTTGCCTTCTCTAGTTTTATGCCTCCTTTGTTTCTAGGATGTGTCTAGGATGCTGTGTCTGGTCTTCATCGGGCTTCAAACCCCGTCACCCCCTTTTTGGTTTAGTGTTTCCAAGCCTCCTGTTTGTTTTTCCCTGATGAGTGCCTTTTCCCTGTTGTTGCTGGTATTATTAGTATTGTCAATCATTGTTGCTTCTATTATTATTCTATTATTGCCTGTTATTGGTTTTGGATGAATCTATTTCCTAAGGACACTTCCTTGCTCAGACAATGAAACTTTGCATCCTGAGCATATCTCTGCATTTGGGTTCTAACGCCTCCTTGTGGCAGAATACTGTCTGCCACTCACTCCAGCAACCCAGGTTCAGCCCCCACTCTTTACACCTGACATATTACAAACCTTGGTTAAAGCCTCTGGGTATTCATAAATTTTTCATTGGCTTTTCATTGTGGGTGATACACAATTGACAGATACTTCATATCTATGTACTGATTAACTCTAAGGCTAGTAAAGTACATTTACTACGACCATCTGCAGCTGTAAGTAAACTTTTTTTAGATTACATAGCATTTCTGGGTCTTTGTCTTCAGAAAGTGTTGGTGTTTCTTAGTGTCTTCAAACAATTCCTTCTTGACAAGGTTTATTTAATTTACAAATCTACATTTTATTGACAAATGTTCTTTGTAAGATTTTTTTTTAAAAAACTAATTGCGACATTTAGTATTTACTAGTATTTTGTATTTACTAAACAGGCTGGTTTTAATGTTAGAAATTATCAGAGTTCTGAATAATTTGAGCATATTACTTAATTTCAACAGATATTATTCATTTAATGTAGTATGTTTCTGAGTACATTTATTATAATGTTTTAAGAAAACGATTGCACTTTCAAAGACATTATAAAGAATGTTTAATATCAATAGTCTAAATGTAAAGACCTGTTAAATGAAATGTTGCACAATTTCTTCGGCAGTTGTATATTGCAAGTAATAAAATAAAATGTATTTTGTTTCAGATATGCTTGTGGTTTTTTTTTTTTTTTTTTTTTTCCCACTTGAACAAATAAAGAACAAAGTAAATCAATAAAGTGTTCACTTTACATACTGAATGTTTGTAAATGGAACGTAACATGATTAAATAATGTATAATGTCAAACATTTAAACAAAAAGAATGCCTAATAATTTTTAATTTCTCTCTTCCTTTAACTCATTTTTTTATTTCATCTTAATGGTCTTCCTCTTGACCACAGGATCACCGGTTGCTATTATTATATACCTCAACAATGGAACTCCAGTGAATGTTATCTTTGCGCAGTGGATTGCTCAGAGGATTAAGGTCCTTGCTGAAGGACCCAAGGGTGGCAGCTTGGTGATAGCGGGGCTTGAACCACCCACCTTCTTATCAGTAGCCCAGTGCCTTAAACCACCAAGATACCTCTGCCTACCCCATATATTTGTCTAACGCTGCTTTGAGACATTCTCCATCGTAAAAAAAAATAAAGCACAATACAAATAAAAATATATTGAGGTGAAGTTTTTTAAAGGATGGAATTGAGAAGTGACAGTGATAAATGCATATTTTAAGAGGGAGCAGTATAGGAGATGAGGAAAGTGCACAAAAGTGGGCAATATGCTACAGTATGCAGAGGATGCAATCTGAAAAATATTGGAGACTGTAAGATGTTGGCAGGGGATAGTGTAGCTAAAGGGCTTTGAAGTTGAAGACAAAGCAAAAAAAGATGAGGAAAGAATTTAATGGTGGAAACTGAAGAAGGAATAGTGTGAGATTCACCTAGGAAGGTACAATACATCTAGACATCTAGAAAGAGAAAGAAGACAAAGAGAAGTTGTGGTGGGATGAGAAAAAAGTATGAAACATGAAAACATATGGAGAAATAGCTAGGCAAAACAGAAATAGGATTAGCACAAAAAGTAGCCAGCAGTACAAGGAGATACAGAAACAGATGAAGAGGAATTGGGCAAAAGTAAAGTAAAAGACATTTGATAAACTGTATAAATAGTTATATTATGGATAGTAAGGAAAAAGTAAAAGTTTTTTTTTACCAGTTTTATAGTTTTATAGGCAGAGAGATCGAGCTGAGAAGTATGAGCTGCAAATTAGAGCAATAAAGGAAATGTGTTGACTCTAGTGAGGTGAGGAGTATTTTAAGCAGCTGATGAATGATATAAATCAGGGATAAGCAAACCTTTTGGCTCATGGGCCAAACTGACTTTTAAAATTTGACAGATGGGCCGGGACAGCACCAGATGCATACATAGCAAACGCATTAATGATAATAAGCAATGTATCACTGTGCCTAATCACTGTGCATTACAGGATAAGGTGAAATGAATTAAGTCATAATTTGATATCATTTGATATGAACAATTCTGTACTGATCTTCGGCGGGCTGGATTAAAAGGACCAGGATGTGGCCCGTGGGACGTAGTTTGCCCATCCCTGACATAGATAGTAAACAGGGAATGGATAGGATAAGTAAGGAGGATGTAAGAGCAGCCATTACCAGGTTGTTAAAGAGGACCTATCAAAGAGTAGAAAGTCAGTTGGACCAGATAACATACCAATAGATGTGTGCAGATGTTTAGGAGAAATGCATTTTTGAGAATAAGGGAGATGTGCATTAACTACAGACACTGCATTAACAATGGGGTAAAAACATGATCGATCACACCATAAATTTATGGGACAGAGTAGTGGAATGTAGGCTAATATGAGAACGTTCACACCAAGAAAGAGATCATTGCACAAAATATGCTATAGAAGCATAGCGAAGGTCAGAAAGAGTTGCATTCTGTTTGTGGATTTCTCAAAAATAAGCAAAACAAAAAGGCATGTAAAAACAAGTCCAGTAGTTCTGGTAACGATCACGTTAAATATTAGAATTAAAAAAAGATCAATTTGACTTTTAATCTGGGCATGGAATTTGGAACCAATTGGTTTTCCGATCCAAACAGAATCGTGTAGATGAGGGAGACGAAGATGAACACACATTTGCATGCATCAACTGACATTTTCTTGCTGGGGTGAAAGATATTTTTTTCTGATATTTTCTTGGTTGCTTTGTTTTCACCTGTGTGATGTTGACAGGTAAAAGAAAATTTGACTCCCAATTAATGCTGTTTTTTTGTTGGTAAACCTGTCAAATGCATTCCATTACCTCCCCCTTGATCCAGTAAGTTTTCCACATTGGTGCTGAATCCCTGACTGAGAAAGAATCATAAAGATATATCGCCTTGGAGCATTGCAAACTGGGCAAACTGGCTATAAATTTCACAGATCTGTAGCAGACCCAAACCAAAGCTCCCTCCAGATGTTCACAGAGAAAGATTAGCATTTCCAGGTAATGTGTACAGTGCTAAATCATGGATCCTGGTGCCAGAGGCCACCCACAGTCTGGAAAGCTGCGCATAGCTTTGGTATCTAAGGATTATGTATAAGGGTTAGGTATACCATGCTTATATGGATTTGGGCTGTAATCAAACATTAAAATTGTCAAGTCTCATAGCAATGTTTTTAAACTGAATATGTTTTACTCAAATATATGCTATATTTTATTCAGAAAATAATGCACAGTACTGTGTAAAAAAGTTTTAGATAAAAGGTTTTATGTGTAAAAATGCTTTGGAGTAGGAATGCTTACAAATATAGATGTTATTTATTAATTTATTTTATCAGTTAATAAAATGGAAATTAAATTAACAGAACATAAATTCAAATAAAATACATGTTTGTTGTGATAAACCTTTGCCAGCAGAAAAGCACTAAAACTGAAAAGTAGACAGTTTTTTAAAAGTAACTCAGTCATTAGCTTGTTCCATGAACTGCAACATCTTCGATAAATACAGTAACCACAGTTCGTCTGCGGAGGTATGCTGCCTCAAACCCACCTGTCTCTTTATGTAATCTCAAACAATCTTGATACTAAGGTTAGGACTCCTTGAGGCCCAAATCACTTCCAGGACACCTCCCACAGTTCCACAAAGTTTCCCTTTTATTCTTGCTGATGCCCTTCAATCATAAATCACTTCTGTCACTCTTCCCCACCTACCATACATTTGCTCATATTCACCTCATCTCAGCCTAGCTTCCACTACTCATTCCCATAAGTACCTGGTCTAACTGATTAAAGTTATTTCCCTGTAGTTACTGCAGGTCTGCATATCTGCCTTATTCATAAAAATCTGTACAAAAATACTCCTTTACTCAGGCATACTCTCATCTTTCACCAAAAACTTGTGAAACAATCTAGTTACAAACTCCACTGCCAACTCTCCTAAACATCTCCACACTCCACTGTCATCTGATCTAACCGACTTTCTACTTCCTGATTCACCATCTCTACATCAGTGGTCCCCAACCTTTTCTGTACCACGGACCGTTTTAATGTCTGACAATATTTTCACGGCCCAATCTAAAGGTGTAGCTTATAAAAACTAAATAAAATGACAAGATCGGCATTAAGAGCTGTTGTGTTTTCTCTATAGTAATAATAATAATAATTTTACCATGGGGTGCTTGCTCTCCAAGTGGCGAACCAATTTTGAAGGCTTCATCGCCTCATTAGAGAGCCGGTCACCGCATATTACGCACAGCGGGTTTGGTGCGTGGGAATTTTTGGGGTTTGGGTTTGGGGACCACTGCTCTACATAATCCACCTATCTCTGTCATTTTCTTCATTCATCAGCTTCTAAAAATACTTCCTCCACCTTCTCAACCCACTCTCTTCATTAATCAACATATTTCCATCTGCATTCTTTTATTGCTCTTGCAGCACATCCTTCCCAGCTTTGCCTGGCTAACTAGTATGAATTGTTTTCTCCTTAGGTTCCAACATCAGATACAGCTCTGCATCTCCTTATATTCCTGCCTACTATTCTCATCTCTGCAAAATTATTTCACCAACCTTTTTCTCCTTATGCATTGCTGCACCTATTAATTTCACCACCACATCTTGTTATCTTCCTTTCCCTTTACATATGTCACACCATGTATCTTCCTAGCTGTCTTGGTTATCAAATCTTTTATAAATCTATTATTACCAAATCATCCAAAACCTCTTCACCACCACCTAGCCCCTGTCTGACATCTTCCCTGAATCTCAAAACTAGTCATCCTTCTTCAGTCTCCACTATCGTATTCTCTTATCAGTCCTCACTCTTCTCTTCTTCTTCACCTCTAAAGCCATCCTACAGCCTGATCCAGTGACTTCTCCACCCATGTTTTATGGTGAAAAAGGTTACTGTACACATGAGATGTCAGGGACAACCATGAGACCTCTTGGTGGTTTCAAAAAAGAAAAGTGGCTTGGTGATGCATGTGGCACACACACACACACACACACACACACACACACACACACACACACACACACACGCTCTCAGCAACAATCTAGGAACTAGAAAGCTCGGAGCTCACCCATTAATCCAGCCAAAAGCTCCCTTTATACCTCTACCGATCATCAAAGTGCCCTTTGAAAGGCTTAGTATGGATCTTACTGACCCACTCCCAAAGTGTGCCTGCTAACCACGAGTATATACTTCACAGGTGGATAATGCGACCTGGTACCCCAAGGCAGTTCTGCTGAGAAAAACCAAGACAAAAAAATATCACCAGGAAACTGATGCTTCTCTTCACCTGGGTGAAAGATCTGTTGACCGCCTTAGGTACGTCTAAACTACTGTCAGATAGACTTCAATAAGTTTCACCCCATTTAAACTTCTATTCACCCCATTTAAACTTCTATTCAGGAAAAGAACCTGAGAACTGGACGTGGCCAATAAGTAATGGGAGGAACAGCTATCTTTTTAAATATGTGAAGACATGGGGAGACATGGGGAGCCTGACGCAAAACATGAGTTAACACGTGGAATAGGTGCAAGTTGAGCAACAAAGGACGTATAACTGCCTCGCCGAACCAAGGGAGTTCAAACCAGGTGATTATATGATATATAATATACCATATACCAAATATACCATTTACTTTTTGAAAATGTGGATTGAGACAACCTTGTCCTGTCAGCATGTTGTACCTCCCTGTGGAGATAACTCAATTATCCCCTAAGATTCTCTATGGAGCCTAAGATTGTGTAAGGACTTTCACGACCTGTTTGAGCACAAAGGAAGTGCTCCAAGGAAAGTTCATCTCCAGTCTGGACCTGACAAAAGGTTACTGCCAAGTAGCCCTCTCCCCAGAGACAAGGGTAAACACAGCCTTCAGAACTGCCAGCAGACACTGGCAATACTGGGTTGATCCATTGAGCGAGGACAGGGCACCAGGTACTATCCAGAGGATTATGGTCCTTCCTGCACCCAAAACAATCTAGACAATGGGTCATACACTCAAAAACATGGGTAGTCCACCTACATCACATGAGGGAAGTGCTGGACGAGATAACTGCAAACTTAACTGCAAATCCATTGAAAAGCCATCTTGCTTTTCATCAGCAGGTGCCTGTTGAACTCATTGCTTCATCTTACTACAGGACTTCTCATTCCAGGTACCACAACGGTCAGGCACAATGCACTGAAATTCGGATGCCCTATCTCTGGGCTCGGACTCAGATGGCAGTGTGTTCAGGGCTGGGGGAAGGTGTTGACGGACCAATGGATCTGAACAGGCAGCGCCACATGAGCACCCATATAATGTAAAACTGTGGTACACATGTTAAGGGGGACATAATTAGGCACAGCAGGAATTGGAACACTCGGCACTAACTGGGTCCTGGAGTAATGGTATTTCTATTTCTCCGTTTATCCCTAGAAGCAGTGATTTATGCAGCAATGGCAGCCCTGTAGTGATGACTCTAGAATCTTCCCTTCCCTCCAACTACATTATTGCTGTGCTCTTCCTTCCAAATTACCCCACATACCATTTCTCTTTCCAGTCACACCATGGCAGAACAATTTAATACCTCCACCAATGTTTCTGACCTTACTATCATTTAACTTGGTCTCCTAACGTGTGTTAACTCGGTCACAGAATGTCTACCTTTATCCACTTTATCATATTTTTTTGACTGGTCGATCGCAAAGGAATTGTGGGTAGATTGCATGGCATTGAAAAAAAAAGTTGCCGCCAGCCTATCACCCGTCCTCACAATGACATCTGACCTGACCTTTCTCTGACACGCGTCACTGTGCATGCGCATACAACTGCGCTAAGTACTATAAAAAAAGCTAGTGAATAAGAAAGGGGATGAAAATGAGTGGAAAAGCTGAGTTGTTGTTGCAGGAAATAGGAAACGTGAGATGGCTAAGTCGGGGGAAATGCCTGGAAAGATTTCGCGAGCTGTTGCCAGAGATTAAGGAGTGTAGAGCTTTAGAGATTCTAATTTCTTTGGATCTCAACATGATGTCTAGCTTTTGAGGATCTTTTGGTCTCCTTCACTTTGTCAGTCAGGTTCTATTTAAGTGATTTCTAGATTGCGAACAGGTGTGGCAATAATCAGGCCTGGGTGTAGCTAGAGAAATTGAGCTGCATTTTGTGTTTTCTCCTATATTTGATTAATATCTAAATTTGAGTGATGATCTGAAAGTGTGACAAACAAATAGGAAATCAGGAAGGGGGCAAACACTTTTCACACCACTGTATTATTGGTGCCTTTAATATACATTTTGGCATTTATACAATGAGGAAGACACCTTAAAAACAATTAATCAAAATGTTATAGGACCCACTCATAGTAAGGAACACATTCTTGATTTAATATTAACATTTGGATTAGATATAAAAAATATAGCCATAATTCCACAGTCTGAAGCTATTTCAGATAACTACCTTATCTTCTTTCAAATCTGCCTCAGTCATAATGTACTTCCCAACTATTGCCATCTTTCCAACTATAGGCTAATATCAATCCTCCCCTTTATAGTATCTTCAAGATTCTTGGATTGGTTGTAGCACAGCAGTTACGTTCACACATACTTAAGAATGTTTTCGAAATGTACTAGTCAGGATTTCAGCCTCATCTTAGCACAGCAGAGACAGAACTGGTTAAAGTGGTAAATTACTTGTTATTAGCCTCGGATAAGGGCAGTGTTTCCTTGCTAGTGTTGCTTGATTTTAGTGCAGTTTTTTGACACCATCAATCACAATATTTTATTTTCTACACTAGAACATGTTGGAATAAAGACAGTTCTCTCCTGGCTTAGATCTTATTTGACAGAATGTTATCAGTTTGTAGATGTAAATGGTGAGTTCTCCACACCCTCTGTGCTCCACAAGGATCTATGTTAGGCCCTCTACGTTTTTCTTTACATATGCTGCCTCTTGTTGAAGTTATATATAAACACGATATTAGCTTACATTGCTCTACTGATGATATACAGTTGTATGTTTTAGAAAAAAACAGATCAAAGAGATCAGCGTAACAAAGATCAAGAGTGTGTAAAGGACACTAGTTCTCACCATATTTAGAAAATATCACCACAAACAGTCTACATTGATTTCCCATTAAATCCCACATTCATTATAAAGTACAACTTATGAGGCATAAAACACTTAATGGTCTCACACCCAAGTATCTGAGTGAACTTCTATACCATTTGATCCTCCACAAACACCATACTTACAAACAACTTACTTACTTTTTACTTATTGGTTAGTACATCAAATAATGAAGAGTACAGCAGGGGTCTGGAACTGTCCCCAACCGTGTCTTTAACTTTTTCACAACACGGACACTCAATAATATATCTCTCTATCTCTCCCTCTCTGTCGAGTTATACATGCCCCTGAGGGACCAGTGTTCCTGCCCTTCTCCTCGGACCTGCTCAGTGGTCTCAGCATGCCCCTGGATGGCATTCTCTTAGATTGCCGAACAGCATCTATACCCTTTTCATAGCACAGAACAACATGACACTGTAGAACACTACACCTCCTTCCAACAATCAGGTACTTTGTCTTTCCACTGTTGATATGAGGAAAACTCTAAGCAGAGTCAAACCACGGAAAGCTGCCAGGCCAGACAATATTCCTGGCAGATGCTCTGAGGATGTGCAGACTAACTGGCAAATGTTTCAACATCTAACCATCGTCCCCACCATCTGTGTCCTGCCTCAATGACTACCATTCTATTGCACTCACTCCCATCAGCATGAAGTGCTTCGAGAGGCTGGCCATAAGGCACATAATGACCATTTTTGCATAACATATAATACTCAGCACTCTATCTACTGTGTCTTGTCTTGCATTTTGTGTTTTGTTTTTAGTTTTAGCATCTATAGATCTGTGATCTGTAGATATGTGTTCCATTTGTTAATTTATTTTGGACTCCAGTTTGATGCAATCACTCAAAGTTTCAGATACGTTGAAAGTGAATTACCATAATATGCAATGATATCTGAATGTAAAGGTGAAGCTTTTTTGTGGTTCAATTTTTCGTTTCATTAGAAAGTAAGTAGTAAATAAAAACACACATTTATAAACAAAATTGTATTAACCAAATGGGTCTGAAATATGTAAACAATTTATGTTATTTAATCAATTACATTTGTGACAATGTAAACTATTAATTAAATTTTAATTTCCTTTTTTGCAAAAAATGTGTATTTATATAAAAGAATCACATATACAGTGAAAATCATAAAGCTACATTCTTTGCTGTGAAGCATATGTGTCAAACACAAAGATTTGCCTTCTTAAGCTTATCAGCTTATCAGATGGCATGAGAATGTATGCAAATGCGAGGCCATGGACATGGACACACCTTCAGGTTTCTTTGTCTTCAGAAACCATACTGTTTGTGTATGTTGTCTGTTCAGCATGTGCTGGTTAAAATAAAAGCTTTAGTCATTCAAGATCTACCAGAATGTCCCTGTGTCTGCTGTCATGGCACGCTCAGCATATGGTTGCTTGTTTATATGATGATGTCCCTGGTGGAAGAAACAAGTGTGGGCATCTCCTGATGACACACCATTGCTTAAGAAGCTGAAACTCCTGTCAATACAGCAGACTGTCAGCTACCCAGCCGGAACCTGGCCCAGCCAGACTGTGAAATCAAGCCCAGAAACAGCATAGTTGTCTATTTGTCTAGCATATGTCTAGTTAACCTTTAACCTTTCTATGTGGTTCAGACCCCAGTTTCTGACTCTGGGTCCCACTCTAGACATATGTTGTCATCACAAGATATTAGCGACAGGCACTTCCCTCATGGGCCAGAGAGCCTATTTAGGTGGCCATCACGCGCAAGTAATCAGAAGAGGCCATCTTCTCAACTGGCTCATCAATGAACGGCCCTGATATAGTTCCTCCAGCACTTAAGTGGCTACCATATCATAATGTGTGTGGACAACACTGAAGTAGCCTTACAAAAATCTGTTCCTCAGAGAGATTTATATTTTACTAAATATGAATATGAATATGGTTGAAGACCTGCTGTCCAGACAAGCTGTAAAACAACATGGGGCAGTGGAACCTTCACCTTGAAATGGCCAGTGAGTTTTCCTAAAGACCTTATGAAGCAAAGTTGAGTCTCTTTGTTCATGGGAGACAGCACAATGCCCCCTCTGCATCTTTCCAGATCTCCAGGATTAGACACAATAGCCCATATGTGGCCATGATGGCATCCTCAAGCATTTCCACCAATAGTTGTGCTTCTTGGAGTCCTGTTGATGGTCCATCAGAAAGTCCATCCCATCAGTCCATCCCTCCTTACTGACAGTGACTTTTTGACTGAATGTGGTTCTCAGATTTAATATCACACCTGAGAACAGATAGGAAGAGAGAGATGTTGTTCCTATGCAGCAAGTATGTGATTTAGTAGGCTGGTCCTCCCTGAACCCATTCATCAGGTCGAATCATTTGAATGCCTATGCTACACCAGAGTCGCATGTCCTTGAATTAACATTCCAAAGCCATGCCTGAGACCTCAATGTCCAAATGCACACACAATTGGTATTCTTGTTCCCATAGCGTTATGAAACAGCATTAAGTGTATATTTTAATAGGGGACATTTCAGTTTACTTTACTGTAAACCTATTTCCTGAAAAAGTTCTAACAAGAGACTGTGTTACAATGACCTACTCTGGCATCTCTGGATGTATGTCTATATTCAGTCTATTTATGGCCCATTCTGATGATGTCATCCACTGAGGTGCTTAAAGAGAAATTCTTTGCATAATTGACACATATGATTCACAACCTGGTCAAACAAAGAATGTTCCCATAGAATCCTGAAATGCTTTTTTCAGGGTTATATTGAGTAGCTACATACATTTTATACACCAACTTTGATTTTTTTTTGTCACTTCCTTTCCCTGAGTTAACTTTTTTGTATTGTTATGTTTTGTTTTAATCATTAACCTCATTATTTAGGCTCAAAAGACTATGTGGCACCCTCTATCCGCAACCTTTTAGTTTGAGTGGAGCACTAGGTTCTAACTGCGTGTCTCTCAACTTAGTATTAGATTCATAAACATATCAGTCATGCTCTAACCTTTTGCAATCATGAATCTTTCCTTGAGAGCATGGGGGTCATAAAACAGCAAACGGTCTCTTCACTTGCATGAGCCCCCATCAGGCGTACACTCACCTTACACTCACAGTGCAGGAACAAGGAAACAATTTCAGACAATCACCATCACCATCATCTGCTAGGAACAAACACATTCTAAACCAATGCATCACTACCAAACTTTATGATTGAACTCTTAATGGAGAAATGCACAAGTTCAAGACTTATGAATTCCCAGAATTTCAAGAATTATATTAATAAGGTTGTTCTCAAAATCTTTGCAAACATTTCAACAAAGATTCTGTATACTGTTAATGCTTTCTGGTCCTTTGCAAGATATGCCGGAGTATAGCATGTGAAATTATCTATGCCAACCAGGACTTTGGTGAGTCCTTCCAAATCTGGTTTAAAGTTCAGAAGAATAGTGAAACAGTTAATCGGCAGGAATTGAATCTAGGCCGTTCCAGCTCACATTGACCTGGTGGATATAATGTTTTGCCAGATCTACTTAGCTCAGAACTGTAAAATGTGTTAACAGACACGACTGACATCACCAGTAGAAGACAGTGATATCACCAGTGGGGTGATGTCATGACCAGGAAGCATAAAAGCTAGCCCATTCGTTAATGATTCTTCTCCCATATGGAGTCTAGAGCTCTGTAAAGAAAAGCAAATAGTTCCTAATCCAATGGACTAATCCTTATTAAAGAGAGATATGGGATGATTCTCTGGGTTGCAGAGACTATGCTCTCCCTGAGTGTTGCAATGTCCCTTATGGTAAGGCAGGTGTTGCCTACCAAGCCACTTTGAATAAAAAAACTTCATTTGGGGTAGGCAAAGTCTATAGGGGGTTAATATATATCCCATACCTGGGAAGACCAGGTATGACCTTCAGAGAGGTCAGGTCTGCAAAGTCGAGCTAAAGAGAGAAAATAGTGACTTTGAGAAATTGGAAATCAAACTGTTTAACATATTGCTGAAATATTAATTCTCAGGACTCTAAACACCATTGCACACAGTACTATTGCACTTTACTTGCACAGTATCTATTTTAGCTACTTATGCACAAACATCCATTCTCCTTGTTATTATCTAGGATTATCTGGTTCTAAATCCAGGACCTCTGAGGGCCTCCCCTAATGAGAGGGCAGTGTGTAATTTAGTACATGGTGCCCACCTCTCCTCAGTGCCCTTGGGAAAAGGCTCCTAAGGCAGCTGCAGGGCATCACTCCATCTGCTCTAAACACACAAGGTTTGCTTTTAGGGCCGAAGCTAACAAATTCCATTTGGCCTTGCGCTCTCACTTCACACTTTCATAAGTCTGTACTCTGGCTCCCAAATACTCCAGGGTACCCACATACTGAATTATATCAACATTCGCTGGTATTAGCTATTCCACATCCAGATGTCATTCTTGTCCACATGAAAGAATTGGTTAGTTAAGAATTAGTTAAGACTAATTGCCTAGAAGGGTGTGCTTCTCCAGTTCAGAGAACCACCTATCTGGGAATGGGGTGAAATTTTGCCAAAATTTTGCCAAAATTTCAACCTGATCCCCATAGAAGTTCAAAGAGTTAAGGAAGTCTAGTCACTCACCCTTGCAGTGATAGCGTAGAACCATGGGATTTTCCCACAGGGGCAACCCATACTATATAATCAAGGTCACGCAGTGTATCTCATTGGCTGGGGCATATCCTTTGATCAAATTTGTCAGGGGTCTCAAAATAGCAAAATTGTCCTTAATAAGCCAGAGGCATAACCCACAAAATCCTAGGATCTCAGAAACAATCCTGGCAATAGAATGTGTTCCACATATTTTACTTGTACCACTGAAATGGCACAAGCCACTGAAATTTGGCTGGATCCCTAAAAATTTGATGTGGCTTACATTCAAACTTTCTTCTTCCTGCCCTTGAGCTTTCTTCTTCCTGCCCTTGAGCTTTCTTCTTCCTGCCCTTGAGCTGAGCAGACGTGTCTTCTGACTGCTCCCGCTATCTCTTTTCTGCTTGCTGCTTGTGTGTGTGTATTTTTCTAAGCTCCTGTTTTTCTGCTCCTGGGATAAAACTGAAAATGGAATTAATCAGCTGGTCACTTAGCGCATTGGACACTATTTTTTCACGGAAAAGGAAAGTCCGGGAGAACCATGGTGCCCTTCGGGGACACAGCCGGCGGGGTACGTGTGGGATGCGTGGAACAGCTGGCGCCCACTGTGCCTTGAGACTCTGTCACTCGAGGATGCAGAAGATATTTACATATTTTGGACTTTGATACTGGGACTGATGCTGAGTTGGCTGGGCATTGCCCTGGTGTATCGGAAATTCTCTAAAACCGCTGATGGCAGATTGATCTTACCGCCGATAGCGGACCTAAAGCGTGAGCTCAAAGGTGACGTGAGTACCCGGTTGACGGAAGTACATCAGAAGGTGGCTCGGATGGAAGGGCTGATCGGTACCATCTCAGCCCGGTCCGAGGAAGATCGGGATATATTGGATGAGATCCGGAGAAGAGTCCGCGGCGCAAGCCCGTACCATCGGGGGCATGGCCGTGCGGCTGGATGAAGTGTCACGGATACTACATGCTCCTAGGGGTGATGATGAGCCCTAAGTGACTGGGGACATTTGGCTATTGATCCGGCAAATTGATTAAGGATTGTGAAATTGTTTTTCGGCTTTGTGTGTCCCGTGCCCAACCCAACCCCCCCCCCCCCCCCCCCCCACCTGTCTCCCGGACCCTAGGATCAGACTAAACAACTAGGCTCCTATCTTCTCTCCCAAGGACAAGCTGGGGCGCCGCGAACGTCAACAGTGGACTCCAGCTCAGACGTTTACATACATAACATCTCTCACTTATACTGATATCGCACACATTCTCCAACCGTCTGCTCGCCACTCTGCTCCCCCACCCTGACTGTCTTTGAAAAAATACCATCACGTGACCACGTGTACCGTTACCTTGTTATGTTTCGTGTTTTGTACTGTATGTATGTGTTTGCAACTTGCGATTCTTTTCACAAATACGGGTAGTGCAAGCGCCGTACAATGGCTGCATGGCCGCTTCCTGTACTTATCTTATCTATCAGCCTATACAAATTTCTCTGCATGTTGTACCGTCAGGTATGATTGTGTATATGACAATAAAAAATTATTCTATTCTATTCTATTCTATTCTATTCTAAACTGGTAAAACCCTAGTGGACAGAAATGCTGTTCCTCTGCCCAGCTTTTGCTATCACAATTTGATAGTAGCCAATAGACTTCAAAGTCCAATACGGAGAACCATTTGCAGACCATCCAGAGCATTTTCCATTCAAGGAGTGGTATATTGGTCAGATATAGTTTGAATTCAATGTTTGGAAAACAAATACTGTACCTTCTGTATACACAAGCAAATAGCTCCATCTTTTGCCCGTCCAACATCCCACTCTTCAAATAAAATAGGAGAAATAGGTGAAAACACTAAACTTACAAAACTTCAGGATCTAACCTTTTTTGGGACAGTTGGAACATGAGGCATAACATAAGAGAGGAGGTAGCTCAGTGGTTTAAGGCGTTGAGCTACTGATCGGAAGGTCAGCGATGGAGCCTGGGGATCACCAAGGGTTATCCTTGGGTCATTGAGCAAGGACTTTAATCCTCTGTGCTCTAGGGGCACAGTATCATCATGGCTGACCCTGTGCTCTGACCTCATCTTCAAAACAAGCTAGAATAAGTGAAGAAAATAATTCCCCTTTCCCTAAAGGGATCAATGAAGTTTATATATATATATATATATATATATCGATATATATATATATATATATATATATATATATATATATATATATATATATATATATATATATATATATATATATATATATTAGTATATATATATAATCTCACTCAACATTGCTGAATACCACTATATTCAGGGGAGATCAAAACGAGACGGTAAACCAACTAGTTTACCCTACAGTAGCACTGAGTGGCGTTTCCGGATCGAAAATGGAGCTTTGGCATCTTTAGCCCATCTTTTCCATGTGCATGTTCACCCGAGACAGCTGTGCTCATGCATATGACAGCCAAACATTATTACATTACATTACTGTCTGAATTATATCCGCTCTGTACATGTACCTTGCACAATGACGAAGTTGAAGGCAATCGAATCTACTTATATATTCAACCACCTTCGCGACCTAGGCTTGCAGCAATTTCTACAGCAAGACCAGGCCACCAGTCATTGCCATGGCCTGATGATATTTGAAGCAAGTGGCCTCAGAATAACACCAGGAATCAGTGCTCAAGAAAGTGGAAACATGGCAAGGGCAGGTGTATCCAGCCATCCAGCTATATGGGGTAGTCATGTTTTGAATAGATAGAAATGATGCATGTCTGTGTGGTGGTGTGTGTGTGTGTTTGTGTTTATATCGACACAGAATGGTGCAAGAACAACAGTAGCTCTCTGGCCATGTCCCTGTAACAGATTTTGACCAATAGGTCATTACTTTTTTATTTATAAGTGGATAAAGACACATTTGGTCATGTAAGCTGCAGGAAGGGAAGCAGACAATCAAGGAAGAACTCTATATGTCCCAATCCAATAACAGTTACAAATAACAGAAAATATGCAGTCAAAGACGTTGATTATACAAAAGAGTATAAAATGAATGATATCTAGTCCTAAAATATAAATAAAAAAAAACAAAAGGAAGGGATATTTTAACAAATAGCTGTTTAAGAAAACTTTTACAGTAGACAAATTTTATTAGATTAAATAGGGAAAAAGGAAAGAGAGAGGGAAATAGGAAAATACATAAATTACTAGAAGATCAGGGAATCAGGGAATAGCCCCATCATCATATGGAACAGACATGAGGGTGAAAAAAATTATCTCATGTTTTTTTTAACTTAAAAGCTTAAATGAAGGCATTATAAATGTCTATAAATTTCCCCAGAATTTCTCTTAAGATGCTTTCCAGGTGTGGGTGGAAAAACTGCCAGTCAATATCAGCGATCATGAAGATGAAAAGCCAGCCTGTAAGACCTACTCCCAGGCACATGGAGATTGGAAAAGGATCACTTCCCTGTAGCTGGTAGCTTCCCAGCACAAATCAATAGGATGTTTGTGAAGCCTAAGACCACAGCCACTTAGGGTAGTGAAGAAAGAGAATCACGGTGGAAAGAGAAGATGAACACAGAGACACTGCAATAGGCCTGGAGAAGAGGGAGATGGAAGTTCCAGAGGATGTAAACAGCTGCCAGCTACATTTTTCTGATGGACACATGGATATATTCACCATAAGAAATGAAGCAATGAAAATAGTAGGCCTCTTCCAGAAGAAAAGGAAGCAAAAAAAGGGGATTTTTCAACTTTTTCAATTGACAAGTCAAGAAGTATAGTCAAGAAATTGATTCAAGAAATCAGATCAAGAGCAAAATTCTTGAAAATCCCTTGTCATGATAGTTAGTAAAATACATACAGTTAACAGTATTAAAAAAGTTTAAAATGCCAAATTTAGACCGAGATGTGTTCATGTCTTAGGACCAAATAGCAACAGCACAAACATTTTATTTCTTATATTAAAGTAACAAGTAGTCTAATAAAATTGACCCCAACCACTTCTGTGTACCATAACCACCAAGATACAAATTTCTGTTTATCTGTTTATATCAATAGACCTACACTACCACATCATTTATTAAAGGCCCAACGATATTCAGTCGAGTACTGGTAGCGAGCATGAGTTAGGAGATTCCTTTCAAATTCTAAACTGATTATATATTAAAGATAATAGCTCAGAGTGAGCATGTAGTGGATTAAAGGTAGCCATAATGCTTAGGAAATTTACTTGTGGCACAGTGCCATAACATATAGACATTTGGAAAAATCAACAAAACCAAGAAGTGTAGAACAAATGATATAATTCATTAACATGGCGAAAACCATCAATAAACAATACTCAAATCCATGCCCAATGCTCTGGTAAATAAAACAGGGAATAATATATAGATAGATATTAAATTCTCATGCATTAAATGGTCTCGCTCCACAGTACCTGACAGAACTATTAGAGCCTTATGTTCCACCACGCCTGCTTCGATCAAAGGATGCAGGCTGTCTGTCAGTACCACGTATTAGGAAAATTACAGCGGGGGGGGGCGGAGCTTTCTCTTACAAAGCCCCAAAGTTATGCAACTCCGATTAATGTTGGAGAATCAGACACAGTCTCCGTGTTTAAGTCCAGGGTATATAATAACTTTCTTATTTAACCAAGCTTTTAGTGAATAGTCCTACCTTAGATAAAGGAGTAGATCTGGGGGACACATGGATGTTGAATATTATAGTGATCTGGTGTGTTTAGTTGCTGTCTGTCTCACTTTCATTAATCACTCAGGTTTGTGGTGGTGAGAGTGACCGTTTGTTTACACATCAGGAAGCTCTCATGTCTGTGTTTCCCTCTGATTCTCCTTTTAGTGTCGCTGTTATAGTTAATCCTGCCGGAGTCCACGTCTGCACTCGACACTAAATATACACACTCCCATACTGCAACTATCACCGTGCCTAAACACTCATTTCTCTTTCCTTCTTTCTTTCTTTCTTTCTTTCTTTCTTTCTTTCTCTCTCTCTCTCTCTCTCTCTCTCCATTGAGTTACCTGTCTCACTGCTGAGCTGGCAGTGATCCAGACCCCCTCTGCACTCTGGTCCTGTCTGACTCTCATGGTGACCCCATGGTGACGCTTCGGCTTGCTCAACAAGAAACAATTAGGGTCAAACTGATTTTCATTTTTCATTATATATTATGTTCCATTACGTATTATGTAAAGCTGCTTTGAGACAATGAGCAATTGTAAAAAGTGCATTCAGTTAAAATGAAACTTAATCCATTTAACCATTATTTAGCACTAGCATCGTATTCAGATTGCAGAGAACTCTGTGTTCACAAAAAGCATCCCAATAATATCACAACACTTGTAATAAATGTTATGAAGATAGACATATGATTAAAAAGGGATCAAAAAGGAAAAGGATATAATAAAAGGGGAAAGTTCATGAAAGGGCAACAGTATCAGCATGCATGCATTAAACAATATTCAAATAGAATTATAGAACATTTAACATTATTTAACGCACTTGAGCTTGGTCATTGACTTGTGCTTTGCTGTTGGGGAGGTTTTTCTCCTGAGGGCATTTCGGTACGGGACTGACCTGACTGCAGTAAAAGCTGTTTCACTACTTCTCAATCTCTTCACTTGGTTTGTTAATATATTATTGGAAGTTTAAAGAATGAATGGTAATTGATCAGTAACTAATAAATGAAATTACAACAGAGTCTGGACCTCTGAAGAAGGTCACAGGTTGACAATTTTGCCACTAGTTGGCCCTTGAGCAAGGCCCTTACACTTTATCTGCTTAGCTGCAGTTGCTCTGGGTAAGGGTGTTAACCAAACAATGTAAATGTACAAGATGTTCCCTTTCTTGCATATGACGTCAAAGCGGTTGATTATATATGGCCAGTAGTATGTTTCAGAACAATTTGATCCCATTTTGCTTTCAGCTTGTACTGTATCACTGGCATCTGACTTATCTTTCTATCTTTCTTTCTTTCTTGATTAGGTCATTTATTCTCCTCCCATAAGTCATCCATCAGTAAATTCCAGGGTGAGTTTTTTCTCCTTTGAATTATTTTTATGTATATTTTTAAATCAAAGTTTTTGTATACATTTTTCCCTCGGTAATGGATATGAATTCTAAATAAACAAATAAACTTCTGACATGTAAAAATTTTCATTCAAAATTAAAAGAAGAGCTTACATTTTTTATTTTTGGAACCATTCGAGAACTGCTCTGGGTCAGGTAGTGGCTTAGGTGGTTTCTAGAGATAAAAAAAAAACAAAACAAAACAAAACAATGCTTCCTGTAACTTTTAGAAGCACATTATTTGTTTCTTGTGCTACTTTTTAAATTGACCATTGTAGAAGCAAGACATTTTTCTTAATGTTCCTACCATTTTGGGTATACTCTTGGCTGGTCTTGGTGGTGGTGTTACCAGTCTTTGGGGATTTAAGTTGAGAGACCTCTCTGGGTAGCCTATACATATAAGACTGTGATTAAAAACATTGCATTTACAATATTTAAGTAGTGTATTCAATAGATTTTTTCAAACAGAATACCCACCAAAAAGGCATTGACATTAAATGCAAAATGAAACTGCTAAAATCTGTGTAATGTTTTAACAAGAATTACCAAGGTATACGTTCTCTTCTACATGCCGATGTTGAACTTTGATAGTTGGACGCTCACAAGGGGGAGCTTCATATGTATCACCATCTTCCTCATTCTACAGGAACATCACCAGAGAAACGAAAAAATACTGTAAAGTTTTCTTAGATATCACAATCTGTTACAGAACACTCTCTAATGTTACAGGGCACATTTATTTTACCAGTATAACACAACTAGCTAACATTAAAACCTAAGTTACAGCTATTTAGCCTGGATGCAGTGAACACAGTGAAGGTGTGGGCTATTACTTCTCTAAGGCTATTTGCAGGATAATGACTGGAATATGTTTGCCTCACTTGCCACACTGGATTCTCATACAGACACGAACATGCTTCCGTTCTGAACTATATCTGCTAAATGCTGTAAATGTAAATATCAACATGAGCACTGACAATGTCATGACCATTAAATAAATGATTTTTTAATCAGAGTGGTAAATTAACTTCTGATTATCTCACAGAAGTGATTCACAGACACGACTGAATCAGCAGCAGCTCGCCCTCCATGAGCAGAGTGAGGGGTATTAAAGGAGTTCCAGGAGATGGCAAGGCAGATAATGTGTAATGGCAAATCTTTCTCGCTATCTCTCTTTAGTCAGCAGAGATGGCAGCAGCAGAGATGTAAAAGACTCATCTGCCTGTTCTTCACTCAATCTCTCAACGCAGAGAGAGATTCACAAGCTTACCGTGCACTCCCTCGTAAGTTAAGGGAAGCTCTCAGCCGCTTGTAAATTTCTTCTTCACCATTTGCAAACATCCAACAGCAGGCAGTTACATAGGCACTCGCAAAAGGGATACATGCAGCTTCAAGAGAGCTTCTTGACCTGAAGAGCAAAACGGCCAATAGATGGCCTGGGACCTCCTCCTTCTGTACGTACTCTTTGCCGTGAGGGAAATTCCAAAAGACTCGAGAGGTTTCACCCCATTCAAACTCCTCTTAGGGAGGACTGCAGGATGGTAGCAAGGTCCATACATTATAATTATATAAATTTCACTCAAAATATCTTCATTTAATATAACCTTATTATTTAATGTATACAACTGGGTTAACTGCGTAAATTTACATTAATTTATTATTGTGTTAACTTTGACAGCCCTAAAATAGTTAGGTAGTAGGTCTAAACTTGTTTGCATGTTTGCCATTTGATACTAAAGCCCATGTGAGGCCGCATATTCCCTAGATGAAGTCACACACGAGACGGTATGAAGTTGGATTTAAATTTCTGTGTTTTGTGTCAGGGAGTGGCTGGCAGAAGGACCCAAAAGCATTATGAGGACAAGCAAAAGAATGAGATTTCTATTGGCAAAAATGGTCTGTAACAAGGGCAATGCAAGACTCAAGTCTGGAGGAAACCAAAACTGAAGGAAAATAAGCTTCCACAAGTGGAAAAACTGAAAAAAAGTGTGGAATACTATATATACAGAGGAAAGATAGACGCTGTTTGGAAGGGGTGATCCTGAGGATGTCTTTGCACCTTGAAGACACTACCCCTCCTTCCTAGGCGGGCTCCAGCCGGCTCACCAGGCTGCTCTAAGCGGTCCCGGTGAAATGAGAGGTGAGCTCAGGGTCCAGGATGTGGCAGGCAGGTTCCAAGCAGTGGAGTGGGCAGGTACCAAGGAGTCTAACCTACCTGGGTTGTGTGGACCAACCTACCTATGAAGCACACAGAATATACAGGGTATCCATGAAATGGGCAGGTCAAGGAGTGTCGGAGAAGGGTACTAGAGTACATGCCTGGATGTGTCTGAGTTGGGAGATGTGGATGGTCGGGTGAACACGTAGAATTTTGAGAAGTTTATAGGCATACCTGGCCCAGAGGAGTTTCTTGGACCAGGTGGAGCAATCGTAGGAATCCTGCTTAAGCCTTTCTGTCTGACCATTGGTTTTGGGATGAAAACCTTAGAACAGAGTGTCAGAAAAGTTCAGGAGGTGACAGAATTCCTTGCAAAACTTAGTCATGAACCAAACAGTGACAATGTCTGGGTAGACTATGCAGGCAGAAAACATGCTGGAGGAGAAGCCAGTTTCCTTAGTGGAAGGAAGTTTAAGTACAAGAATGATGCGATCCAATTTAGAAAGCCTGTTTTGGGCTTTGACCTGGAGGGTCTCAGGCAGAGGCTCTGTCATAGTCAACAGCACATGAGGCATGAACTGGGTGACGGAAGAGAGCAAGCAGAAGAGGTGATCCTGGGAATATTTTGTAATTGTCTGGTTTGGACTTGTGAATGTTCTAATTGTATGTAACAAATTTTGTATAATGAGTGTTTCTGTTTGTTAATTTGACCTTGGCCCACATTGAACTCATAAAAGATATTGAGATATTGTAAAACAGATCAGTCTACCACAGGGGTGGGCAAACTACGGCCCGGGGGCCACATCCGGCCCTTTGGTCCTTTTAATCCGGCCCGTTGAACTGCTTCGGCTTCTTTGATAATAAACGCACAGCAGTGCTGACATTGTTGGAGTATGCTCAGTCAGAAAAATTAAGGAAAAATACAGCAATTTATTTATTTATTTATTTATTTCCTTTTTCTTTAATAGAATATCCTTATTCTTTTGGTGGCATAACGAACATGATATCATTTACCGCTCTTTACAAGTGGAAAAAATTTATATTGAACATGTTCAACGTTATTGTTGGTTCGGCCCACGAACACACCTCAGGTTTCTCATATGGCCCTTTGGAAAATATAATTGCCCACCCCTGGTCTACCATATACTTCAAGCATCTTATATAGAAAATCCCGTGCTTTTAATCACACTGTATAATCACAACCCTTCATATAATTCATCACATGATACATACAGTTAAGAGTATGATTTTCAATACTGTAAAATACATTTAAAGTGATATTGGTGTAGGTCTCTTGCTTACTCAGAAATCTATTTATTAATTTATTTAAAGTCTGTTTTCTCTTCTACAGGAATGAATTTAACTATTAATATATTACTTATACAACATTTTGTAACAATTAATTATTTTTCATAAAGGTTTGTTCTCAAAACTCTACTTCCTTGTACAAGTAATCAGACAGCATGCAAAGAAGAAGGAAGCAGGAAAAACAGAAAGCATAATTGGCAATTGTTTATCTGAATATGTTTAGTACATTCAACAACTGGTTATTAAATGCTGTCCCAAAAATAAACTTCTATTCTCACATTATGCAGTTAAAACCTTTCTGCATTGTGTTTAAAATGACAAAATTCTGAAAGTTTTAAAAGTTTGGTTTAGTACATTCTGTGGTAATAAGCACACTTGGTTTTGCATCAAATTTTCATATTAACACAAAGAGGCAACTTTTACGCAAATAATTTAAACTGTGAAACTGCAACAAAAACAGCCGTGGCACAAATAATAACACGTATATGGGCAATATTCATTTCATATTCAATATGCATTTTATAAAGTCCCAGTCTTGCGAGTCTCTCTCTCTCTCTCTCTCTCTCTCTCTCTCTCTCTCTCTATATATATATATATATATATATATATATATATATATATATATAGAGAAAGACTTTAAAATAAAACAAAGTAGGCTTTACATTTATAAATGCTCTTCATAATTTATTTATTGTATTAAGTAGGTAACTCTAATATAGGTTATTCTGCATGAAAAAAGCTATGAATATACAGATTCAATATAAGCAACATCTTTACAGTCAACAATGAATGTAACGTCACCTTAAAAACCTGTCAGTAACAATCTATAAAAATTGTTCCAATTTTAAATTTCATGTTTATATTTCCCTACAAAAACATTTCATTATTTCATTATCAGTATTTCATTATTTCTTTTTATGATATTCAATAGTTGAATTATTTTGATAAATTATTGTACTAAATTAAAATTACATTTATCAAATAGACTACAGGTATTTATTTGCACCTCAAAATAATTGTACATTACCATGTTCACAGCACGTTCCCAGTCCACATAAGGAACTTATATTTCACAGCTTGGACTAGTTGTCAAATATACCTGTGTAATGGAAATGAGATCGCTAGGCTATTTGCATATGCCTGGTACATGGGTGTAATAGTTACTTATCAACAAATATTATCAGAACATGGATTTTATTTCTCCTCATATAACAGTGTATCTCAGGATCATTATCAAGGTGTATGAAGCCCCAAGCAATTATTATTGATAAAATATTATAGTAAGTATAGTAAGTATTAAAGCTAAAATAAGGGCATTCTGTCGCACAAGATTGTATCAGTTACAGTTACCCAACATTATATATATGTATTAATTTATTGCTCATTTGGGTTCAGTTAATCTTGCACAATTGTAACCATATGTTTTACATTACATAAGAATATTTTCTGATATTCACAATTCAGATATTACAATTCACAGACATATGGCTAGATATTATACCTCAGCCATTTAGGCAATAACACAATGTTTAGACTAAATTTGCATTGAAAGCAAAGTTACATTAACATTATTAGCAGGAAAATAATATAGAAGGTCTGAGCAAGATGTCCAGGGTTTTTTCTACTCCGATAAACCCAAAGTACTTCATGAATTTTGTCACTGCTATGCTGATTGTTGATGTTTTTTCTTACAGTAATAACCATAGAATACTTTTTACCTACCTAATACAGAAACCTGATATAGTTTGCACGTTTTTAAAAGCAAAAATTATTTATTTTAAAAATAAATCAACATTCATAACTGTTACTCCAAATTTAGTACTCCAAATAATTTATATTATTTCAGTCTAATGCATCATTAAAATGTATAATTCTTATTGTATGTATAATTCTTCTGTCTGATAGCCATAAAGCTAAAATCAGAAGCAGGTTATGTGGAATCCATAAATGTATATATCAATATGTATGTAAAAAGCACAGATGATAACGCCAAAAACGTCAATTTAAATGCAGAATGAGAAAATAGACAAACACCAAAATAGTCAAACACCATAGAACAGTCCATGGTTGGCACACAAATCACATGAAAAAACCAGAATATTATAGTCAAGCAAACAAATTACGTTCAATCTACAAAGGTAGAAAGAACATAAACGGCTTGATAAGAAGTAGGAATTCACAACATTCACAATGTGTTTAGCATGATCATTGCATAAGAAATCCAACAACAGGAAGTACCCTTTGACGTGAAAAGATTCAGAATTCTGGTGATGGTTTCCTCTGTTGGTGTAATGGTGGAATATGTGTATTTAGGCATATTTTGCAATTAGCCTGGAGTTCTTGGTGCCGAATGACCAAACTGGGGAAACCTTTCAGGGCATGAAATTAGAAGGACTATGATAGTCCATTGTACATGTGTATGGGACCAAGGTTATTGCGGTTGGTCTGCAAAATTTAGTCAGTTTGTCTAAAAACTTTTGGCCCACCCTCTTCTCTTGGGTTTGGCAGTTGCCTCTAGCATTCTGGATAGAACAGAGTGTGCCTTCCAAAGCAGCGTGCAGCACTTCCTCCCTCTCTCTCTCTCTCTCTCTCTCTCTCTCTCTCTCTCTCTCTCTCTCTCTCTCTCTCTATCTCTGTCTTTGTCTCTTCCAGGTGTGTGGACTAACCGGGAATGACAGGTTTAACAGGACTGGTGGATTCACTTTGTTGGAAGCGTTTCTATGTTCAATGTAGTCAGGAGTTAGGGCGATGGTTGTTTGGGGCAGGAAGTGGAGGTCTGGGTCATAGGCCATCCAGGTATAGGTTGACAATAGATTTCAAACACTGAGCAGAAACAGAAATTTTGTATGAGGTGCGTTTTTTTAAGATTCTGTAAGCCACATATTATAAGATGCGGCAGTCAACTGTATGGTGTTTATACTTTCTTGTCTGTTTTTTTAATCCCAATCTAATAATCTTTCTCTCTGATGTTCTAGCTGCCCCTCTATCTGCATTCCACCCACAAGTTTAATTGACTGACTGATTGTGGACCATAAATAGTAATCATATATTGGACATTATGATGTTTACATTCTCTCAAAAAATCTTTGTCATTATTATTATTGCCTTGGCTTTGACTCTTCCCCATGATTTCCTTTTGAAAGATTATGTATTTTTC
Organism: Kryptopterus vitreolus; assembly: GCA_030449085.1. Taxonomy (NCBI): domain Eukaryota; kingdom Metazoa; phylum Chordata; class Actinopteri; order Siluriformes; family Siluridae; genus Kryptopterus; species Kryptopterus vitreolus. The sequence goes on from JACRUU010000005.1 coordinate 29,606,645, forward strand.
ACCAAATCTGGTGAAATCTGGTCTCCTTTCCAGTGGGAATAAACTTTTGCTTTGCCTTCTTCTGCACAGAAGTGTGTCCATTAGGACAATTTGTTTTCCTCAAACTAAAAGAGGTTAAGTTACTATTTATTTCACTCAAAAACATATATCATTACTTACATCACCACACATAGTGTACTATAGTTTCTAGAACTGATAAGCAAACTGTTAAGTTTCAGATGAGTACACATAGTTTCTGCTTTTATTCACACAAACCATATCACATATTGAAGTTTCATTATGGTCGCTACATTCTTATAAGAGTGTATAATATGCAGAATTTCCACTACAAGGGGCAGTCCGGTGGAATGTTTTTTTTTTATGTTATGCTCACTAAACCTCCTCTATGCCACCCAATGACGATGGAGTGTGGCAGGATGGGTTCTGGTGTTAATGGCTTGTCTGTGGTGTCAATGTGACGTGTGAGTGGATACACTTTGCTATTCTTGGTGCCTAGGAGGCAGAAGTGGCAAAAGTACACAAGTTCTTCACTTAAGAAGATGTACGGTGTGCCAGCATGTCGGGAGTGGAGGGCGGAGCCGGACGGAACGAGCGCTAGGAAACACCTGAACCTGATAATCAGCACACTTATTTCTGTCCGGTGAGACAAATGAAGAGGTGAGAAACATCAGCCTCAGGCAGAGAGTCAACGGGCAGGGAGAGGAGCGACAAGGTTGGGCCAAGTTGACAAGCGCCGAATGCAGAGGTGCCGGTCGCTGAGTGTTCTCGGGTGGGCACAGAGGTCGCCTTGCCATCCCCTAGCGACTAGAGAGGACGCGAGAGAAGTGGGGAAAAGACGGGAGGACGCCAGCAAGGCTGAGTGTCTGACTGTGAGTGAAGGACGTCGGAGGGAGGCTCCCAAGCCATGAGACTGTGGGTGTGTGTACGAGGGAAAGAAAGCGCCGGGACACACATTTGCTCTACATCTCTTGCAATGTATTTCATTCTAAGTGAGTTGCTCCTAGACCCTATCAAGCCACCCGTTTCTTGTTTTGGAAATTTTGTTGCCATATTGCCAACTGTCCAGAATTCAGAAACTGTACAGTTCTTACCCTCACAAACCCTTTGTGTTACAAAGCATCTGGATGCACTACCAGCATCTTCTTCATCATAGAGCTAACTTCTCACAAATAGGATTATTATTGAAACAAAGAAAGATGAAACATTTGTTTAGTTTGTTTATACACAATTCCAGCAGTAATATCTCAAAGTAGCTAGTGTTTGCTAAAAATATGAAAATATAAAGTGTAAATGCTAACACAAGCAGGACACTCCTTTTAAACGATCAAAAATAATAGGAAATTACATCAGTACATTATGTGAAGTGTGTGAACATTGCTTGATGGATCAACCAAGGCAAAAGCAATGGAGGCAAAGAATTGTCATGGCAAAAATGGTGGAATTGGACAAGTGTGGTCAAAGATAAATGTATTGATAGAATGGGGAAAGGAATCAAAACATGAAATAGGCTGTTATGCAATTGTCACGATGAAGTTGACTAGACGTCGTAGTTTCAACAGGACATCTACAATAAATCCAAGATACAGATCTGCTTTTTTCATTAGGGTGCACATCATTAACAATAACAAAAAACAATTCCCTGTGTGATATGGTAGTGCATATTCAATCTATTTTTATGCTTTAGATTTCAGCCATACACATTGTCCTTGTTTTGCACAGACTTTGTGCATTCCATGCAGAGCTTATGGATAGTTGATCTTCCGATCTTTCGGATGGTTGATCTTGTCTCACCACTAGTATTATTCAGTTTTTTTTGTTTCAATACATCAAGATTGTGTGATATGTGATTTTGTTTTCAACAGCATCTTTGTAAGTTTATATCAATATCTTTTAGGTGTTAATTGCAGTTTATCTGGATTGCTTGTGTGAGAAACATATGCACAATAGATTTCCCTGCTATTTGTGGTGTTGAGGTGTACATGTTTGAAGTCGCACCATGCAACAAAGTCATTTGGATCATTTTTATATTCCACGGTAGTTGTGCTATCTGCATACTTTAACGTGTCAGGTTATATTGAAAGTATGTTGAAAGTAAGACGTACAGGGTAAACAAGGCAGGAGAGAGAAAATCCCCACGTTCCTGTTCCTCCCCTTTGCATGCCAACTCCGTCTGGAGCTCACTGTTCAGACTCTGTCTGAAAATTGCCTTGAGTGCAATATCATTCCATCCACTTTGTGCAGCTAGCGTCCGGAAATCAATGGCATAATCAGCAGCGGTACGGTTTCCTTGTGATAACTGCAGTAGTTGAGTGGAAATGTCCTTGCCTCCAGCAGGATATTCAAACACTTCACGCAGTTGTGCCAAAAAATATTCAAATGAAGAACGGATGTGAACATCAGACTCCCAAACCACTGCAGCCCAATCAATAGCCCTCCCAGAAAGTAATGACAGAAGAAATGCACATTTACACATGTCGGTAGGGAACTGGTTTCCATAGCATTCCACATAAATACGAACTTGACGCACAAAACCACGACATTGTTGAGCGGAGCCATCAAATTTATCAGGAAGAGCAAGTTGTACCGTGGGGTCAAAAACAAAGTATCAGTCCAAACAATCATCAAACAAAGGGGCAATCCACAGAAGTAAGTCAAAAAACAGGCAAAAGACATACACAGGCAAGCAAACAAGAATACAGAAAAGACGCTCGGTATGCAGAGTAACTGGCAATACTTCGCATCGCTCCCTCTGCTGGCTTGGCATTACAATATCATAAATCAGGCAGAGGAAAATGGAGATATTGATTTTACATTTACTTACATTCTATTTCAATAAGCAGGAAAAATATTTGTAATCATTATGAAATAAGTAAATAATAGAACACCCACAAAAAAAAATTACATGCATGCAGTAAACAAATAAAAACAATGTGTCTGAGGGGTCTGTGTACTGGTGTCCACCATGGCTGAGCTTGAATGATGTGAAGAGGGAGATGGGAAGTAGAAGGGGGAAAATGACCCCGATAAAGCCTGTCTTGGAAATCAGCAAGCTCCACAGCCAGATGGAAAAGCTGCTGATGGCAATGGTCTCTAACAGTCATGGGAGGCCTTTTACGCCTAGGTGGGTCACAGATCTAGGAGGACGAGCTGAGACACAAAATATATAGTTAATATTCTATTAATAAAATGATGATTAATGATTTATAGATAAAGGGTGTTCAAAATCATTGGAATAAAAATTAAGGATAGGTAATCGAAGTACCAAATGCCATGGCTTTTCTGGCAGTGTGGTGCATGTGACAGGAACAGCTCATTTATTTGGCAGGCTGGACAGGATCTGACTAGTTGCTACATCTATAATAATTCCTGGCCACCATACTACAAAGGCGTTGTTTGGTTTTGACAACACCCTGATTCCGCTCATAAGCTAACAGTAAAGTGCGATGTCTGGCAGCTTGAGGGATAACAATGCGATTCCCCGTAGAATCAAGTGTCTAATACAGTTTGCCATTAATACTTGTATAATCAGGACTACACAAGCAAGAAACTCTAACTGATACATTTCCTCAAACTGAGTTGTGTTTCGTCAGCTTTTGCCATTCACGAGGCGTAACAGCCTTTGATACGGCATGCTTTGCGACAAAGTTAACATGTTCTACGTCACCTGCAACGTCTGGCGGAGGGTTTACAGTGAGTCACAAAAATGAATCTGTTTGTAAATCACTTTTTTTTGTAGGGCTGCAGACTGCAGCTCAGCCTTCAATACCGAAGTGCCTGCCACACTTATCACGAAGTTACAGGCCGTAGGGTCAGACAGAGCTCTGTGCAGCTGGATCCTGGACTTCCTGACAGGCAGAAGTCGGGTGACCAGAATGGGCAGCAATCTTTCCAACCAGTAATCTTCCCAACACTGGATGTGACTCACAAGGTAAATAAAAGCTTACCTACCCATCTATGAAAAAACGCACAGAAGGACCGAAAAGGCCAGGAGCCATCGGGCTCTCCATTCAAACCTTTAATAGGCTTGTATGGATATTAAAAGTAACCATCATCATCTGTGATCTGTTTGCTTGTAATTAGTTTGTGTGTCTAAAAGGTCAATTTCTGGACTCCTGACAGCTCCCTTGCAGCTTTCGTATCGGGCTGCACTGACATTTCTAGATTCTGAGTCATGGGGAAAGCAAAAGAATTGTCAAAGGATCTGCAGGAAAAGATATTTGAAGGTATTAATGCAGTAAAAAATTACAAATGTGACCCTTATGAACAGTGAGGTGGCTTTGGTGCTCTGTACCATCTCCATGGTGGAGCCGTCAATGTTCAGCAGGGAACGATCGTGTTTTGTCCTCCTGAAGTCAACAACATCTCTTTTGTTTTGTCTACACCATCATGAAGTGCTTCAAGAGCCTCGTCATGAGGTACATAAAGACCATGATGCCCGTAACACTGGATCCGATTTCAGTGGGTTGACTCTGCTTAGAGCTTTCCTCACATCAGCAGTTAAGAGATAAAGTACCTGGTCACTAGAAGGACGTGTGGTCTTCCTTGCTGTCATGCTTTTCTGTGCTTGTTGCTCATTGTACTTTTCACAGTCACCTGAGCATTTGCCCAAAAAAACATTTGCATTGTCACTTACTGCCACATATTTAACTGCATACTATTTGTATAACTTATTTTTACTTCTAGTCTAAACATAATATATAATATACAGTGGTGTGAAAAACTATTTGCCCCCTTCCTGACTTTTTATTCTTTTGCATGTTTGTCACACAAAATGTTTCTGATCATCGAACACATTTTAATATTAGTCAAAGATAACACAAGTAAACACAAAATGCAGTTTTTAAATCAATGTTTTTATTATTTATTGAGAAAAAAATCCAAACCCACATAGCCCTGTGTGAAAAAGTGATTGCCCCCCTTGTTAAAAAATAACTTAACTGTGGTTTATCACACCTGAGTTTTTCTGTAGCCACCCCCAGGCCTTTCAATCAAGAGATCACTTAAACAGAAGCTACATGACACAGAGAAGTAGACCAAAAGCACCTCAAAAGCTAGACATCATGCCAAGATCCAAAGAAATTCAGGAAGAAATGAGAACAAAAGTAAATGAGATCCATCAGTCTGGTAAAGGTTATAAAGCCATTTCTAAAGCTTTGGGACTCCAGCGAACCACAGTGAGAGCCATTATCCACAAATGGCAAAAACATGGAATAGTGGTGAACCTTCCCAGGAGTGGCCGGCCGCCCAAAATTACCCCAAGAGCGCAAAGACAACTCATCCGAGAAGTCACAAAAGATCCCAGGACAACATCCAAAGAACTGCAGGCCTCACTTACCTCAATTAAGTTCAGTGTTCACGACACCACCATAAGAAAGAGACTGGGAAAAAACGGCCTGCATGGCAGAGTTCCAAGACGCAAACCACTATTAAGCAAAAAGAACATTAAGGCTCGTCTTAATTTTGCTCAAAAACATCTCAATGACTGCCAAGACTTTTGGGAAAATATCTTGTGGACTGACGAGACAAAAGTTGAACTTTTTGGAAGGTGCGTGTCCCGTTACATCTGGCGTAAAAGTAACACAGCATTTCATAAAAAGAACATCATACCAACAGTAAAATATGGTGGTGGTAGTGTGATGGTCTGGGGTTGTTTTGCTGCTTCAGGACCTGGAAGGCTTGCTGTGATAGATGGAAGCATGAATTCTAATGTCTACCAAAAAATCCTGAAGGAGAATGTCCGGCCATCTGTTTGTCAACTCAAGCTAAAGCGATCTTGGGTGCTGCAGCAGGACAATGACCCAAAACACACCAGCAAATCCACCTCTGAATGGCTGAAAAAAAACAAAATGAAGACTTTGGAGTGGCCTAGTCAAAGTCCTGATCTGAATCCCATTGAGATGATGTGGCATGACCTTAAGAAGGCGGTTCATGCTAGAAAACCCTCAAATAAAGCTGAATTACAACAATTCTGCAAAGATGAGTGGGCCAAAATTCCTCCAGAGCGCTGTAAAAGACTTGTTGCAAGTTATCGCAAACGTTTGATTGCAGTTATTGCTGCTAAGGGTGGCCCAACCAGTTATTAGGTGCAGGGGCAATTACTTTTTCACACAGGGCTATGTGGGTTTGGATTATTTTCTCACTAAATAATAAAAACCTTCATTTAAAAACTGCATTTTGTGTTTACTCGTGTTATCTTTGACTAATATTAAAATGTGTACGATGATCAGAAACATTTTGTGTGACAAACATGCAAAAGAATAAAAAGTCAGGAAGGGGCAAATAGTTTTTCACACCACTGTATGGTCATAAGTATTCCACATTTAGTCCACTATATTTTGGACTATATTTTGGAGATCCAAGCTCTATAGCAGTCCACCAATGGTATTTCTCTCCAAACCATGTACATCTTATCTTCATGGAGCTCGCTTTGTGCACATGGGTATTCCAGTGCTTAAGTAATTTTGGGTTTCAAAGCGTGACAGATCACAGAATTTGTTTATACAACATCCAAAAAACATCCTATGCGATTGTGTGCCTCTGGATTTGTCGTAACAGTTTTAAGAAGAACCACATACGGCAGGAAAGGTCAGGTGTGCAATACTCTTGTCTAAGCTCTGTTACCCCTATAGGCACCATTTTAAATTTTGCAGATTGGTTTTATGCATATTCAGTATGATATTTGATACAAACGAATATAGACAAATTCCCTGAATGGGGTGAATCTTTCCCATGTGCTAGAGAAAATTATGATTATTTCCTTATCAAAGTAAATAATATCATGATCTCGCATTCTACAATCAAATTACAATAATTTCTATTTATATATGTTAACTCAGAAGGCTTGCTAATATCTCAATATTAAGTGCCATTATTAACAAATGATGTTATTAAGGGCAGACAAACCAAAGCAATTATTTGATTGAATTTTTATTTTCCAGCATCCTGTTATCATCTTTACATATATATATATATATGTTTTTTGTTTTTGCATCAGCTTTTCTGGTGTGTTTATGTTCATTAGCATACAAATGGTGTTAAGTGTGTCCTAATCCTCCTAGAAGGTGGGTGCAGAGGTCTCTTCAAGACATAACCGAGTATTGCTGAACATGGAACCACCAGGCAGGAGAAAAAGAGACATGGAGGTGGTTGTTTGAGAGATGCAGACAACATGGCGGTAAGGAGATGGATGATCTATGTGGCTTTATATATAACAATCATGTGTAATATAATGTACAGATATATCTGCTAGTATCTACATTGCTTAACTACAAACATAACCTTGTACTACATACACTGCTGGGATTGAAGCTATCAGGAGAGATCCTGGCTTACATTCAACCATGTCCATTCCTGTAGTACCTGCAAATGAGATGATAATCATAAGAATCAATAAGCATCATATAGTTTGTATATGAACATTAATTGTGTCTTTACCTGCATGCTGATTTCTGTTTCCTTAATTGTCTCCTGCACTAGACTCTGCAATCTACTTTCAAATGTTTTGCTTTCTTCAATCACGATCATGGATTCTTCCCTGTGCAAACATATAGATAGAGAAAAACAATATATACATATACAATTAAGTAAATGATATCTTTAGAAAATAAAATATAAAATGTAAAACACACCAACACAGATACGTCTAACAATTGAAAACTTTAGAAAATGATTTTTTCCCTTTTATTTCATTTTTTGGGGGGGAGGGGTGTAGCTCAGTGGTTTAAGGCGCTGGGCTACTGATTGGAAGGTAGGGGGTTCGAGCCCCAGTATTGCCAAGCTACCACCCTTGGATCATTGAGCAAGGCCCTTAACCCTCTGTGCTCCAGGGACGCCGTATCATGGCTGACCCTGCGCTCTGACTCCAGCTTCAAAACAAGCTGGGATATGCACAAAAAAGAATTTCACTGTGCTGTAATGTATATGTGACAAATAAAGGTGATTCTGTTTAATAACTATTAATAACTATTTAATAACTTTTAGAACTATCTATTTAAATAATTTAATAACTATTACACAGGGAGGTGGTGGCTTAATGGTAAGGTGTTGGACTCTGGACCCGAAGATCACAGGTTCAAACCCCACAACCACCAAGCTACCCCTAGTGGGCCCTTGAGCAAGGCCCTTAATCCTCAATTGCTCAGTTGTAAGTCGCTCTGGATAAGGGCGTCTGACAAATGCTACAAATGTAAATGTAACTATCATTGTGATGTCACAGTTCCCTCCTATTCCTCGCTCCTCTCTGCCCTGGTTCCCAATCTCTCCCTCCCTAATTGGCCCCAGCTGCACCTCGTTTCTCTCCCCCTCTCTCTCTCCCTATTTAAGGCTCCCTCACGCTCTTCCTGGTCTTCTCTGTTTTCGCTAACGCCTGTGTTTTTCTGTTCCAGCTCCCTGTCCACGCTCCGTCTCTGATCTCTACCGTCTCCCGTGCTCCACTACAATCCGGAAACGAGTCTGGTCGCCGCTGATACACCAACACTCCGCTACCGGTCATAACAGAGACTTCCGTACTTCCGCATCTCCCGTGCAGGGTCGTCGTGCTCCATAACTGGATGCTCCTTTGAGTGTTGTCCCTTTTGTTATCCGTTTGCAAATAAAACCCGATTTACTTTGATCCTGCTCTCTCTGTGTGACAGTTTAATCATGTGACAGTTTAATTGATTAAACTTGGTAAATATAATAATTTAATAAATATAATAAAAAGTGTGTGTGTATATATATATATATATATATATATATATATATATATATATATATATATATAAACAGTTTATAAATGTCAATAAAAAATAGATTTTTCATTTCTTCGCCCTAACCATATTAAAATTTAACCAAACCATGACCATTACACCATTAGACCAGCTCTCCCGACCTGTGAGGATCACCGCTCTGAGCTCTGGCAGTGTACTCAGCCAAGCACACCGTTGGCACACCGTTGCTGTGAATGCTCCCTGATCCTGCTTATTATCTCAAAGAATGTCTATTCTTCAACCTCTTTTAATTTGAAAATGGAATGGAATGGTCTTCACTAAAATGGTGCATTATATCTCTCTAAATGTTTTAAATGTTGTGTTTAACGTTATTCCTTTTTATTAAAAAAAACAAATAGATTGAAATTTATATACCTCTTAACCCCTAGGCATGTATTGCACACTCACGGTTGATGGAGGATAATAAGGCTGTTAGGATGAGCTGATCTGTGCTGTAACAGTGGAGGACCAGATGATGGTGGGGTCCGACCTTCATCAGGACTCCCACTGACAGGACTTCTAACCTTGCTCTGAAAATCCCATAGATACTTGGTTCACAGTGAATCACAGTAAATTGTCTTTACTTTTGAACTTTTCTCCTAAATGAATTAACAGTATAATATACAAATATACATGTCGGCTTTCTCAACAAGAAACAATTAGGGCCAAACTGATTTTCACTTTTCACACATAAGTATTATGTAAAGCTGCTTTGAGACGATGATAAATTGTAAAAGCGCTCTACAAATAAAATTGAAATTGAATTGGAAATATATTATATTATATATATATATATATATATATATATATATATATATATATACACACACACACACACACACACACAAGGTGGAAAGAGTAATACAATCTTCTACTCAAGTAGAAAGTAGCTCAATAAAAATTTACTCAGAATCAAAATTACCCGTTACTTTTCTAAATGCATGGGTGGGGTGTGGTATTCTAGTGTAGTTAAAAAAAGGGAATAGGGAATATAAGGGAATTAAAGGGTATATAAATGTCAAACTAGTTGTTTTAAATTGCAGGAACACATTTACAAATGAAATTATTTTTGTTTTGTTGCTGTCCCTGTGGCCCTTGGCACTGTAACCCTCTGTACCCTTCCTGAAGTGCTCTCTTCTCCTGAAGTCTGGAAGAGGCTGAGCAGTGAGCACTGTCATCTATAGGTAACACACTGACTAATGTTATATAGTAATGCTCAAATGGATGGCCCATCAGTCCGAGACCAAGAGCCACTTTTGTTTGACTGTGTTACCATGTCGTGCCATAAAGTGTCTTACGTGGGGTGGTTCTGGGTTCAAGCTCTATATGCACTTGACTACATTTTTATATCGTTGCGCCCGACTATTTGAGAAACGCTGGCTTAAATGATCTTGTCCCTACTGGGAAACTGTGGTATTTTCATCTGATGCGCTTTTGACAAAAATACTGTATTGAACACAAGTGAACAAAACACACACAAAAAACGTAAACACAAACTTCAATATGAATGTAAGGGCCTCATGAAACCGGGCAAAGAGCCGGGGGTTGGCCACTGCTTGCTTCATAATAAAGTGATGGCATTTCGCTTTCAACTGGACCTGCATCTATTTTGTCCGTCTCCATCGTTCTGTGAGTTTAACATGTTTTATCTCCCGCTCATCCATCAATCATTGCGTTGGTTTCTAGGGTGCGATTTTTATTTGTTTATTTATTTTTACTCAGTAACAAACATGATTTAAAATGTAGAGAAGTACAATATTTCAAACAAATCATACTTAAAAGTAAAAGTAAAATTACATATTTTAAAAACTACTTTAAAAAGTAGAAGTGCATAAAGAACTACTCAATTACAGTAACACGAGTAAATGTAATTTGTTACTTTCCACCTGTGTGCCTGTGTGTGTGTACAATTTTATCATTAGAACAATATTTTTAACACTGATTAACATTAAGCAGCTGGCATTTAACATTTTCTGTTTTAAATTTAACTTAATATAGTTAGTGTATTGTGTATGAGCAGTTGTAACTCACACAGGCCACTTTAAGCAAGTTCCATAACTCCTTCTGTCTTTTTTCTTGCATTCGGCGCAGTTCTTGCTCACAATGGGTCATGCTGCTAACCATGCCTTCAACTCGAGGCAGCAACTCCATCACTCTTTGCCGGCACACCACTGTCTTGCTGCAAGCAAGCGAAAAAACAAGGGTGTTTATGCATGCAATCAAACCTGAAATTAAAATGACAAATAAAGCTAGAAACATACTATTACATAAGCACATAAACTCAAACAGACCTGAGGTGTGTGTAAAACTCTCTAAGCTTTTTCTCGTAGAACTGAACTGCCTGGACCACCAACTTCACCACCTCCTGACAATCACCCATTCCCCTCTGATCTGATGAGAGACAAAAGAATTGTGGCACATTTTGCATACAACCTATATGAGAGAAAAACAAATGAGGGCCTTGTTCAAATGTTACCACAAGGTTGGAAGCACAAAAAAATGGCAAGAATTGCTTGTTATGATACAGAATAAGTTACATTATGACAATGCCTAGCACATAATAGCTGTGGCCCACAAACGAATAGAGTGAAGAAGTAAAGAAGAACTAAATAGGAAGTACATATGGCAGGGGTCCCCAAACTGCGGCCCGCCCCCACATTTGATCCGGCCCTTTGAATAATGCCAGAGACATATTTGGAAATTTACATTTTAATATATGTGTAAAGGATTCATTGGTCTGAGCTGGAAGGAATAGAGACAAACAACAGTTCACTTTCAAACATCCGTTCGGTATCTCACTGTGTGAGGAGTTCAAGTATCTTGGGGTCTTGCTCACGAGTGATGGGAGGATGGAACGGGAGATTGACAGGCGGTCTGCAGTAATGTGGTAGATGTACCGGTCCGTCGTGGTAAAGAAGGAGCTGATCCAAAAGGCAAAGCTCTCAATTTACTGGTCGATCTACATTCCTACTCTCACCTATGGCCATGAGCTTTAGGTCATGACCGAAAGAGCAAGATCCCTGATACAGCTTCCTTCACAGGGTGGCTGGGCGCTCTCTTAGAGAGGAGGTGTTTCGGGCATGTCCCACCGGGAAGAGGCCTTGGGGAAGACCCAGGACACGTTGGAGGGATTATGTCTCTTGACTGTCCTGGAAAAGCCTTGGTGTCCCCCCGGAGGAACTAGAGGAAGTGGCTGGAGAGAGGGAAGTCTGGGCATCTCTACTTAGACTGTTGCCCCCGCGACCCGGTCCCGGATAAGTAGTAGAAAATGGATGGATGGATAGATGAATATAAAAAAGTCATTATTAAGTTAATTAATTTATCGCTTGAAAAGAAATGATCATTTGTCTGTGTGGTGAATAACAATGTAATAAACTATTCTAGTATAAGAAGGTATAATACATACAGTTAAATTCCTAATAGTACTAGTAGTCACTCCAGCCAATTAAAGAAAGGAAAAATTATGTGTCCCTCTGAGAAAAAAAATTTGGGTACCCCTGACTTAAGGGGTCTGCATAAAGTAATAATAATGTAACCAAACACCCAAACATCTTGTAAATAAATGTGCAACTATTAAATTTTTACAAAATATGAACACAAAAATAGAACTCAAATTATAAAATTAAACAAATAATAAACAATTATATAAAAACTATGTCTTGTTTTCTTCCTTTCCCTTTCCATATTACACACCAAGGTATCTAGGTAACTAGGTATCTCCTTTATTACCCTTTCCCACACAAAATATAGTCCAACTGAATGCACCTTCTTCCACTCATACATCACCCTTTGCTCTTCCTTCTTCTTAAAATATGTGTTTACCACTGCCATCTCCATCCTTTCCGCAAAATCTACTACCAACTGCCTCTCCACATTTATCTCCTTAAGACCACCTATATACCTACCCATCACCTTTGTTCCCTTTACCAACATGGACATTAAAGTCTGCACCTATCTTTCATTCCTAGGTACACTCTCTAGGTTAACACTTTCTGAGGGTTAACACTGATGAATCAATTAAGTGACTGCACTCTTTTGAGTCATGGTCACAACCCAAAGCAGAGCACAACCCTTCTAAGTCAACACAGAAACAGAAACTGTGCAACAAATTTGATTATATCATCTGGATGACTTCAAAAAACAGACATTTTTCAACTATTCCAGACACCATTCCTGCGATCTAAAACCAAGCAAGTCAGCTTTTGCTTGAGACAGACAAAAATCTCTGACTAGATCATTTAATCCTGATGGTGCTCTATGATAGAGCATGCTTTAGTTGCATGGTTCAAATCCAGATCATTGTCAGTTCCAGTTCCCTGCATTGTAGTTCTTTTTCAAGAACTCAAGCTGTGTCTGAACATGTTGGGAATGCTTATGATTTGTCCATAGGGGAGATGCAACATCACAGGGGGATGATGTCATGACCAGGAAGCTTATAAAAGTACATACATGTAAGCTAGCATCAGGCTCCTTTGTTTCAGAAGTGCTGTTGTGTGCATCAATCCAGGAGAACCATTATAACATTGTATTGTTAAGTGGTAAAATTAAAAACAAGGAAATGAAGAGGAGCAATAAGAGCAAGCACAGGTTTTGTACATGCGTTTCTCTGTGCAGCCACTTTACTGGGAGATATGCACATGTAGTGCATTTAGATCGACAACATTTTTAGAATGATTACATTTACATATAGTTACATCCACTCAAAGATGCTTGCTCGACATTCCACTGATTTTACGAACACACCAGGCGCCAGCCTGTCTGGTCATTCACAGATAGGCCCCATCTTATCTGCAAGGTCTGAAGAAGAGGGGAGCATCATACTCCCAAAAGGGAGACGATATTACTGGTTGACACTACAATCTCTGCAAATTCTTTAGGCGCTAATAGTTCATTTACGTTGGCTAAAGTAAACTTCTGGCCCTTCAACTTTGTGACTCTCAAATCCTCCCAGCAGTTTTACGGCTGTTATAAAGTCCCTAACATCCATTCTTCCCAAAAGAAGGCGGACACACTTCCTGAACTCAGCCACCCACACACACACACACACACACACACACACACACACACACACACGCGCGCACATGCCTGTATGTGTTAATGTATGTATAATGTTCTATTTTATCATGCTGATTCTCATGATCTGTGTGTTAACTTGAACAATGTTTTATGAAATTATATATACACAAGTGATTGTCTTTGTTTGTGCCTCACAATTACAAGTCAATAATCTTTGATCTTGCTACCTCACTCAATTACAACTTGTATTATTCATTCATTCATTTTCTACCGCTTTATCCGATCTCTCGGGTCACGGGGAGCCTGTGCATATCTCAGGTGTCTATTGGCATTAAGGCAGGATACACCCTGGATGGAATGCCAACCCATCGCAGGACACACACACACACACACACACACATTCATACACTAGGGACAATTTTCCAAGGTGCCAATCAACCTACCGTGTATGTTTTTGGACCGGGAGGAAACCGGAGAACCCGGAGAAAAACCCCCTGAGGCACGGGGAGAACATGCACAAACTCCACACACACATGACCGAGACGGGAATCGAACCCGGATCCTGGCGGTGTGAGGCGAACGTGCTAACCACTACGCCACCGTGCCCCTTATAACTTGAATTATATTAGAAGTTATTTTCTAGGCCAGGAACTGACCAAATAATGGACGAACAGATCAAATAATTAAGCTATTGATTCCTTTAATCTTCAATTCAAAGTTCAATAGTCTTATAATTAACTATAAACATTTATAAATAATGAGTATTTGGATGTACATGTTGTTATTTCAACTTAAATTTCGGGCAATGGTCAAACTTTGTTTCATGAGCATAATCAGAGGTAATTTACCGGTGAATGTACATTTGTCTGTACACACGTTGGAGGAACAGTCCACATGCCCCTAGTGTTACACACAGCATAGTGTTACACACAGCATGCCCCTAGTGTTACACACAGCTTTCTTTGTGTAGCTTGCTTGGGTGTGGAGACAGCCCTTTTCCCTTTCTACTTGACGACTTTCCTCCTGCATCCCACTTCACTGCCTCCGCAAGCCCATGTCATGGGTGCTCCTATATTTGGCCCATCCCTTCAGCCCTAGTACCTCACTCTATTTGCATGGTTATGGGATGGTACTAAGCAAAACATTGTTCATGTCTTTCAAATCTACATTTTGGACATAAATATAAGGTGAAACATGAAAAAAACCTAAAGATTGTTACAATGAAATGGTATGTGATGGGAAAATTTGGATTTGATTTTTTTGATGTGAACACCCAACATTGTTCAAGAAGCAAAAATTGTGTTGCCTGCATGGGACCTGCCAATCTCAAAATGTAGATTGTACGTCGCCCTGGATAAGGGCGTCTGCTAAATACCGCAAATGTAAAATGTAAATGTAAATTGTATATGATTTATGCCTGCATACTTTACTTACCTCTAGGTTTTTCCCTGAGCTTGCGAAATAAGTCCATTGCCTTCCCCTCGCTGAGAAAAACAAACAAAACCAACTTGTTAGAGTATTAATGAATTATATAATAATGGTTGGCAATGTACACTATTTAACTGGATTATCTTTAAACCTGCTCATTTGTGCAGTTATCCAGTAAGCTAGTCTTTTTTAGTCTTGCACTTCCTGCTCAACTGAGGACTTCATGAGTTAATGATACTGCTTCCACTCTTTGCTATCCGGATACCTCCAGCCCCCCTTCTTGAAGAAGGTATATCCCCCTCAGCCCTTGAAGAGAATCCCTCCTAAACTACTGTGCCTTCCTTTGTACTCACGGACAAAGTTGCTTACCCTAAGGTTCTGCACTGCCCAGGATTCCCTCAGGAAACACTTCAGAATGTTGGGAAATGTATTACTGTGGGCAAAACGTTGTGCCAAAATACAACCTGTTGTAAATAGCGTCGCAAACACTAACCAAGTAGTGTCGCTGTTAACAAATCACAAGAGGGTCTGTTTATCGTTCTAAATCATGCTTTCAGTTGATTACCAATTGTGAGTGTCATTATTCACTACATTGCTTTGTCCCTCAATGGTGATCGCACACCTGCCTATGTATAGATTTCAGATTTCAATCCATGTGGTTCATTTTGTGTTTGGTCTGTTTTGTACAGTATACATAAAACTGAATGTTTTAATGAGTATGTGCACTTTTCATGTTTTAAATACTGTAATCAACATGTGAATGAACAAGTGGCTATGCTGTATATAATAAATATATGTTTATCTTAAAATAAACTCAACATAGTGCATGACCACCAAATATTCTTGTAACAGTTAATTGTAATAAGTAATTGTGTTTTAAATTACCTAAATAAGGAAACCAAATGGTTAATTTCGGTTCCTCTTCAGGAACTCAATATGTATCTTGAGCTTAAGCATTGTCTTGTTCTGAATCAAGTGTACAACCATCCGTATGTTAGATGCAACGTTACCAAGGAATAATGGTAGCTATAAAAGCACATGCATCGAAACTTGCGTAAGGCTTCTTTTGTTTCATAAGTGCTGTTGTATGTGTAGGCCCTGGAGTACCAATTGTAAACATTATTAAGTGTTCATTAAAAAAAATAATAAGTGAAGAGAAGCAATAAGAGCAAACACCATCCAATCGTTCCCCAGGATGGAGTCAGCATTCCAATGGTGGCTCCATTTTATCCTTCACCCTTATAATGCAAGGTCAGCCCAGTTCTGGAGTCTCGGCCATAGTGGCTAACCATGCACTGCTTGCCAAGCAGTCACTAGGTAAAGTTGCCCTCGGCCCTCCAATGGTCCATCATAATCCAAGCATTCTGTCCTCCTCCATTTCAGGCCCCTGACCAGGAAAAGCTGAACTGGCTGTGTCCAGTGCTTATATCCATAGGATGCAACCTTGGCAGAGGTCCCAGCAGGTCTTGGTCTGCTACACCACCTCAGTACTTAGCACTAGGCAGACACTTGTCAGTATAGCATGCTGTATCCTAATTCCCAAAAGCATTGAAATGTAGCATCTCATTCTCTTGAGGAACCATGGTTACATACGTAACATGGAAGTGCTTGTGCATCATGGAGGATTTTTGTGCATGATTTGACTTGCCACATCAGTAAAACAAATATTTAGTGATTAACAATTATTTTACAGGGATTTATTTATACCTAAGTAATGAACTGCATGCAGAATTAATCACAAGTTAAAAACAATTATACAAAACACATTTTATACTTTGTTATCTAATGATGAAAAAGATGACAATGTTCAGGTTATCAGGAATGTCTCTGTTATCAGTTGAGTTTACATCACTGACTACCTTTGTCTCATACAGATTAGCAAGACTTATTGTTGCTTTTTGCCTTGTTTACTGGTAGCTAAGTCCTAAGTCTGTGGTGCTTGCTAACCAGGAAATGATTCACCAGTGCTAATCATGGAAATAGATTGATAGGCTAAAAATGATGTGCAATGAGAAGAAAATATTAATATTTCATATATATTATAACTAAAGTAACATGCCTGGTTTAAAATTTGTGTACAACTGTACAACTAAAATTACAAATGTTAAAATATGTTAAAAGTAAACAGTGGTATAAAGCACTGATAGCTGCCAATTTTTCATAAGTACAGTAATGTATTATTTGTACTTCAAAATCACAAAGTATTTCCTAAAATAACCTTTTCCCTATTTTGATGTTTGATGTGAACTGTAGCTGAAGTTTTTGTACTGTTTCTGCATAACTGTGTGCACTGTGTTGCTGCCCAATGATTGGTAATTTGAATAACTGCATGAATGTGTACAGGTGTTCTTAATAAAGTGAAAAATGTGTACAGAATGTTAGCTATGTATCTGTTCTCACAGAGATTCCAGGGCTTCTCCACTCCTCCACGGGTGTCTCTGGAGATCTACTATATCAGTTTGTAATTTCATCATCTCTTCCTCCAACATAGTCACATCATCTGTCTGTTATACAAAGTAAATACACATGAACACAAAGAAAGTAAATATCTAGCATGATTACTTGCTACACTAGCCTGACAGAAACACTCACCTGGCCATGGCTGAATGCAGTTTCCTCCATATCACGCCAGACACTTAATAGCTTCTCTGAAGCTGTAACAATATGACAAATAATAAAATCATTAAAATATCATTAAGCAATGCACATCATAAAATTCTTAAAATTATTTTTCTGCTTAAAGCAAAGGATCATAATAACAGTTATTATTATGAACTAGTGATTATTATAACTATTCTGCCTTCCTTTCCAGCTTTCTTTCACCACCCTCCCCGGTTGCATACACCCTTGCCTCACTGTGTACATGGACATCTTGGACATTTTTTTCTGCATTTGGATTTGCATTGTAATAATTTCATATCTTCTTAGTTTAATTTGAGGTGCCTCGGATGTTCAAGTTCAGGTTTATTTCTATTGTGCTTTAGTAACAAGGTTAAACAAGGAGTAAACAAGGCTAACATCAGTTTGTGCCAGTTATCTCTCTGTGATGTATTTGAATGTAATGTGTGGTTTACCAATGCCAGTGGCTCTCTGCTCTTGGTATTTGTCCATGTCAATGTGTAGACTGGTAGTGAAGAATTCAAGAGTAGCCTTGAGTCTCTGATGGACAGAGACCATCTCATTCTTCTGCTTAGACAACAATCCATTATGCCTCAGCAAGCTCATACTGAAGATTTTATATAGAAAAAGTAAAGAAAAAGAAATTCCAGTAGAAAGTACACACAAATGAGTATTTTACACATACAATAGTAAAAAAAAAAGATAATAATAATAATAATAATAATGTATACATGCATATTTTTCCACTGAGCAAAAGTGTAAATATAGTAATTATATTAATATTATGTAAACTAGAACTTACAGTACTTACCTTCTCATTTATGCAATTTTCCAATCAGCCAATCATGTGACAGCAGTACAATGCATACAATCATTAAAAGCTTTATAATAGCTTACAGAAAAGTGCCATTTTTGGTTTTATGGCCGGGATTGAGAATTTCTGAAAAATGCTGATCACCTTAAGTTTTTGCCAACAACAGTTGATGTAAAAATGTATAAATGACAGAGAAATCATGTATACAGGCTGCAACATCTTCACATGCCAGACCAACTTTGACTAAGCTAAAAGACTACTAACTCAGATAAGAAATCTAATGAACAGAAAAGCATCTTAGATGGTGGAACATATCAAACTTTATCAAATCTTCTGTCACCAAAGAACAAGAATTTAAGGCTATCATGAACAAAAACTCTCTGAAACTAGATATTTAATGATCAGATGAAAATGACCTGGGGTCTCAGTTATAAAACTGAGTTTTCGGATCCGTGCACCAGAAAGCCATAATTGGTGTTCTCATTATAAATCACAGTTCCCTTTCGGGAACTCACTGCTGTATCAATGATGATATTCTATTTCCAGCTCTGAACCACATGTAAAATCTCATCCAGTGGGACGTAAGTGACGTCACGCTCAGGTGACGGCACTAACAGAAGGAGTGTGTATATGGAGATGGCATCATCTTTTGTGTTTCAGTGTGTACTCTGTGTGATTTCATGTTGATTGTCTATTGCCTGTCTTTAGAATTTTATAAAGACAGTCAAAATATGTCGGAAAGCTCCTCAAATAAGCAGATATTCAGTAAAGCAGAATCTTATTGGAAAGATTGGAGAAGCTCCAGCTTGTGGGTGGAAGATGGCATGCTTCTGAGTCCAAAGAGGTAAGACGGGAAGTGGGTGAAGGACATAGGGTCTCTTCTCTCTGCTAGATCCATCTGCGAACCCCATGACATGAGCTGCCACCTTGCCTCAACAGAAGCGATTTTGTTGTAGGAATATAAAACTGATCTTCTCCAACGGGAGGCTACCAATTGGACCAGACTAAGGACCTCAGGAAGGCCAGTGACCACTCAGAGCCACTAAAAACACAGCTCAGGCTCTGAGCAGGTCAACAACTACCCTGATGCCAATACAGCTATACGTGTGGCTGACCCTGTCCAAGTTGAATAACAAGAATACCCTTAAGGCTCTGGCTATGAGCCAGTAAGTACACACTCTTAGGAACAGGCGCCATGGTCCTTTCTGCTCTAGTAGAGTTAGGTTTTTGCAAAAAGGACAGGGGATGGCATCCCATTCACAATTTGCTTCTCCTCACATTAGGTTAAATAATCGCACAAATCCAGCTCGAGGACAGGTTTGTCACCACAGATCTAAAGGATGCCTATTTCCATATCCATATTTGTCATTCTCATTGGAATTTCTCATCGGAAGTTCCTGAGGTTCACTGTAGGCGGCACAGCATACAAATAATCAGGCTCTTCCATTCTGCCTCTAAACTTCGCCCAGAACCTTCACAATGTCTCCATTGAGACTCCAGGGCATCCGCCCGATAAATTAAATTGACTGTTTGTTGGTGTTATCCCTGGAAATGAACAACTTAGAAAGACACCATTGTTGTTGTTCTGGTTTAGTTGGATACTAATCCAACTAAACCAACCACACACATACCATGTTTAAAACCTTTTCTACATTTCTTTAGCTGCATGATTTTGTGCAATGTGCTGCTTACACATTAACGATTTACAGATTTGAAAGTGTTCCTTAAAAGATGACGGTAGATTAATTTATTTTGATGGAATGAATACATTATTGTTTGATCTTATATTTTTGTTTATAATGATGTTTAATGTTCATCTTACATAGCTGCCTTTTGTCCCTGCTGCAACTTCAGCCAGTCCTCCTTTAGTGCTCTTATGGTGTGCCAGGCTTGCCCATATGTACGTCTTTGAGCACTGTAAGCCAACAAGCGCTTGGGGTCTGTCTCTACTTGACAAAGATACAAATAAATCCACAATAAGCCATGCATTTAATAACTGACTTAGTAATTAGAAACCAAATGTAAACAAACAAACAAAAAAATAAGACATGGTGACTCACGAACAAATCTAATGTTTTCAGGAAGGATTCTAGGGGTGAACTGAGGTTCGTAGTTGCAGCATGAACGGTTAAACAGAAAGACTAGTGGCATATCAGACCTCCGACCATCAACTTGCTAATGAACAGATGAATATAAAAATAAAATAAATGTAAAAGTATTTCTTTTTTATTCATTATTTTTATGATCCTTACTCACAGTATAATCAACAGCACACTGCATAATCTCATTATGAGGCTCAAGTACAAGGCCAGCCTCTAACAGAAGCTCCTGAGAAGCAGGGGAAATGTTGGTATCTTGTGCAATCAGTTTCTGCAAGGATGCAACAGTCTCCCCACACTGCATAGAGTACGTCAAAATCCCTGCTGAGGTCATATTTAGCACATGGACTAGCTAGAAGTAAAAAATAATGCAGCTTTTTAGTCATCATATTAAAATACATACATATAATAATTAAAAAATGTGTCTAACTCATGACAAAGGAAAGAAGGTTACTAAACCTTTAGGTTTAATATTTGCTCTAATTCCTCAAAACAGGTAGTAGGTCCAGTATGTGGCTCTCTGCCTCCTTCCTCAGACTGCTTGATCTTCTCCAAAGTCTCTGCCCCATCCAGAATCTCTTTAGGGATCTGCTTATTGTCTTTGCCTCTGGCTTGAGGAGACCACCTTAGCATTAACTGCAGCCAACGCTCTAGCCTGCCAGCTAACAAACTAAACCATACACAGAGAAAAATATATGAATCACAAAATGTTAAAGAAAATGTTTAATTAAATACATCATTCTTTGTAAATAGACAGCAGTAGCTCAATAGATTTTTTTTAATAAATTATACTTTGCTGATATCAATGACAAATGTATACAGATATAGACTAAATTGTTTTCACAGTTAAAGAAAAAAATGAAATAGAAGTAAACAGAAATAATAAAAAATATACAAGCACTGAAAATTAACTAATGAGAATTAGAAACTGCTTTTGGCTTGTGGTTCAATAACTAATGAAACTGACCTGGGCAAAACTGATGGTAAGTCAAGAAAAGATTGAAAATAATTTGAGCAAAGGGACATGTTAAACTGACATGTTCCCTTTAGAGGCTAACTATAAATAATTATAAATCATTTTCCCCAAGTATAAATCATTTTCTAGTTCACTGCCAGATAATCTCTTCAGGCCCAGTTGTCAGAAATCTCTCTGCCCCTTTTTTCACTGACTGCTCTGCTGCTTTTTTCTGTGTTTACTGGATTGTTCACAGCAATGCTATTTTTATGGACTTGTTATTTTTTTTTTCCTTTTGCCCTTTTTTTCCTGAAGCCTTTTTCCTAATTAAATACTTTAACTAAATTCTCTTTGTCTTGCATTTGGGTCCTTCCGTTCAGACCATGACAGCAAGAGGAAAATAGAAGTGAAAAGATGGATCATATGAATGTTAACCTTAGAGATCAAAACATCTACCAAAGTGATTAGATGTGAACAACATGCTCAAGGTACAGCAGTGTCAGACTGCATTAATCACACTGATGTGGACTTAATTAAAGATGACAGAAGAGGACTCCGCTGTTGGAAGCAAATTATAACAAAAGTGAGACTGTATCAGAGAGAATGTCCTTTGACCAGATAAGATAAAACTAGAGATCTTTGTTAAGTCACATAATTTCTGGGTTCACAGATGCAAAAATTAAGCACAAAAAGAAAATAACACTGTTGATACTGTGAAACATGGAGGAGGCTCTGTTATGTCTCTGTTTGCTGCTTTGCTGCTTTCAAAACACACAGCTAAAACACCCAAGAATGGCAAAGAACGTCTCTAGGTAACGTATGTAACCCAGGTTAAAGACCCTGGGATGGAACTGGGATGGACGTGACAAAGGCTAAGCTGCACTGACTTGTTCTACAGTCTGCAAGACCCATTGATATCCAGGCTGCCAGATCTCTCAAGAATGGCTTGTGCTCCCAAGGTGACCAGGGAATTGCTGCGAGGATGTTTGAAGGATCTCTCAAGAGGCTGTGAGTCCCTTAAATCGACTACATTGACCACATGCGGCAGGGTTAACAGATTCCCAGCCCGTTTCCCTAACAGAAGGAGTATGGATCACCTCATGGTGTGAACTGGTACATGAATGGGCTAAACCTCATGGGAGCGACGAGGAAGGAAGCACTAAAATTCCACCGACTCCATTTTTGCTACCTTCATCAAAGAACACTCTCCAGAGAGCTCTCTCAAAAGTCGATTGAGCATGCTCTGCTCTCAAGCAAACAATACACAGGCTGTACATTTCTCCCCAACGACAACCCCTAATAAATCTGGGGCAGGGAAAGGTGCACAGTCTTACAGTCTCACAGATTACTTGCTAGACGTATCTTTCATGCACACACACACACACACACACACACACACACACACACACACACACACACACACACACACACACACACACAGCACTTCCTGAACAAACAAAAACTAGCGATGTCTCTGCTACATGTTTTTTTATACTTCCTGCTCATTATCTAAATGCTATTGAACATCTGTGCGAAGAGCTAAAACATGCAGTCAATCTGGAGAAGGTAGTTTTCAAACATGAAATAGCTGAAGCTATTTTAAGAAATGTTTTATTTATTATTGCTTTTGTGAGTTTCAAGTTATTTCACCTGTATGGTTCTCTTAATGGAAGGATACCAACAATTTTGTCCATGTCTGTATATCTTGAAAGTTTATATTAAATATTATTTGGAAATTAATGTCAACCCCCCCCCCATTTTCCACTCACTTATTGAGGTTGTAGGGCTGTGGCAGGTGTTTGGAGAAATGCACCTCACCATCCAAATCCTCATAGACCACAACATCATCTTCATGCTTCTGCTTAAGTTTATTATGCCTAGACAGGAAACACATTTTATTGTAGCTATTTCAGACCCGTTACATTTTTTTACTTTTAGTCTGTGTTCACTTTTTAGTAAATCAGATTATGTAAGTATGAATAGTGACATTGATTTATATTAATTATTTGTTTGTCACCAACTCACTGACTAATTTCAATAAAAAGGCAGTCCCTTTGTCAAGACATCAGGATAGTAGTCTTATGGTAGAGTTAAGAGTGATATTGAGCACTTCCATCTAAATTCAAATGTATTTGCAATCACTATTGAAGACAACTATAGCATTGTTTTTTGGCCAGATATCTTAATGTAATTCTCCTTGGTAAGTGAGTGCCACATGCATTTATGTGCGCTCTCCCTCACCATTCACTGAGCTCATCCATGACCTCTTCCTCCTTCATGGAAGATATGAAAATTTTAGTTGAATGATGTGCCCAAGGCTTCTGGGACTAGGGACAATATGTACTATTACTTGGATGGTTACTTAAGTGAGACATTTATAGGCAATGCAGGGACTTTAAAATGTGGCCTCCGTCAACTAAGGCATTTTGGAATAGTGGTTGTATTGCATTTCTTTTTTGGTCTTAACATCACTGTTGTATGGAATCAGATGGGCTGATTTATTAGAGAAATCCTAAACTCATCAGCCTGAATCTATTGTTTCATTGAGTATTGTACTATAAATAGTTAAAATGACAATAAAGCCACTTGACTTTAATTGTTAGAATTAACAGGATGCATTTGGAATGTAATTAGGTGTCACATAGGGTAATGACCCCAAACACACATCAAAATTGGGAAAGAAAAGGTTAAATGGGCTAGACTTGTTGAGACTTAAATATCATAGAGAACATGTGGACAGTGCTTCTGGAAGACATGTAGTACATTAAATTTACGTCCATTACTTGTAATAAAAGCCAAATACCTCGACAACATTTTCATTTGCAATTCACACAACATACATTTCATGTTAAATTAGGTCTTAACAGAAAGGTTCACAGACCTCATTACGCTCTGATAAAAAACAAAAACAATGCATTCTAGAATATAGAGTACCATGGTACCGGCTGCCAATTTGGCAGAAAAGGTCTGAAACCAGTGATGCATTCAAACACCAGAGTCCCAAAACTCCAATAATCTACTGTTACTGTGTATTTCTGCTGTTCCAACAACTCAGGTGCCTGAGGAGAGAGAGAGCGAGAGAGAGAGAGAGAGAGAGAGAGAGAGAGAAAAGTGAGAATTTGCTGTCTAGTCAATGTAAGGAAATGTACAGTAATATACAGAGTTAATTTCTCTACACTCTATAACAATGACACTGGATACGAATGGATTTTGCCAACTAATAAATATTACTATAAGCTCCTACGAGGCCATTACGCTCAAATGGAAGGAACATACAATCAAAGTGAAACACACAGGAGCTTTTTGCAACATTTCTGATCAGAAAATCAGAAGGTTAATCCCAAATGTAGCCCAAGAGCCAAGGACCAAAAGCAGAAAGACTTGGAGGCAGAAAGTACACAAAAAACAACAACTGTCAATGAACTCCACTGCCACCACCTTGAGGTTTGCTAGACAACATTTGGAACATTTGAAGCATACCTTTTACATTTTAGGTGATTTAATGTTTATGTTTGAATTCAGGTAACCATAAATTCAGATGTGGGTTAAACTGTGAAATTGAAATGGTGTAGGTGTAATCCTGAAGAGTGTGGTGGAGGTGATGAGAGATTCTGATAGAGCAGGTGTAGGCAATTAGTTCAAAAGGGCCACACGGGAGACCTGAGGTGTGTTGGAGGGCCGTGCCAACTATAACTTGAACCTTATTTTGGAAGAGGCGGAGGATAAGTGCGCTGTGCGCGCTCTTTGTAAGATTGTTGATGGGGTGGGCGCTTCTTAGTGTGCTGTGCGAGCTCTTTCTAACGGGGCGGAGGGGTTGCGATGTTTTCCACTGTCTCGTCTGTGTTGGTGATTGTTGACAGACGTTGTGTGCATTTGTCCTGTCCCCTGCATGTGCTGCATTTCTCAATCATTCTCCATCAACGATCCGGATGTATTGCCGTAAAAGATGTGTTTGGGTTGAGCTTCAACGGCCATGTTGGTAAAGAAAACAGAGGTGATGGGTAGGTAGGCCTTAGTAGAGAATTGTGGGAGATGTGGTGATGAAGATGTTTTGGATGACTGAGTAATTTCTGCAGAAGTGATACGGGAGAAGCTAGGAAGGTACATGGTGAAGTAAAGGCAAAGTAAAAATGGTGATAGAAGATGAAAGTGCAGGGAAGCATAAGGAAAGATTGGCTTGCTGATATCGGCAGAGAGATGCGAAACGTAGTTAGGAGTACAAGGAGATATGGCAGCAGTTGAAGAGTGATGCAGCGAAAGCTAAATAAAAGGGATGTTATATAATATATATCAGTAGAAGCATAGATGAAATACAGTACCTGCAGAAGCATACAGATGCATAGGACATTTATGAATGTAGTGAGAGAAGATATGCAAGTGTTTTCTTTGAAAGAGGTAGACATAGAGGACAGAGTGGTATGGAGAAGGATGATCTGTGGTGAGCACTAATGGGAGCAGCAAAAAGAAGAAGAGAAAGTAGATCATGCATTTGCCTCCACTTCCTCTTTTTCGTGTTCCATTCAATTCTACACTCAGATCAAATCAGACAATTAAACTGAATGAGAAGGAAAATACATACCAGATACTGCAGAGTCCCTACAAATGAAGTGCATAGACTGCTCTGATCGAGCTCCTTAGCGTAGCCCAAGTCAATGATCTTATGAATTAACTGTAAAGAATAAATTTGGTATACTATGAGAGAAAACTTTAAATAACAAAAACATATTTAGATTGAACAACATCCAGGCAACTTTATGGCCCCCAACAAGGCAAAATATTATGACCTTCCTAATATTGTGTATGTCCCCCTTTTGCTGTGAAAACATTATTGACGTGTGGAGCATTAACAGCATTAAATTTTAATTTGAGATACATTAGTATGTCTATTGGCTCAGACCACATGGACCTGGAACATTCTGACCTAGTCATCTAGCCAATGTGGACATTGTCAAATTTTCTTGACAATTGTTCCTGCTTTCAAATATCAACTTTCAGCACAAGATGTTCACTTGATCCCACCTACTAACTGATGAGGAGATAATCAGTGTTATTTACTTCACTGCTCAGAATCTTATAATGTCATAATGTTATGTTTGGACAGTGTACTAACATGGTTAAAAAAAGAAAAGAAATCCTAATATTTGATTTATATCTAATATGTATGTCCACACACATGCACACATATATCTTACCCTTTTTTCTCCTTGCTGGAGCACAATGTTTTCTGGTTTGAGATCTCTGTGAATTATCCTCTTGTTATGAAGATATGTTAGGGCAGAGGCTGAAAATAACAATAACAAACGAGCCATTTCATATATACCTTGTGCATATATTCACCCACAATCTGTTCCAAAACTGTGCATTAAACTGGCACATTAAACACCACATTAAACTTCGCTTCCCAAATATTTTTGAATGCTGCCATTTAAACCATGTGTGTCATGAGTGTCACACATGTGATGGGATAAACAAATCAAATGATTATTATTGTGTTATTAATTACTGTTCAATAACTGGATGATTTGCAAGTCACATTTTAACTTGATCTATTTTAATGAAATAATCATTCACAGTCATGTGTCAGGATTATGGACCAGGACTACATTTCCCATAAATTACTAGACCTCAACGCACCATGATTATTTTGCATACCTCCATCAAGTTCACAGCACTCGTTGTGTCTCATCTGTCTTTAGGTCTTGTTATTAAACTGATCACCCATCATATAACTGATTACTGAACCGGTTTAAAAATTAAGTTTAATTAAACAGTGTAAAATATAAAATAGTAGTTACCTTTACTATAACAATGAAAGACAGTATTCAATGATTCCACTAGTCTGAGACTTATCATGGAATCTCTCATATTGGTATATCTCTTCTGGCTATGGTGAAGGAAAAGAACCTAAGCACTTATTTCCTTTCCTTATTTGTAGGGTTCAGGCAGAGTTTGGCCCAGGAACCCCCAAAAGGAGCAGTCTGAGGAGCAGAAGGAGCAGTCTGCTCAGCTGAAATAATTTCTTGCAGTTACAGATAATATCTGATGAAATGCCTGATCATGCCTTTCAATGTGGCAATACAAGAAATATTTACTGGTATTAACATTGTTTGCTCTGGGTTTGATGACGGCTCTCAATTTTCTGCAATGTGGTGACTGATTCCAAGCTGGAATGGGACCTATGTTGATGACATGAGGTCAACCTAATACAGAGGAAGAACTTATAGGATAACCCTGATTTAATCAACTCTTGTTATTACAAGGTCTCTCATAATTCATTTTGTATGTAATAGTTTTTCTGTTTTTATACCCACATATATCTCGAAGCAGGATCAGAATGGAGCCTTCTCTCATGCCACAGCAGTTCTCCAGTAGGTTTAGATACTATACAGGCATAAAAAGAGGTTACACAGGCAGAATTTGCATACATATTGCATCATACACTTCACATTACTGCACCTTGCGAAGGTCTCCACCTTGACAGTACTCCATGGCCAGTAGAGGTAGGTCATTAGTGGCTAATTTCAGCAACTCCTCAGGGACTTCTCTTGCTGCCACAACATTTACATGATTTAACCTGTGGAAGGCGTAACTTAAAGGTTAACAGGTCATTTGAACAAAAATAATAATAAGCATTAAAAGGCCATTAGTTACACAAACATGCAGTAATAATTTTTAATTTAGATATTTAATATATTTAACTTTACAATATCATGATAAATATAATTAGGCTTCATAAAGGAGCCTTTATAATATGCTTTTAAAAACCTTGAATGTAAGCACAAGTTTCCCAAGCAAACAGCTTAAGAAAGGTATTAAAAATAACTGTTTACATTCAAAACATAAAAATATATATTTAAATGTAAACAAGCTGTTTGCTAAAGAAACGGGTTTCTTTGAATCCAGGTGTTATTGCTGAGAACAAAACAAGGAAAAAAGTTGTTTGTGTGTCAGTGGCCTGGGTGTGGAAAAATGTTTATACCTAGAGTGTGGATTTATATGCAAGTGGTTTTACTGTTGCTTCTATTTGTGTGCATGTGGGTGTAACTTTAAGTCTGTGGTTTGCAACCAAACCTATGGGCAAATAACTATTATAACAGAAAAAAACAACAAACATGAACATTTAAAGTAGAATTGTTTGCTCTATAGTTATTTTAATGCATTTAATGATGAAGATAGTTTATGAGAATTTTATGTTTTTCTTTTAATTAATTTTCCAGTTTTAGTATAAAATTGAGAATCCAAAATCAAAATATAAAATATAACAGGAACAATATGACAGGTCCTGTCAAAAATATAGCTAAACACATTTCATTTTGTTTTTTCCATATACAGATGGAATAATTATAAAATATTGACCTTATAAAATATTGAATATGACGGCTTCCAACATTCACAACCAGCATACTCAAGTGTTTTCAACAGGGGTGGGCCCTGTTAATTTGTTTTCTTCTCATTTATTACTTTTCTATTAGCTTCTAAAATCCATATAAAGATAAAAACAACTAAATATTTAAAGACATTTTATATGGAAGTTAATTAGAGAAATAATTACAGCTTATATGATGGCAAAACAAGCACTGTGAAATCTGTCTATATAATTAAAATCACAAAAAAGATTTACACTGCAGGTCAATGGGTCTTGGTAAAATAGTCATACATTTACAATCAAATAAAATAACTGTTGTAGTTTATTGATGAGTATAGTTTAAAAACCAATTCGGGCCCTGGTATCGCCAAGCTGCCACTCTGGGCAGCCTTGAGCTCGGCCCTTAACCCTCTGTGCTCATGGGGCAATGACCTCAGATTTCAAACAAGCTTGATATGCAAAGAAAGAATTTCACTGTGCTGTGTGTATATGTGACAAATAAAGGCTCTTCTATTCTATAATTGAAAGCATATCTATGCACACACACACACAGACATGACGGCACAAATATTCTCACCTTTTCATAATCTGGATCTCCAAACACCATCTTTCCTTATTTTTAGCACTCAGTTCTTGACGACATTGTTTTATAGCAAGTTGTTCACATGTGTCCTATATAATTATTAATAAACAGATAGACAAACAAATATTAAATACAAAATTACATTTAGTTTTTTGCAAAATGTACAACACATAAAAAAACCATGCTCCTAAAATTGTCTTGGAAAAATAGTCATATACAGACGTCAATCTTCAATAAATATCATTTTATTCTAAAATAAGTTTCAATAAATAATTCTAGTACACAAGTAAACAGAATTAAGCCAATGTGATCATTATTTCCACTTCTCTCAATAATACACATCACTATAAAAAAGGATTTGGTTCTTTAACAAACAGTTCTACTCCTTATGCTCCTGACAGTCCCAAGATTGGTGTATATGTACGCAAAATTCACTGTAGAGTACTTCTTTTTTTTATTTAATTTTTGTAATCAAAGTTCGGTAAATAATCCATAGCACTAGTTAAGATTACTAACTAGGTAAGTGAATTGCAGCTAGCACTATTGATTCTTTAGCAATTTATGTCCAGCTTCAATAATTTCACATTAAAGGAAAAAATCTTGAAAATTTCACATATTGAGAGATTAAATGAATGAAGGATGCAAGGAATGAAGATATTTGTTAAAGTATTCTGAACAGCAGAACAGCAGATCATATCTTTAGAGTTTTGAAGTATAAAATATGAAACACACACACGTTTTCATGTATATGCCCTTCCACATGCGTCATGTGTCGCTGGTGTCCATGAAGTGTACGTATGCTTTGCCTCTCTGAAGGCGAGGGGTAGTTTGCTGAAGGTCATTGCTAAATAAGATAGATATTCATAGTGCTGTTTCCAAGCACATTAATGGAGAGTTGAATATAAGGGGAAATGTGGTAGAAACGGGTGAAATGACGCTTATTCAAGAATATGAGGGAAATTCACTGTGTAATTTTAAATGTGTAAAGTGTAAAGTTTGCATAGCCAATGGTGGTGTGGCAAGCAAACGTCAGTCACTGCTGTTGGTCCACTAAGATTTACGTGATTACGAGTTCGGGTCTCAACGATCACAAAAATGGTGTTATCGAAAAAAAATAAAATGATTATTCCATTTTGTTAAAGTTATTTTGGTATGTGTTCTGGCGAAAGGGCGGATGCGTGCACCATACATCATGACTAGCGCTCGCATCCGAAGCTCGAAATTTCTCCCCCTACTCTGTCAGCAATAAAAATGTGTAAGTGGTATCTGAGCGCATTTAAAAATCAGTGAGAATGAAGATGTCAGAAAAAGAGCAGACACAGAAGTCTTTGGTCAACAAAAGAGGTAGAAGAAATGTGTTGTTTAGGAACATTAAGTTTGTAAACACGGACCAATATATGACCAACTAAGAATAAAGAAACAGAAAGAACGACAAACTACCCTGTTACAGCCCGCTGCTGCTGCTTATTAAGTCATGGACCGCTGCAGACTTGTGGTCAAAGAGTCATCAGATAGAAAGTCATGTGCAGAAGGTAATTTTATCTTCACATACTTTATCCTGCACTCTAACACGGCTTCAGTGAGCATGCGGCTGCACTCTAGATGCGCAGTTGGGGCAGCGCAGTGATCACGAACGCTGCATACTCGCCACATATTATCTTAACACTACACTTCATAGATGCCGATTTCAATTTGAATAAGGAATGTCTCCAAACTGCGATCATTCCTGAAGACCCATGGACTCACAGAAAATATGGCTGTATGGGGTTTGAACGAGGAAAAGCTCATTGCAAAATATTTATTATTTTATGTAATACTTGTTTTTAAAAGATTGTGAAAGTGCACTACATTGTTGACCTTGTTTGCCTTTGTCTGTTTTATCTGTTTAAATATGTTTTAAGGAGAATTCACTGTTCTGTTCAATAAATGCAACATATTTACAGTCAATGAATATTCGTGATTTCAATCTTAAATCCCAGTATAATTAAATCCCTTAATCATGATTATGATTTTGTGAAATAGTGCATGGAATTCCATGACTGGAAAAGCCGGAAAACGGGGCAGAGACGAATGTGCATGTGCCACAAGGCCATTCAGATTAACAGGAAAATTCAAGATTCATCAGTAAAACGTATTCATTCAAGACAGATTTATAAAAAGCTAATATTTGAAAATTGATTTAACTATTTTGAATTCAGTGACTTGTGCAATGAATGTTTTGGTGGTTAACATTATTTCAATGAAACTTGTGTACTTTATTTTTTCAACATGACATAAATAACTGATAATGTAGGAAACAACACAGTTGAACAAAATCAGTTAAATAAAAGTACACAAGCATTTGAATTTGTTAAAAAGCAACAAGATTACACATGATAAGCACCGTTAAATGTATTCCATTAGGATATTATGTGACACAAAGTATCACATAATTGTGAAGTGGTGAAAAATTATGGTATTAAAGATTTTTTACAAATAAAAATCTGAAAAGTGTGGTGTACATATATACTTAGCTCACCCGAGTCGATACTTTGTTGAACCACCTTACACTGCAATTACAACTAAAGTTCATTTTTAGGTTTGTATCTACTAGCTTTGCACATATAGACTCTAATGTTTTATAATTTAGGTTGTTGAAGCTGGTATGAGAACTTCAGTCTCTATGCTGTGGGGATTCTTTTCTTCAGCATGGACAGGGAAGCTGGTATACATAATTTGCCTACATAATTTGTGTCGAACTGCAAACAGGACTTCTTATTCTTTTTTGTTTGCTTTCTTTTTTCTACTCCTCCACAATAACCAGATTGGTGGAGTTCACACCTAATAGACTCTCGGGTAGGAGAGCCTTGAATCTCTGCACCTCCTCTAGAGTTACCATGGTCCTTCTGGCTGCTCCTTGGATCAGCGCTTTCCTTGCCTGACTTGTCAGTTTAGGGGGATGGCTATATCTTGGTAGGTTAACAGTTGTGCCATACTCTTTCCATTTTCAGATGATGGATTAAACAGTTAGATGCTCAAAGCTTGGTATATCTTTTTATAACTTAACTTTAAACCTGTCAACTATTTGGCCTTCTTGATGCAGTTTGCTCACTTATGTTCTCTAACAAATCTTTGGGCCTTCACAGAACAGATGTAAATATACTGGGATTTAAGTACAAACAGGTCGACTCTAATTACTAATTAGTGGACTTCTGAAGGCAATTGACTGCAGCAGATAAGGAAATCTTTAATGTGCAACTTTATAAAAATAAAAGAAACATATTTCACCAGAATGCAGTGGGATAAATCTAAAAATGACACTGCTAACCTTAAACTCTTAATCCTACCTATACCATGAAACCTGTGTTCATTGAACATAACATGCACTGTACATAACATGGTCATGTTTTAAAACATTTTTAAAGATTTGCACACATTAGACACCTGATATGAAGTGGAATTGATGATTATTGTATTATATTTAAAGATGTAACAACAAATCGATGAAATCAATAATCGCTAATGAAAATTGTCCATAATGAACGCTGTTATCGATTAGTTGGGCCCCTCAAGTACCAGGTTAACACAAGTGCTAGCAAAATTTCAGTTCATCTATCAGCAGGAAAAAGTGTCATCCAGGTTATCCAATGCATGGGAACATTTTATATTAAACTGAACACAATAAAAAACTGTGACACTGTAAGTTATGCCAAGATGAACCATGTGTGGCATGGAGGAACCACAGTGCACATGAGAAGAAAACATGCTGGTGTCATGGACTAAACCCACAACAATTAATAAAAATGGAATCATTTACTGCTGCTGTTATTTGCTGCTTTTAGATTTTGTGTTTGTGTGACTGAGCAAAGCACCGTTAGCAAAAACACATTATGTGAAATGGTACAGTTGAATTAAAGTGTTATTGTGTAAACTGTTTGTTTGTTAACTTCAGGACAGTCACACTAGATCTGTTCTGTCGTGAAATCATATCTCTTAACTTGCTGAGTTTCTCCATTCCCATCTCTTTTATAGCATTTTAGCATTATAACATTAGAATTATAGCCATCTGAAATTAGCATTAAAACAATACAAATGTTGATTTTACACAATTTGCTTTACCTTACATACTCATACTCTTTTCTGAAAGAGCAGCACAGCATGAGTGAAAAGAGAAATCCCAAATGAAAGTAAGTCTGTTTTAGCTATTGACTATTCAAATAATTAGATTCTAGTCTATTCTAATTATTCCATCTTTATTAAATATAAATATTTATAATTTTTTAAATATTAAAATCATTTTGTACTAAAACTGCTAAATAAGAGAGAAAATAAGGTAGGTCTCTTAAAACTAATTTGCTCGAAAAATCTGCATGTTATTGCTGAAAATGCATACAAGTATACTGTGAACAAAATCTATTTACTGTATTTAATTACCATTTTGCAACAAAATACAAATACAGTTTGTTCAAAAAGCTCCTCCACAGTGTCCGCTTAGAGTAAATCATGGGGAACTACTTGTTTATTGTTTATTATTATTCTCACTAATTTATGTATTAAGTCTTGCACAGTTTAGTGATGTGGTATTCCTGTCTCCAGAAAAAATGCTTCAAATTTTCCACAAACTACATTTGTGTATTTATCAGCAGTTATGTACCTGCTCTACACGCCACTGCTGAGACACAGTTTGAGTGTGCGGCATATAAATAATAGCAGTGTAACAGATCACAACTCACAATAGAAGTTTAGTGGGTGATGCATTAGTAATATTGGTCCACGGGAAGCGCAGTGTTTACTTTAATGAACAATTTATGGCACATTCTTTTGCCTGAATTTTTGTAATCGGATTACTAGTGTTACTTGAGGAATTGTTACAGCCCTATATGCAATCATCAAGCAGCCACTCTTTCAAATTTCAAAATAAAAGCTAACTAAAATAAATCTGTGACTTGTATTTTTTAAATTACACTTTTAAACATAAATACTAAAAATCTTTTGTTTTAAAAGATAGCTTTTTAATCTGATTAATCGATTACTTTATGGGGGGGCAGGGTGTCATCTGATTCATTGATTAATGGTATCAAAATAATCATTAGTTGCAGTTGCATATTAGTATTACCTTTAATAATAGACTAGTAGTATACCAGGGATCAGCAAACGGTGGCTTTAGAGTTGCATGCTGCTCTTTCATCCCTCTGATCCCGCCCAGTTTTTTGCAACAATTAATGTGTGTTTAATTTAAATGTATTTTATTTTAATTTGTTTGTTTTTAAAATGGAATTCTTTACATTTGAAGAAAATGGTGATCTTGTAACATCTAAATAAAACATGTTAAAATTATTTGTTGCTTTTTATATGCGTCACAACCGCCAATGTGCGACATCCGCCAGAGCACGGCATACAGCACTGATGTGCAGACGCTGAGGATCAGGAACAGAAATCACATTAACCAAGTATGATAAATATTTTTATTTCCTTTTTTTCTTTGTATATATTCATATTTTTTCATTGTTCAGTGAAATGGTGCTTTTATTATTCAGGTTTACAGCTGACTGCACACACCAGTAAA
Organism: Kryptopterus vitreolus; assembly: GCA_030449085.1. Taxonomy (NCBI): domain Eukaryota; kingdom Metazoa; phylum Chordata; class Actinopteri; order Siluriformes; family Siluridae; genus Kryptopterus; species Kryptopterus vitreolus. The sequence continues at coordinate 29,641,817 of JACRUU010000005.1, forward strand.
AGGACGATGCCACACAGAAAGAGAGCGGCATTTTTAGTTTGCTACTGATGGATAATGTAAGTTTGGAGATTTTTCATAAATACAAGAAAGTAAACTTTAACCCAATGCCTTATTTCGGAGTTCAAAATATTTTTGTTGCATGCAGGAATGTCATTTAATTTTTTCATAAATGCAACACGTTTTTGATATCAATGGTAGCTTATGCATAACATAAAAGAAAAAAAAGTTATATGCAGTGTTATTTCATTTTAAAGGTCAAAATGGTTTTGTGGCTGCCAGTGTTTACTGTTTGAAACAGGTCCAAGCAGTGAACTATATCAGTGCATCAGTATATCAGAGCATTGGTGAACTGTTTGAGTGGTAAAGGTCGCGGACCTCTGTAGCAGGTATATGTTCTGAGTGCTTAATATACATGTGGACAAAATTGTTGGTACCCCCGAAATTCCAGAAAATCAAGTATTTCTCACAGAAAAGTATGGCATTAACACGTTTTGCTATACACATTTTTATTCCCTTTGTGTGTATTGGAACAAAACAAAAAAGGAGAAAAAATTTTGAAATAATATCACACAAAAATGGGCTGGAGACAATTAAATGCACTTTTAACATAATATTTTATTGCACACCATTTGGAAAAAAAACGTTTCATTTCATTTAAATATTGGCCGATAGTTTGTGCTGACACTGACGTACGCTGTGCAGGAAAGCTTGAATTACTTTGGAACTTGTTTGGGGACGCTTATCCACGCTTATCGTGGATGAGCGTTCATCAACTCAATCTCAACCCGAAGAAAACGGAACTGCTGGTGATCCCAACCGATTCATCTCCTGGTCACTTTCTCCCTCCACCACTGCTCGCAATCTTGGGGTCATCAACTATATTTCTCTTCCCATATTTCTAACGTTACTAACGTCACCTTCTCTACATCAGAAGGATTTGACCGTTTCTATCCACACAGGCTGCTCAGGTCCTGGTTCAGTCTCTCGTCATCTCGAGACTGGACTACTGTAACTCTCTGCTGGCAGGTTTTACCTCAGAACGCTATTCGTCCACTGCAGAATGCAGTCCAAAAATTATTCCAAAATGCAGCTGCGCGACTCGTGTTCGACCTGCCTAAATTCTCTCACACCCCCCCACTGCTGCACTGAGGTGGTGGAATGAACTTCCCCTGGAGGTCCGAACAACAGAGACACTATTTACCTACCTAGACACACCTCTTCCAACAACACCTATCCTAACACTTCTTTCCTCTCACCATCCAGGAATCTTTTTTCAAAAATAAAAAAAAAAAAAAAACTTAACTGTCTATGCTTGTGTACTTAAGTTTGTATTTACCCTTCATGAATGAATTTATCCTTAGATGGAGATCTAAAGCACTTCTTGTACGTCGCCCTGGATAAGGGCGTCTGCTAAATACTGCAAATGTAAATGTGTCCACCATTCGCATTATCCTGCATTGCAACCTTTCATCAGTTTTTCTGTCCACATTGAGATGCCACGGGTTGCAAACTTCTTGATAATGTTGTGCAATGTGGACAAAAGCAAATATGGATCTCTGGACATGGACTTGTAACCTTCAGATTGTTGATATTTTTCCACAATTTTGGTTCTCAAGTCCTCAGACATTTCTCTTCTCCTCTTTCTGTTTCCCATGCTTAGTGTTGCACACACAGACCCATAATGCAAAGACTAAGTCAACTTCTCTCATTTTTATCTGCTTTCAGGTGTGATTTTTTTATATTGCCCACACCTATTACTTTCCCCAGGTCAGTTTAAAGGAGAATCACATTCTTGAAAAAATTGCCTTCCATTTTGTCCAGCCCATTTTTGGAATTTTGTGTGATATTATGTGAAATTTGCTTTTTTTTTCCTCCCTTTTTATTTTGTTCTAATACACACAAATGGAATAAACATGTGTATAGAAAAACTTTACAATACTTTTTTGTCAGAAATAATTGATTTTCTGGAGGAAATGTATGTAAAAATGTCCATGTGTGTAGTGTTTTATATCTAAAAGCTACAAATCTGAAGAGGCAAGAAAACAAATAATAATAAATCTAATTATTTATTTCGATAAAGGTAAATAATGCAATCAGGCAAAGAAAGACAGGCATGTCATGCACTCATGGAAGAGCAGTCCGCTCTAACTCTAACTACGTTTGTGTATTTTGCACTGTTCTTTATGCCACAAATTAAATCTTAGTTTGGCATATTAAGTGTTTGGCATATGTTCATGTGAACACTGCCACAAAATGCACAATACTGTTCCTGAGCTTTTATTGCAAATTTAATATATTCCCGACTGAAAAACAACTGCAAATAAACAATACATTGTTGTCATTGCCCAAGTCAATCAATGCTGCTACTGCTTACAGGCAAAATTATACCCGAGGCTCTATGTTAGTACTTCACTGATATGTCACTGATTAAGTTCAGAGATAAATAGATTGTTATCTGTCTAACAGTCTGAATATAAATGAAAAGCAAAACAAAACCACCCATATGAATCTTGTTTTTTATATATATATATATATATATATATATATATATATATATATATATATATATATATATATATATATATATATATATTGTGTTTTTGAGTACTAAAACAACAAACATTTGTTACAAAAACTAATATTAGCTTTGTTAACACTGTAGGCTTTATGCAAATGGAAGAGAAAGAAAGTGTCCTATACCTTATTCTGCCAGCGGGTTACATTGCCAAAGCCACCTGTACCAAGTCTTTCCTTAAGTTCCCATTGTCCACAGTTCTGGGGCTGCATAGGAGGGGCACGGTTCATTGTGATGCTGGAATGAATGCACACATGTTGTGAAGGACCACAAATAACTTGTTTAAATGGAATTATGCAATAAAAATAGTATGGTCAGTTATTCAAGAATAAGGTACTTAATCTGTACTATATTACACTGCCTAAACACTAAATAAGCTTAACCTTAGATAACCATATATGATGAATAAAAGTTAAGAGCTGCACATATTAGATTGACAGATGCTTTATATAAAACCAAGAGCTAAGAATATAATATTTTTGGTTAGGAATACATAGAGGTTATTTAATATTAATACAATTAAAAATTCCTATTCATTTAAATGAAGATAATTTCAATATTAAAGTACATTTTAAGTCACTGTTGTGCTTTTTTGCTTCAAACAAACTTTTGGAATTGTGGAATTATTATAAAAGTGCTTATCAAATATTCTTACAGCTAGGTTTCTGGGCAGCCTTTTGAAGCTCAATATTCTATATTTATTTATGTCCTGATTAAAATCTTTGAACAAGTGAAATGTTATTGCAATATAAGCTCTTTGAGGACTTTGGCTTCAGAAGCTGAGATATTAAGAGAATCCTGCAGAAGCAACTGATTATTATTTGGGGTTAATGCTTTTGAACGCACGATTCAACATGAGTGTTTAACCCATATATCCCTGGTAATAAAACTGTTGTGAACACTTATGCACCTGGCTATTCTAACTTTTCTATTGTTACTACTTGTTACAATAAACTTATTTATGAAATTTCTGTCTTTCACTAAAATGATCATAAATCTTAATTCTGTCATTTTACCTTTTTTTTAAAAAAAAATTGCCCAGTGTATTAATATAAATTAATATAAAATGAATATACAATTTTTTTAAAGAAATCTGTAAAGGTCTCAGATAGTACTTTAAATAGCAAATTTGTAATTAAGTTATAAAAAAACAAGTATTCAAAAATTCTTAATAAAAATATCAAACAGATATTTGGTGTCACAGTGACAACTCAGTGTACAAAAGCAGGTCACAGAAGTGTAAGTAAATAATTCATTAATGCAAATTGTCATTGTCACCTTGCTTATTTGTAACTAAACATTTTTAAAATGAACATGCCTAGATTTTCATTTCTGTTAGCGAAATATACACTGCCAAATATTCATTTAACAATTGAGAATATTTCTAGCTAGAAAGCAAGTAACAAGATTATAAATTTAGATTATAGACTGGTAATAGCCACATTGTAAACACTGAACCAATTTCTACATCATGTGGTTGAAGTGCTCACTAATGCAGTGTGACAATTATTTTGCATGTGGTGTAAAAAATTGCCTTTATGTTTCTAGATTTGTTTGAAAGTTTAAACAAGTGTAAAAATAAGGCTGATTATCTGACTATTAATTGCACTAATAGTGATTGCTGTTATTACACAACTTCACAATTGTCTGCATAGTGCGTCACTTTTACTGAAGAGAAAACATAAGTAGATGGTAAGAAATGAACTGCAGGCCTCAAGAGTTATAAATCACAAGTTATTACATGAGCTTAATAAACAGGTAGTTTCTTTGACAAAAACAAGTCAGCTCATGAACTCACACAATTTTAAACACAAAACAAGATAAATGATGCTTTATGGGCAACTCTATATAAACAAGCAGATTCTGAACTCAAATATCTTATTATGGATACTAACCACTTCAGCATCACTTTAATCTGATGGTCTCATGACTGCAGACTACAGGCTGGTGAATATTAGAAAACAAAGCCCTGGAACATTTTCCTGTCTTTAACTGTCCCGTTTCAGTCTACTTTATGCCCATGATATTCAATTATGGCATGTTAAACTTGAGATAGTTTTGTCTGCCGTTGCAGAATAAGATATAGCTTCATAATAATTAATAGAAAACTTATACAATACACCATCCATCAAGTGTATTGCATTCTGAAATGCTTTTCTCTTCCGCATATTTGAGTTACAGTACACTGTTGCCATATGAGTGACTGCTTGGATAACTTGCCCAGCCAGTTTACATGACAAGTTACTACTAATACTACTACTACTAATACTACTACTACTAATAATAATAATAATAATAATAATAATAATAATAATAATAATAATGTAATTATCGTTAATTATATGGTGTTTTATTTCAAAAACATTACATGTGATTTTATATAAATGTTTTATGCTACTGTTGCAGAATAAATAACCTCAACAAATGAACAAAATGGCGAGGGCAGGAGGGACTCTTATTAAAAGCAGTTTATGTTGAGTTGCGCTCCGTCTGTTATCACAGTAAACCTCACGACTCGAAAGCTTTGTTTTTGTTTTGTTTTTTAAACATATCCCAAAGGAACAAAATGTAAGTAGTGATGAAAGTATGGTAAAGCCTGAGTATTACAGATATCAGTTTCTTTGACATGTATTTCTTGTCAGGTAAGATGTGTCACCAAGAAAACACGTATTAGTAGATTTTTTTTTAAATAGCGCAAACCAAAAAATGTATATTTACCTTTTACTGAATCGCTTCCTTTCGCACACTTTTTTCGCACACGCTTGCCAATAAAGAATCTTTTTGTTAAAGCGTTACTGTTCACAATTTACTTGTTTCTATTTGTAAGTTTTAGTCGTTAAACAAAAGCCCGTGTTTCTCTGCACTTCCTGATACTGAGAAAACGGAAAAGTCACTTCCCGTAAGTGAAGAACGCCTTCTGAAGTTTGCCAGGCAGAAAAAAACACTACCGTATCTTTTCGTGGAAAATGTGCCATATACAAAACGCTCTATTATAATTACACGCAAAACAGGTCAATAGTTTGAACACATTTTACCATTGTATACATCATATATTTTATATTGTTCGCTTTAATATTTGACTTCTCGATGAAACTCCTATATATTTTTTGTATCAAACTGTGGACTTATATAACGTATATTTCCATTTATTTATTTTTTTTAGACCAGCGATGACTTTAACAATAATTCCATTTAACAGTGAACAACATGGATTCTCACATTACCTTGGCTTGTTTAGGAGTGTGATATTCAGTATTATGCAGTAAGTGAACACTAAGATATAGTCTAAAAGCAGGAGAAAATTAAGAGTAACAAATATGCTTGAAAGAAAGGTGCCAGAAAACAGTTCATTGTAGCTTGCTTGCCATTATTCATGTACTATGGCTATAGAGTCTTATATTATTTAATTGCTGTACATACATTTACATATTTATAAGCTGTACATGCACATGCATCCTTAACTGCACTTTTCTACTATATGTACTTCTGGTAGATGCTAAAATCCGTAGTATTCATCTGTCTGTCTATCTATTTATCCTATTTATTTATCTATTCACAATGCACATGTTGGCACCTGTCCACTGCTGAAAATATTACATCCTGCCTTCTGGTGAATGTGACTAAACTTCCTTTCAATATTCAACTACAGTACACCCATTAAACATTTCCTAATAGCAGCTGCCTGTTTTAGCTGGTTAAAATGCCCTACCAAAATGCAAATAAATGAAATTGTCAGAAAGAAAAGTTTAAAGTGTAGCTGGAAACTAAAAGAAAGTTATGAACATGCAATAGTCATTCTGAAGTTCTACTATATGCTGAATTAATTTTTTAACTCCCTCTCTGTCTTTCTCTTCCACAGTTGCCCGTGTTCATTTCCTGTCTATTGATGCATCCGTTACACCCTGACAGATTATTTACATTGACTACTTCAGTATATAGACACTTATCACATAGTGTTTGCTAAATGTCTCCCTGCTGTTTCTGTTCTGTTTATTGAATTGTTTTTTTTTGTTTGTGATTCCTGCATTGTGATACAGTAAGGTACTGACCAACATATAATGTAAACATGCCACATAACAGAAACAATTTGAAAGTGACCTTCCATTTACAGGAAAAATAATTTAAGTAACCACAATATTTTGACTTTGCTCAGCAAACCTGTATTATGTAAAGATGCTTTGTGACATTGACAGTTGTAAAAAGCAATCTACAATAAAAATCGAATTGAATTGAATCCTGGAATGTCTACCCATAAAGAGCATTTTTAACAAAGCCAGTATTTTAACCAGGGTTGTATTCTCTGACCATCCCTTGCAAAGGAGACACTACAACATTGCATAAATAATGACTGTAGTGTCAAAGTACATTTAATTTTAGCTACTTAAAATTTTGAATTATAAATGAAATTAAATATTAAAAAATATACACAATAATTTGGGTAATGTCACGGTTCGGGTGTGTGGCTCAAAATACAAAATTTTAATTCTTTTTTACTCTCACTATAGGTAAGTAATCTGAAGGTTTTTGTTTTACAGAAACTGAGCTTTTAAATATTATTCAAGCCACTCTACACAGAACTACTTTCTTATTTTTAAAGAAAATTAAAATCGAATTTTAAATGTACAGCAGGGTAGTGAACATCTTTTAAATGTTTTCCACCACTACATCTAATTGCTATCATTATTATTATTATTAGTAGTAGTAGTAATAATAATAAAACTCCTTGATAAGACCTCGACATAAATTAACATTTGCATTGTGTTATTTGTGAATTATTCTATTACATTTTATTTGTAAACACCTTTATTAATGGAGATCCTTCAAAAACTTTAAATAGATTAGGAACCTATATTTTCTCACTTTTTCTTTTACATCTTTTCCTTTTTTTTCTTTCTGCTTCTTAAACACTTCATTGTAATATCATCCTCATGAATTAATATTCATGTTCAGCCACTAATAGTAAACCCATGCCATTGCACAATTGGGGATCTTCTTGATGGGATACTAAATGCAAACTAGAACCATGCAGTGTTCAATATCGGGTTCAACCTGATATTAAAAAAGCCCAACCAATCTTAAACTTTGTCTTAAAGTCTTTGTCTTAAACTTACAAATGTCCCAGCGTTAGTCTCCCGGGTTCGTGCTTAGCTCCTCCCAGGACGCTGCATCATTAGTAAAGCATACTCCTTTTTCCGAGTAATAAATACTCAGCGCTTCGGTCAATGAGGACAAACTGGAAGAAAGAGGGTGGTGATTTGCGGATGTGTACCACTGTTTACAGGACGCAGGATCACAATAGAGACTTTATATGGTAAGATGCTTTGATGTAAGATTTCTTACGAACTTGTTTTGATCTGTCATTTAACTATTGGTTATAGCAAGCTAGTATCGATAACTGAAGAATAACGTGTTCGTGTTTTGTTACGAACAGCGTGTACAAGTTTAACGGACCTGCCATCCTGTAAGAGGTTAGAAAATAGTGATCTCTTCCACCTTAAATACACATGACTGCGAGGGTCTAGAATTATTTCAATGTATTAACATATAAATGCAACACTACAAAGACAATAGTTATTAGCTCGGATACTTCAACCAATATTTTCCTAACCATTGTCTTCTGGTATTTATCCCCCACCCAGCTCTCTCTCTCTCTCTCTCTCTCTCTCTCTCTCTCTCTCTCTCTCTCTCTCTCTCTCTCTCTCTCTCTCTCTGTGTGTGTGTGTGTGTGTGTGTGTCATGTCTCTCTCGTGTGTCACTCATCTACAGGGGGTGGGATGGCGGCAAGGAGTCTCTCTCTACGTTCACTTCCAGACTCTCTAACAGTGGTGGGAAGGGAGTCACTGTCTTGTTTCCAAAATCTTTATTTTGTGTATGTGTGTGTGTGTGTGTGTGTGTTCACTATCTCTCTCTACGTCACTTCCAGACTTAACACACTGTCTCTTAAAAAGATCAGTTTTGTGTACATTAACCCTCCATCTTTGTAGATAGTTCAACTATAGAAGTCAAATTGTTGGGTTGTTTGTACTACATTGATGGTCCATTATGGTGATTAAACACAAACCAAGTGATTTTTTACATGATAAATAAAACAATAAATAAGGCAGTAAAATGGATCGGGTAGGTTTGGTATCTCAAAATGACTGGTATCTCAGGTGTTTTTGGGTGTGCTTGGCATGCATAACATTGTTTGAATCAGGATACATCAGTCTTTGTTGATAATCAGGAGAATGCAGATACATTCTATTCCAATTTACATCAAAATGCATACAATCTATTTCGACAGTACCAACACAACTAGCTGAATAAAAATGACTAAGATTGACTTGCTACATAAACAACAAGATTATAATTCAATTGAGCATGAATTTTACATACTCATAAGGCTTTTCTTTTCACACGTTCTTTCACGTCATTTAGTTGCTGATTTTCTGTAGGTTTTACAAGTAAGGTATATACAAACAAATATGGAGTGTTATATATGTTAATTTGTTTATATTCTTTTCAGTTGATTGAAAGACCTTGTGAAATCATGAATACAATTGCAAGATTACTGTTGCTACTGCTGCCTCTCCACTTTTGTACTTTAGTCAATATGGTAAGTGTGGTGCTGTTCAGTGCAAAACAGTTTACCTATCTATTTTAGACTTCATGAAATATAATAAAAGGGTAACCATGGAATCACATTCTGTTCTCAGGAGCTACTTCACAGGTATAGAAGAGGAACACGTATCTATAGAGGTGAATCAACAATCTGCACATTTGTAAAATTGTATACACAATCTCTCTCTGTAAATATATATATATATATATATATATATATATATATATATATATATATATATGCATATATGCATTAATTATACATTATATACTATAAAAATGATATCTCATAATTTTCAAGTCATCAAGCATTAGAGTATAACTCAACTGTTTTTGAACGAACCTTTTTTTTTAATCTAAATCTTAAAATGCACGATCCACAATATTTTCGAGCAATATGAGGAAAGTGGAGGATCTCTGCTGCCGAAAAGCAAGAAATAGTTCAATGCCTAGGAGAAGGTATGACAACTAGATATTTCAAAACAAATTCACCAGTGATCATCGTACAATAAAGGGATTTATAGCTGATTCAGAACACACACACAGGTTCGAGCAGAGAGCAGCTGCTAAAATGCCACTGCAAAGCAGCAAACAGGTATTCATGGTGTCTCTGGAGTACCAAGAACATCAAGGTGTAGGATTCTCAAGAGATTTGCAGTTATGCATAAACCTGCCATTCAGGCACCCTTAACCACAGCTCAGAAGCAGAAACACCTGTAGTGGGCCTACACATACATGAAGACTCATTTCCAAAGAGTATTGTTCACAGGTTTTGCAATCATGGGGAGAGAGCTGGTCGACCCATTCAATGTCCCTGAAGGTATAAAAGAAATATATGGATTTTCTAACTGACTGGTACAAATGAAAGTGCCTTTCATAGTAAGATCATCTTTATGCATGACAAAGCACCATCCCATACCTGTGCATCATTGACTGCTATGGGCATAAAACAAGAAAATCTTATGGTGTGGCCCCCATCCGCACCATGAAACAAAAGATATATGGGGGTGGCAGGCAATTCACATCAAAACAGCATCTCTGGGAGGCGATTTTGATATTCTGCAAAGAAATTCCAGCAGAAACCATCCAAACACTGGTAACTTCCATGGATGTAAGAATTGTGATGCTCTTATCCAATAAGGGGTCCCATGCCAAAATGTCATTTGGCCTGTTAAGATGTTTTTGATTGAAAGAGCTTTTGGTTTCAGCAAGTATAACCTTCAAACCCGTTAAATTGCAGTTTAACTAATGACCATTTTCAGTTGTTTAAAACAATAAAATCTTTTGAAACTCTATTGTGCGTAATAATGTGGAACAGTGCAACATATTGATAAAAAAAAAAGTTATGATTCAGAGGTTCGTTCAAAAACAGTTATACTCTATATCTCTCTCTCTTTTGCCATCTCTTTTCTTACCTTTTGCCACATTTCAGGCTTCAAACATAAAGATATAAGACTGTAAATTTGTGAAGAATCAACAATAAGTGGGACACAATCATGAAGTCGAACGAAATTTATTGGATATTTCAAACTTTTTTAACAAATAAAAAACGGAAAACTTGGGCGTGCAAAATTATTCAGCCCCCTTAAGTTATTACTTTGTAGCGCCACCTTTTACTGTGATTACAGCTCTAAGTCGCTTGGGGAATGAATCAGTTTTGCACATTGAGAGACTGAAATTTTTGCCTATTCCTCGTTGCAGAACAGCTGGAGCTCAGTGAGGGTAGATGGAGAGCGTTTGTGAACAGCATTTTTCAGTTCTTTCCATAGATTCTGGATTGGATTCAGGTCTGGACTTTGACTTGGCCATTCTAACACCTGAATATGTTTATTTGTGAACCATTCCATTGTCGATTTTGATTTATGTTTTGGATCATTGTCTTGTTGGAAGACAAATCTCCGTCCCAGTCTCAGGTCTTTTGCAGACTCCATCAGGTTTTCTTCCAGAATGGTCCTGCATTTGGCTCCATCCATCTTCCCATTAATTTTAACCATCTTCCCTGTCCCTGCTGAAGAAAAGCAGGCCCAAACCATGATGCTGTCACCACCATGTTTGACAGTGGGGATGGTGTATTCAGGGTGATGAGCTGTATTGCTTTTATGCCAAACATAACGCTTTGCATTGTTGCCAAAAAGTTGTATTTTGGTCTGATCTGAGCAGAGCACCTTCTTCCACATGTTTGGTGTGTCATTCTTCTCCTTGTATGAACTGAAAGTTTAGAAGAACGGCCAGGTCTTGGTAGATTTGCAGTGGTCTGATACTCCTTCCATTTCAATATTATTGCTTGCACAGTGCTCCTTGGGATGTTTAGCGCTTGGGAAATCTTTTTGTATCCAAATCCGGGTTTTAAACTTCTCCACAACAGTATCTCGGACCTGTCTGGTGTGTTCCTTGTTCTTCATGGTGCTCTCTGCACTTTAATCAGACCTCTGAGACTATCACAGTGCAGTTGCATTTATATGGAGACTTGATTACGCACAGGTGGATTCTATTAATCATCATTAGTCATTTGGGTCAACATTGGATCATTCAGAGATCCTCACTGAACTTACACACACAGACATAGATATTAGGGCTGTTAACATTAAATGGCACTGATGTTATTAATGCGTGATTAACCCCATGTGCATTACTACTTGAGTGATCTGCTCCATCACTTTGCATTGTGTGGGCAATTGAATGTAATCTGAATAACAAAGAACAAATGAATAAATAAATTTCAGTGCATCTACTCACGTTTCTTAAATTTCCCCGAATTATGCCTCGCATTCACAACAGATATGAGCTCCTCACTATATTAGCATATATTACCCTTTGGAACCTTGCAGAAGTGCACTGCGTTCACAAATTACGGAAGAGCATTTTTCTTTTGTGAATTCAATGAATTCCGTATAACTTGAATGTATCATATTTAACAATTAAAACAAGCACTATAAAGTAACATTGAAATTAATAAGAAATGAAGGTTAGTGCAGGTTAGTGTTGCCAAATGTCATCCTCGAAAAAACACTTCTGCAAAGCGTAGTGGGACAAAATCCCTCCTTAGATGTGTGCAAACCTGGTGTCCAACTACAAATACTTATTACTTATAATACTTATAAAATAATTTTTCCCCTCAGTGAATACACACATAATTAGATCTTTCAGAAGTTCTATAAAATTACCTATTATAAGAAAAAGCTGTCATATTTGTTGGGTAGGTAATATGAGACCAGATACATGCTGAGAGTGGTTGGTTCTGGGTATAAGGGCAGAAGTCTATATTTATTCCACACATATCAGTGAAGAACACAAACACACAGGAGTGGCCAGAGACTAGACCAAAAAGACCAAATCATTTTTTTCCAATTGTCCAAGTTCAATAAGTATGCACCAACAATAGCTTTAGATTCCAGTCATTGACTGACATGGGGGGGAACTCAGTGAGATTATTAGTTGTATCTAGTCAAGATTTGAGGTTTTGTGCAAAAAAGACTTTTCTACTCAATACAATCAAAGAGTGTAATTATATGAGTTGTAATATCCTATAAGCAGATACAACAAGATATTAAACAGTAGAGGTTGTCTGATCCAATACCGGTAGCTAGTTTGGATTGTACTTTCTACCAACTGATTAATATAATTTTTTTAAATGGTTGCTGGATTTATATTTGGAATAATCATATAAAATAGTACAGAACATAACTACAAACAAAAAAGATTCTAGATCTTCTAATGTCTACCAACAGAACTTGCTGTCAGTGATTCACCTCTAGATTTTATTATACCTTCTAAGATACTCATAAATAGACTATCAAAAGAGATATATGGATTTATCTTTGCCAAATATGAATGAATATGAGTAAATTTTTTACATATTGACCCAATAAAAATCCATGTGTACTTCTGTGTCTCCCATCCACAAACATCTGTGCATTATATATTATATAATTCTATTTGTTAGTGAAAGCATTATCATCTTTGAAGTTCAGCCACAGTCAGTTTTGTCTTGTGTGTGTGTGTGTGTGTGTGTGTGTTATTGTTTTTTTCTTTATCCCAGACCTCTGTGTAGACTCAGAATCAGCTGCAGTCAGAGAGATCGGCGAAACTTGGCTACGATGGCGAGGCCAGAAAGTTGAGTATTGCCGCTGTGCCTCAAGAGCAAGAGCACGCTGTCATTTTATACCCATCACTAGTAAGTGAAACACATACAAACAGACATACACATGTTATTATGTATGTAAAAGCATTATAAACCCATTTTCAGAAACATACATGGAACACATAGCCCTATGAAGAAATGGAACTTATGATGCAGATTCATTCATGATGTTTAATAAAGGCACGTTTTACATTAAATTTACTTTTATTTCTACTGTAGTATATTACATCGTATAGTGCTCAGTGCTCAGCAGTACACCACCTTTGAAAAGTATTAATATTTTAAGTAATATATATCAATGAACAAAAAATCTATCTCCAAAAATATTGACAAGACTAAGTTTTGTTACACCTCTTTTTAATGTATAACATGTATGAATGTAATAATAAGTTATTAAAAACTTTTAATAACTAATTAATAAGGGGGCACGGTGGCTTAGTGGTTAGCACGTTCGCCTCACACCTCCAGGATCCGGGTTCGATTCCCGCCATGTGTGTGTGGAGTTTGCATGTTCTACCTGTGCCTCAGGGTTCTTTTCTCTGTGTTTTCCGGTTTCCCCCGGTCCAAAAACATGCACGGTAGTTTGATTGGCTCCTTGGAAAATTGTCCCTAGTGTGTGAATGTGTGTGTGTGTGTGTGTGTGTGTGTGTGTGTGTGTGTGTGTGCGCCCTGCGATGGGTTGGCATTCCATCCAGGGTGTATCCTGCCTTAATGCCCATAGACACCTGAGATAGGCATGAACTATGAACTAATGAATGAACTAATAATAATTTAAATAACTAAATAATAATTTTTAGATTTAAAATGTTAAATTTAACACATATGAACTTAAAAAAAAACATCCATCCACAGGTGAGTATAATTATTCATTATACAGTTGTCAGTCTGAATACATTTTCAATTACAGCATTTAGCAGACGCCCTTACTCAAAGCAATATACAAAAAAGTGCGTTGAGTCTCCATCTATGAATAAATGAACACTGGTTTGATTGATTGCAAATTTAAGACACAAACAACCTTAAACTCTGTGCAGCCTTAAACTATATTGAAATATATATTTTAAAATATAAGACCAAGTGTTTCTGTAATAGATAGGTCTTCACGTGACACTTTAAGCCAGTAACTCTGCTGTTCAGACATCGAAGGAGAGTTTATTCCACCACCTCGGTGCCAGAACAGAGAAGATCCGTGAATTAAACTTGCCTCTGAACCCTGAGTGAAGGTGGAACCAGTCGAGCAGTACTAGGTTATCTCAGGCAGCAGGTGGAGCGAGCACAGCAGTGGGATGGTGTGGGAGGCAGGTGGAAAACAAGTCATGCAGCTGCATTTTGAATCATTTGCAATGGATGAATAATATTCTGAGGTAGACCTGCCAGCAGAGATTTGCAGTAGTCCAGTCACAAAATAATGAGAGACTGAACAAGCAGCCTGTGTGGATAGAAATGGTCAAGTTCTTCTAATTAAGTCTGCTTACTGGATGAACAGATTAAATAATTCTAACATTGATTCAACTGCAGTTAGTTCTCAGATCTAATTTAAATATTTATAATTAATTATAAACTGTTAGAATTACTCATAGATATTTACCATTAACTGATCTATTTAGCTACATAATGGTGAAGAATGTGGATAAATGTTGTAATGTTGGAATTGTTTAAATTGATCTAATTTGCAACATATATATATATATATATATATATATATATATATATATATATATATATATATATTAATAATATGTTCTTTCTTCTTTTCTCTCCTCTCATTCTCTCCCTTTCTCTCTTAATTAGGTTGCTCTGTATCAAGATGTTACAGTGGTGGCACGTGTAAGGAGTCTGTTTTCTCCAATAACTTCATTTGCCTGTGTCCTCCAGGTTTTGCTGGACAACAATGCGAGATCAGTTGAGTACAAAGTACAAATGGGTTAAGTATGTAACCATGGTTCCTTGAGGGACACTGCATAGCAATGCTCTGGGAATGCTTCCACATTGTTTCGCTTCTGAATCGTGTGTATTCAGTCCGTAGGAGAGATGCGTTGTTGCCGAGAGAAGATATCATGAACAAGAAAGCTATAAACTTGCACTAGCTGCTGGGTGGTGTATGCTATCTCGTGCTATCATCTCTGTTTTATGCCGTCGCCAGACGGAAACGAGCATGCTGATTACTCATCAGGGTCAGGTGCTCCGTCCAGCTCCGCACTCCACTCACGATGTACTGTCACACCAATGTCTACAGAATGCAGGACCCATCGAGAAAAAACAGGCAGAAGTTTCCAGGCTGCCAGGTGGTCTCTTAGGGCTCCCTAGACCTTGTTCTGAGGTGGCACGTCTCACTGCCCCGCAAGCCTCCAAAACAGTGTTAGAGTTTATAGCTTCCTGGTTCATGACATCATTGTGTCTATCCTACGGGCTGATTACACCATGATTCAATAGCGAAACATTGCAGAAGGGTTACTATATTGTTGCGATGCAGCTTCAACAGGAACCAAGAATTAAATATCATTTGGAGCCTGTACACTGTAAAATGGCCGTCACAGTGAACTGCATTATACTTTTTCTTAGATTTGAATGAAAAATGTGTGAGGGGTCAAGGATCTGACTATCGTGGTATTTGGAGCATCTCTAGCTCTAGTGCTGCGTGTATCAATTGGAACTCAACATTACTCAGAGGGAAAAAATTCACAGCCAGGAAGCCAGACACAAGTATCTTTGGACTCGGTAATCACAACTACTGCAGGTACTTAGTAAAATAAATAAATATTTAAAATCCTGTTACAATTTTTATTGTTGTTGTTTTTACAAAAGAAAAATGTCTTTTTTTAGAAATCCAGATGGGGATTCCAGACCATGGTGCTATATTTTAAAAAAGTCTCAAGTCGTGTGGGAATTCTGTTCTATGCCAAACTGCACGACAGGTAGGACAAAGACCCACACAGTGGATATAAAATGTGTACACTGAGTTTTTTATTTAATTTTATTTAATAGAACCATATTCCTGGTTTAAATAAAGCAGAACTGTAGTATGATGCTGCCAGCACCATGATAGACTATAGTCTAGACTGTAAAGATGAGCAAACATTAGATTAAGGATTTAAAGACAGACTTAAATCTAAATAAAAAATGTCAAATCAAAAATATAAAAAAAATAAATAAAGGCGGTGTAAAGAGCAATCCTAAACAAAATTGAGAATCCGGGTATGCACGCATAATATTATTTTGTATTAAAAAAGTATTTAACTTTTTTAGACACTGAACTGGAGTGTGTACGGGGATCAGGTCAGTTCTATAAAGGAACTCAGTCAGTTAGTAAAAGCAAATTGAAGTGTCTTCCATGGGATTCACCTGCAATATACCCCAAGTTTTACACAGCCTGGAGGCCAGATGCCAGAGAACTTGGTCTTGGCAGCCATAACTACTGTAGGTAAGTTATAACACATAATGTACATATTCATGTAAGAACACACAGACACACACACATTTCCTAACCCTGCTGGTGGTGACATTTGTTTTTTTGTTTTTTTTTTTACGAACAGTGTAAGACAAAGCTATAAATAATATATACAGTGTAAGACAATGTATAAGTCAGTAAGTTTCTTTGTACTATTGCCTTCTTGTGTTGGACTGTTGACCTCTTTTCTTTGTTTGTTTGCTGACAGTTGTCTATTCTCACCATTTTCCATTGTCGACCCTGTAGTAATAAAAATTATAGTAATAAGGTACTGTGCTTTATTTATATTTACCAGTTACCTCAAATGGACCTGTAAATAGGGATTTTCTTGTGGACAATTTCAGTTGAAGCTCCCTGTTAGATACAGGCATGGACAGAATTGTTGTTATCCTTCCATTAAAGAAAGAATGTCATAGAGGCTGGCAGGGAGGAGCCAAATGCAGCATGCAGGTGTGTACAGTTTCTTATGAGTCTTTAATAGGATAGAGAGCAACAATGGGCAGTTAGGTGGAGAACAATTGGCCATTAAAGTCCCAAAGGGAATAAAAAAAGAATGACCAAGGAGCAGGCGGCAACGGGAAATATGGAAGGTGGGGTGAATCTGGAGAACTCTTGTGAGCTTAAGATGTTCAGCAACAGGATTGATAACCTTGGAGGTCTTGGGTGGATTGCCAGACCTCCTAGCATACGTGGTACAGGCATGAAGTACGCCATTTGCATTAATCCCAGCAGAAGTAATTGCAGGACGATCTTAGTAGGATGGCCCAGGCCTTCATCCATCCTTGCTGACAATGCAGGAACAAGACTAGGGCAGATGCCTCAACTTCCTGGTTGGAGATAAAGGGGGGCTGGTAGACACATGTGGCCTGAAAGGGTGAGAGAGCAGAGGCAAGGATGGGCAAGAAGTTGTGGGTGTACTCCACCCAAAGAAGTTTGGATGACCAAGTGGAAGTATCTCTGGAGCAGAGTATATGGAGACCCGTTTCCAATTATTGATTCAGCCCCTCAGCCTGACCTTTGGTCTCCGGAGGGATGCAAGAGGATAGGCTGACAGATTCCCAGAAGCCAACAAAATTCCTTGAAGATGTTAGCTGTAGAACACGTGCTAGAGCAGGAGCTTGGCCGTCTCACTGGCAGAGGGTAATTTGGTAAGGGGATTGAAGTGCATCATGCCTTTACAGTACACCCCATCCTGTGCCCTAAATGCCAAGGAAGAGACCTCTAATACCTGGGGTGCTTATGGACCTGAGGAACATCCTCTGTCCCTCCTCGCCACATTCTGGACCTTGACCTTGACCAGTTTTCTTGTTAAAATAGGGTGTGTTAAAATAGGAGGCGTCATAATACCATTTAACTGGAGCAGAAGTTTCATTGAGATTTACAGAAATTCATTATGATTGCCTCAAAATAATGTGCAACAAACAAACTTTAGGTGTGCCATCAGTTTTATCCAGACTAGTTTCATGGGTTTTTAATGATTCTTTTGAACTACAATTCAAAAGCAATGTCTGATTTTCCTTAGTTTTCAGTAAATATTTGTTATTATTGTGTTTGTCAGTATCAAGTTATTTCATTGCCCTTTGTGGGTTTTCCATTCTTTAATAGAAGGGTACCAACAATTTTGCATTGTTAGGTAGGTCGGTAGGTCGGTCTATGCAGAAGTCCAGTGTATGGCATTATGTTGTCAGTTCATATGATTGTAAACATTAGATGCTGATCAAGTTCAAATATTGCTCAATGAGCTACTCCTACAGCTCTCTGGTCGCAGTATTGTACAGTTTGATGATTGTTGTAGTGCTAGTTTATAATCTTGTGCTAAATGGGCTCTGTTGTTAGGTCATGGAAGAGATCCTGTTGGATCTTATTTTACAGAATAGCTGGAAATATTGTGAGTGTCCAGTTTTGAGCAGCCAAAGACACAGACAGCTATCTTCATATGCTTGTTGAGCTTTTTTGGATAGGCTAGTAGAAGATTTTCATTATACAATGTAAACAATAAAGGACCTCACAAAGAAAAGTCTGTTCAGCCCCTTTTCTTCTTATGACCTTAGAGTTGACTTTCTAGTCCAGGTTTTGTCATGATTGACACCAAGATATCTATAGATGTCAGCCAGCTCAACAGAATAAACCAGGATGGTAATGGAGTTAGTTGTTGTACTCTTCATCTGTACTACATTGACATATCCTTAGTCTTGAGTATATCCCCATACTATTCTATTACTCAAATGTGTCTGTCAGGTGTACCCTATACGCCACATCCTGTTCATGCCTTATATACATGACAACTATCAAAACATTTCTGAAGGCTGCAGAGGTCTGACTTGTGTGTACACATTGAAAATCAGGGGGAAAGCATCATTCCCTGTATTGTATCAATACTGCTTAATAGGTGCTCAGACAAGCAGTATCCATTTACATTTATGATATTTGGCACACGCCCTTATCCAGAGCAACTTACAACTTAGCAATTGAGGGTTAAGGGCCTTGCTCAAGGGCCCATTAGTGGTAGCTTGGTGGTTGTGGGGTTTGAACCTGCAATCTTCTGGTACAGAGGCCAGCACCTTACCACTAAGCCACCACCTCCCTATCCCTGCCATACATCCTGGAGTCTGTCCAGCATGCAGTCACTGACCCAGGAGATCATGGGCAAAAGCTGAGTGTATTACATTACATGCCATTTCTGTGTTATTTTTCGTGGGGCCCCCCTTGGAAGATAATATTGGCATAAACAAACAGCCTTCCATGTACAGCCTACAACCTACAGTGCAACACCTCCGCTGTTTTTCTTATCACTAATTAAAGCATCTCTGGTCTCTGTATGGTTACAGCCATATCTTAGTATAATGCAGCATGCTGCATTTCTAATGCTCTCTAGGGTCCTGCTCAGAGACGAGCGCTTGTACAGTTTATTGCCAAGAGAGCTAATGTTTCTCATGATGCTGATGGAGCATGGAATCATATTGGGAGAAAAATGTGTGATACAATATTTGAAATGGAAAGATATTTCAATATTCAAATTTACATTTTCAATGTATATATATATAGGGGCACGGTGGCTTAGTGATTAGCACAATCCCCTCACACCGCCAGGGTCCCGGTTCGATTGCCGTCTCGATCATGTGTGTGTGGAGTTTGCATGTTCTCCCCGTGCCTCAGGGGGTTTTTCTCCGGGTTCTCCAGTTTCCTCCCCCTGGTCCCAAAAAACATGCACGGTAGGTTGATTGGCACCTTGGAAAAATTGTCCCTAGTGTGTGAATGTGTGTGTGAATGAATGTGTGAGTGTGTGTGTGTCCCTGCGATGGGTTGGCATTCCATCCAGGGTGTATCCTGCCTTAATGCCCATAGACAGACCCTGAGATAGACACAGACTCCCCATGACCCGAGGGAAAGATCGATAAAGATCGGATAAAAAGCGGTAGGGGAGCGGATATATATATATATATAGATAATACGGTATATATATATATATATATATATATATATATATATATATATATATATATATATATATATAATATATAAAGTACATAACAACATAAACATAACAAATTATGTTAATATGTAAATACTAATTTTTAGGCCATCTACAGGCCATATAGATGCAGAAAACATAGATAGGAAAATTGTCAAAGAGAACCAGTTCCACTCAGTCAAATATCTACAGGAATTGTCGTAAATTAAGCATAATTTGTTTCCATATAATATTTTCCTTTTTTTTTCATGTAAAAGAAAGAATTTACATATTACAATAAATTGTGTCATACCAGAGGATAAATAACAGCATTTTCTGATGGTATACTAATATATTCAGCCCTTATCTGCCATACTTAACCCACATAATAAAATACATAGATACATTTTTAATAAGTTTATTTATTTTATATTATTAGAAACCCAGATGGTGATATTGGTCCCTGGTGTCACATTTACAAAGGCACCCAGCTGACTTGGGAACTCTGTGATATCCCAAAATGCTGTAAGTATATATAATTTATTAGTATTAACTCTGCCTTTCAGTACAACAGTAATTATCGAGTAGGACATGTACATATAAGCTTACTCCTTCAAGAAGATCTATGCAGTTTGCACTCAATTCATGAACTAGCAGCACTCCAATTTAAGCCCCCAGATAGGAGCGAATCCAGAATGATTTGCAGTACTTCAGCATGTCCTTTGAATTATCAGTTAAATATTCAGGGTCACAACATGTCTTAGCCCCCATGTTGCATGAATTTATTTAATCTTATTTTAAAAAATCATTGTGTCTTTTGGCTTTTAAGCAGATGCTATAATTGCACAATTAGTGACTAATATATATCTATAACTATAATCTATGGTACGTGTTAAATATGCATCGCCTGGCATTGGAGGAATACATACATTAAATTTGGTTGTGTTCAGGCTGGAGCAGTTTGATGCGATTTTGCATCATCTACTAGGGCTTAACTGGAACCCTCCTTACACATTCAAGGGAAATCGGCATCTCACTACATAAATGCAACATACTATATGTCCCACATGTCCCACTGCTGAGCTGTCAGTGATCCAGACCCCCTCTGCACTCTGTTCCTGTCAGAACCTCCTGGTGACTCCGCCCCCGGTTGATGATGCTTCAAATTCATGAATACACTCCACAATTCAAACATCCTCAAACACAATACACTCCACACAACACAATAACATCCTCAACCACACACACAACACCAACAACCCAAATGAGGATGGGTTCTCTGTTGAGTCGGGTTCCTCTCAAGGTTTCTTCCTGTTCCCAGGGAGTTTTTCCTTGCCACCGTCGCTTCGGCTCAACAAGAAACAATTAGTGCCAAACAGATAAACTGATTTCATGACACTTTTCACACATTAGTATTATGTAAAGCTGCTTTGAGACGATGACACATTGTAAAAAGCGCTTTATAAATAAAATTGAATTGAATTGAATTGAATTGAATTGAACTATAATAAATTGTACAGGTCTTTGACTAGGGCTGTAGAATTTAAAGAAAACCTACATATTGTAATTATTGAGGTCAGTATAGCGATATGTAATTGCAATCATAATAAATAGAATCATGAGTCCACTTGATTGGTTATCAAGGAAATTTCACACACCTTAGTGATTATGCTGAAATCTAAGTCTGAGTGGTGTTTTCTTGGAATTAGGTTCACCTTAGAGCAGTGCTTCTCAATTATTTTCTGTTAAGCTCCCCTACGAAAAAATTTCACCATCTCCACATCTTCCATTTTCTACTTCACCATCTCCCACACATCTTCCAACCATTTTCCAACCTCTATTTCATTTTACTAATTATCAGCTAATCAAGTTAATCAAAACTACTCACAGAGTACATCGTCACCACCCCTGCCTGCCCTCATCCCTGACACTCACACTGCAGACTACAGAATATACCCATGTGCACCTTTCTCCACTCTTATACATGGGCAAACCTGGAAGTGCATGCCGTGAAACCAGAAGTGTTCACTGCGAGCCTGGGAGATCCTCACACTGATCGACATATTTATAGAGTACAATTCATAGACTAGCCCGCTTAGTTAAAAGAAATGGAATCCTACACTGACACCCAAAATTAGTCAAAATAATCATTAATCACATAAGACCTTTCAGAAACATAAAACCTCAAAACATACAGACAAAAATGACCCATCATGTAGTGCACAGACTTTACTGTACATGTGGCAGTATTGGAGTTATCAAGAACATCATCTACCAGGGAAGAATTGTGCATCCTTTAACTCCTTAATTCCACACAGCCATCCAGTCAATTTGTTCCTTTTTAGTAACACTTATTTTCCAGCCAGATCCCAATATTTTAGATGTGTTGTAGCCAGAAATTACACCTTGTTTGTTCTTTAAATTGGTACAGTTCACACATTTAATGTTTTGACCAAAATATAATTATTTTCAGAATCTGGGTTCTAGCTATTTATGAAGCTCTACTTGAGTCCAGGAATATGTGTAGCACCTTTATCATATCATGTTGTGTAGCACCTTTATCATAAAGGAACTTTGTGTCATGTCATTCTGTACTTTACAAACAGTATATTATTAAAATGACAGTAAAAGCCACTTGACAAATTGTACCATTTCTACACAGCAAAGACACCATCTACCATCACAACTCTTGGTCCAAGAGCCCCGTCGACCACCAGAGGAGGTGAGTGAACTCAGTGCAAGTATCCTTTTTACGTGTCTATTTATGTGAATATTTTTGTTTAATTTTTTAATATTTTTTGATCGACAAACAGTGTTTTACTTTTCAGGTTCATGTGGTATTCGCACTGAAAGGCCCTCTAATTCGCTCCCAGTATTCAGAATACTTGGTGGTCAGGTTAGTGACATCAGGCAGCACCCATGGCAAGCAGCTATTACTGTGTATTCGCCACGTACAAAATCACACCACTTTCTTTGTGGGGGAGTCTTGATTGACTCCTGTTGGGTCCTCTCTGCAGCGCACTGTTTTCAGGAGGGGTGAGCATTATCTTTTGTCAAAGTTACGGAGACTTTTTATAAGACTTTGTGTGAAGTTTTGGAGATGTAGAAAATTAAAACAAGATAAATCACAGTTGAAAAGTTTAGAACATTTATATTTTGTAACGAGTAAATGAACAAAAAAAAATTTTTTTTAATTAAAAAATGTATTGTATTTTACACACTCCACACCAGTGTTGCTGTGCTTTTGCTCAGCAGCGTATCTCAGTATATTCACTAAACAGTGATAGTGCTTTGGTAATTAAGCCTTGTGAGCTAATAAACTGACTAGGCATAATTACCACCGACTAGCCCACATAAACTTAACTACGCCTGAGACATTTATTACAGTAAATGCACACCTTTCACTATTTTTATTATACCTCGCGCTTGTATTGTCGCGCTTATACCTAGTTCCGGTTTGCTAGCCGTGGATGCGTGCGTGAAATGATGCACGACAAGATCTTCCAACGAGTTTACTGAACTTAGTGTACAGCAAATACACAACATTCACTCACTGAAATAAACAGAGGGAATAATTAGAGTGTATATATGACTGATTTCACTCCTCTGTGCTCTCGCTCTGGCACAGCGCGACAGTCTCTTCCCACCATGCGATGAGCATGCGAGCGAAACCAGACCAGCAAGACATTAGGATCATGCTCTCTTTTCAACAGTATTTTAAATTGAGTTTGTTGAGTAGGGGTACATGATATTGAAAAATAAATGATCTCTATCGACTTTATCAATAATGACAATTAGACACACTTTTGCTGAGTGTGTTATTGTTCTGGTACATTAAGCACTAACCAGTAGGCAGGAGCAAGTTATTATTAAAAATTGAGTCATTGATTACCTGATTATTCATCAGGTTCAGGTGTTCCTTAGCACTCGTTCCTTCCGACTCAGTGCTGTTAAGTCATAATTCTTTAAATATAAACTTGTATATTGAAGTCTTGTATAAAATAAGTATTATGTTTTCTCTCGCCATCTCTTGAAGTTTCTGATCATTCTAAATGCAGTGAAAGAATGCACTTTAAACGTGCATGAATCTAGCCTGTTTTTGCGAGTAATGTATGCATGCACTCTGTATGGTCACATATAGTTACAACAACATGTTGCATTATATTATTGCAATTTAATTTGAGACAGCTAGTTTGAGGTTTATATCCCTTGTAGGTTGTGCATTGCACAAATGATGATCCACGGTACATACAATATGAATGTATGAAATCTATGAAAAGTATTGTATAGTACTCTCCTTTTTATTAACTTTTTTATTAACTAAAGTACGTTTCATGCATATATTCTTTGTTTATTGTGAACTATGGCTTTAGAAGTTGAAGGAAACTTATTATGTCTTTCTTGGGGTAAAATAGAACATGGTATGTCTCAGTTAGGATAATTAATAATTAATAATAATGTAATTGTGAGTAATTGAAATCTAAAATCATAAACAGTAATCGGGCAAATGGGCTGTAATAAAAAAGTTGTGCTTATAAGCTTACATACCCTGGCAGAATTAATGTTTTTTTTTTTATAGAATATGAACGATAGCACAGAAGCCTTTCTTTTATTCATGGTTAGTGGTTGGCTGAAGTAATTTATGATCAAACGTTACTCTTTTTAAATCATAATGACAACACATTGAACATTAATATACGCATATTGTTAGTAGGTGACAGATATGTTTGTTTTGTGAAAGATGTCAGGGTTTTTTTTCTTAGTGCCTAAGCGGCTTATTTACAATAAATAGCTATATGATAATTAAGAGTATGAGGTTCATTCTTTATGTAATATGATACATAATGTTACACTATATACCGAATGGATATGAATGGAATATACAGTAGTGTAATAATAGATAGATATGGATGGTACAAAGACCCTGTAGCATTTTATTATTGGGGAAAAATTAGCTAGCAAAGTGGCCGCCATTCTCCACCAAAATAACTGTAGCATTTTAAGATTTTATTAAGATTTAACGGGTAATTAACTATATATTTGGGACAAGTCCAAGACTTGTTTATGTTCTCCACCAGTCAGTAACCGACAATTTAAGTTGAAATTACAACATGTATATCCAAATACTCTTATTAATTATAAATGTTTATAATTAATTATGACTATTGAACTTTGAATTGAAGATTAAAGAATCAATAGCTTAATTATTTGATCTGTTCGTCCGGCGAGCAGACAATATAATTATTCATTAATCCCAAGAAAAGTTATCTTCCTGGCCTAGAAAATAACCATTCTAATATAATACAAGTTGTAATTAAGCGAGGTAGCAAGATCAAAGATTCATTGACTTGTAATTGTGAGGCACAAACAAAGACAATCACTTGTGTATATACAACATTTAATAAGGCACATTACGGCACATAACACATACTAACCTACGAAAAACATCTATATACAAAAGTAGTGAGGGGGGGAGAGAGAGGGAGAGAGACAGACGAGAGAGAGACGAGATATAGAGGGCAAATTGAAGGAGTCAAATTTATCACACCTTGATGAGAATCGTAAAGAGCAATTTAAATTCACCTTAATTAAAAGGGTTTAACTTACAGACGCTGAATTGATCAGCAGCGTTACTTGTATTTAGATGGAAGTGGAACAAAAATCCGGACGATTCGAGGTGTTTCAGATGAAGTCCTGTAGATGACGATCAGGAGTTACTAGTTTGTCTCAGGAGGAGATTCACGACTCAGAAAGGCTAGCGTGGCCTCGCTCCTGGTTGGAGACATGATGAGCATGATGTGCGTTTCCAGAGTGACTCCGAGTTGGTCTGGAGATGGTCCGTAGGAGCCCGAAGACTCGAGAGACAGCAGCCTCTCAGCATCGTCTCACTTCATCTCCTCGTACTTTTTCTTTCTTCCCACAATCTTCTCCCATTTTCTGCTAGTCGTCTCCATCCAGTCTTCTCCGGATCTTCTCCTTATCTTCTTGTTGTGGTGTAGGAAATAACGAATGGATCATTTGGATACCAAGAACGGCCAAGTAAACATTGTATAACATACATAAGTACATAAGATATAAGTACTTCTTACTTACAAACATTGGTTGATATGCAATGAAGGAGAGAGATCATTTGAAAATGAAAAGAAGGAAAGAGAAAGGATGGATGCAGGGAACTGATCAGCCTTAATAATAAATATACACATCATCGCTACATGATTATTACACAATATGAAGGATAATAACGATGTTCTAGAAATATAATCATTATTTTGATGAACCCTATTGTTTAACCACTATTAATTATTAAAACAACATTGTTTTATAAGTAAAGTTATATAGAACAATAAGAATAATGATAATAATTTCATAAAACATCTTTCAAGTTAACACACAGAGTTTCAGCATGATAAAATAGAACTTTATACATACAGTAACACATACAGGCTCGTGTGTGTGTGTGTGTGTGTGTATGTGGTTGAGTTCAGGAAGTGTGTCCACATTGTGTGGGATGACAGTCGTAAACTGAGGATTTGAGAGGCACAGAGTCAAAGTTGAAGGGCCAGAAGTTTACTTCAGCCAACGTAAATGAATTATTAAGAATTTGCAGAGAGTGCCGTGTCAACCATAAACATCATCTCCCTTTTGGGGGTAGGATGCTCCCCTCTTCTTCAGGCCTTGAGGATCTTGCAGATAAGATGGCCTATCTATGAATGACCAGCCACGCTGGCGCCTGGTGTGGTCGTAAAATTAGTGGAATATGGAGCAGGCATCTTTGAGTGGATGCAACTATATGTAATGTAATCATTTAGAAATTTTGTAGATCTAAATGCACAACAACCCATAGTGATAAGTAGTGCAAAATACAGAAAGTGACTGTGCAGTAGTGATTGTTTATGCTGTATGATCAGCTGTTCATTGGTGTTCAAGGTATTTTTCAGTCTGTTTGTGTGGGCACTGAGGCATCGTTAGCGACTATATGGTGGGAGAACTGTTCTTGCAAGAATTCCAGTACTGAGCCTATTGGGCAGTTTCTAAGTGGATCTGTATCATACGTAGTGCACAAATCAGTGAATAGGTGCCACTTTGTGGAATATAACCTCCTCAAAGACAGCTCACTGGAGTGGAGTCAACAACCTCAGTCAAGAGACCAGATTATAGGAATTGTGAACCCTCAGGGGCCAGATCCACAGCTTCCACAACTCCGGGGATGGTTGTAATATTGCCCCTTGCGCCTGTGAGAGCAAATCCCTCCTCAGAGGGATTTCCCAGGGTGTCTGCTCCAAGAGGGCTACCATGGCTGGTTCGGCCACCGAGGGGCTACCAAAAGGAGAGACACCTCTTCCCAAAGAACTTTCTCCAGAACTCCTGAAAGCAGAGCGACCGGGGGAAAGGCATACAGGCATAGCGTTGGCCACAGCTGTGTCATTGCATCCAGTCCTAGAGGAGCTGGGTGACAAAGAGAAAGATCCAGAGGGGACAGAGGGGGCATCTTCTTTTGGGTTGCAAACAGATCTATTTGAGCTCTGTAAAATTTCTTCCAAATCATCCCAACAAGATGTCTGCTTGGTAGTTCTCCCTGCCAGGGATGTACACGTCCTGAATAAAGGGGATCTTTCCCTGGGACCACAGGAAGATCCGGCGCACAAGCCTATATAAGCGGGGAGAGCGCAAACCTCCTTGGTGGTTGATATAGGAAACCAATGTAGTATTGTCTGTGCATATAAGAATGTGCCATGAGAGATGGGGCCATGAGAGATGGGGGCTGTGAATTCTCTCCCTTTCGCCATGAGCTGCTCGAGCAGTGTCTGTGTCGTGGCATGTTACGTTACTGCGCATTTAGAGCGCAGCCGCATTTTCGCCAATATACCTAGAGCGCCGCCTCAGCTGCGCACTTAGTGCGGTTATATGCTCGCGGATATATTAGAGTGCAGCTATATTCTCGCGGATGCTGTGTTTAGCGCGCATGTTAAAGTTGGTGACTCTGTGAGTACTAAACCGTTCTGGAAACTTCATAGCATTAAAGGAGACCATAATTCAGTCCTTGTTTCTATCACAATGTTTGTGTTTGTAGTTGATATGCTATCACAAATGTTATTGTTGCACCTGCACATCTCAGTGGGCTAGCCGCTAGTATAACTGCTCATTAGCTTGTTTTTTTAGCATAGCCACAGGGTTTTCGGCATTGTGCACGTTTGAACAATGTGGTTCAGTATCTGTTTAAACAGTCAGTGTATGAAACATAACTTTTATACCATTTAAGTCATTGGCAACTGGTTATATTTTGTATGTTTGACATAACGGCAATTCGAGTTTATTTGTTGTTTGTTTGTCTTTATTGATTTACAGAAACTATATCATGCACGTCTCTTGTGTGTAATGTTTCATGTGCAATAAACAAGGCATTCTCGATCTGGTGTCTCCATCTCTCTGACCGGAGATCTGCGGCGGTCAATAAATATATATAAAATCAGCATCAGCGGACAATCCGCAATAGGGCCAGCTCCACAAACTGTGAGGCACAGTTACCTAGGACCACTCCCCAGACTGTAAGGGATGTCATAAACATTATGCGACGAACAGGAACTCCCAAAACCAGGCATTGCGAAAGGAACAGAGGGTATTTCCAAATAGCTAGGGCACGGAGCGTTTGCTACGTGGCCCTGATCACATAGCGGGGACATGGCTGGATCATGGCAGCTGCGGCCACAAGTCTCAGTAATCTCTGGAACTGCTTCACGGTGAGTGGCTGGCCTATCTCTTGCAAGAGAGAGACCCGACTGGTAGTGGAATCCCACATCATGTCTACATAGGTGGTCCTGGGTGAGAGTGACAGACTGAATGGAAGAATGCGATATTGGTATGCTATGCCCCTACAGGGAACCTTCCAATGAGAAGGATGGATGGGAACATGAAAATAAGCATCTTTGAGGTCTATAGTGACAAACCAGGCTTAGATTTAGCATCTTGAAGCAAATTCTTTTCAGGACTCGATCAAGGAGGTGCAGATCTAAAATGGGATGCACACTCCATATTACCTGGGCACATGAAATACCAGCTGTAAATTTAAGCTGTAATAGCAGCCCAACTCCATTAATTTTGGAGGCACAACCTTATGTTGCGTATGTATTTCCTGGCTCATAGCCTGCTGAGCATTCATGAAAGTGTGACAAACTCTGACGAAATGAGGTACACAAGATTTGAACTTGTTTCTGTCTCCAGCTTCTATTATACACAGGACCCAGGTCGACGACCCTGGAAGAGCATGGGCGTGACTTATTGATGATCACCGTCCTCGGATCAGTGGTCTGGCATGGCTTTGGTCTGGAGCACCTGCACATGACAGAGTGCACACAAAGACACAGAGACATTCTTCTGAGTCTGGCAGTACTCAGAGCTTGAACCCGGGTTGAAGGCGTGCATCGGTGGGAGAGGTACCAATGAAAAGCAGTTGACTGCTTTCTGAGCTCCTAAAACCTGTCGACTACGAGGGCCATGTACTCACTGAAAAGGCCAGAAGGAGATACGGGAGCATCCAGGAGGAAAGTCTTTGTTGCTTAATTCAGACAGAGTGAGCCACAGATGGAACTCTGTCACCACCAGAGCCCCCATAGATCTATCCAGGGCCCGAGCCGTTTCTTTAGTTGCCCTTAAGGATAGATCAGTGGCCCTCCTGAGCTCCTGTAAATTATCTTTCTCAATAACCTCCTCGAGGTCCAGATCTCTCAAAAGGTCTGCCTGATACGCCTGCAACAAAGCCATTACATGCAGGCACCCGCCAGCTTGTCCAGCTTCCCAATAAACCTTGCCAACTAATGCTGATGTTATTCTTATGGGTTTAGTAGGTACGGTAGGAGCCTTTGCGAAGATGCAGCCAGAGGGGAGAGATAGCTGGCTAGCATCTCTTCAACCCTGGGGATCATGCTATAGCCGTGCTCTTTCATCACGGCCTCCACGGCTGCATCCTTTGCTTTCCTTGAAAAGCGATCTCCGGGAGCGGAGAGAGCGTGCTATCATATGCATACAATGCCGACAGCCAGCTCCATCGAGAGCTGACTTAGCATGCTCTGCTCCCAAACAAATCACAAATAGCTCATGAGTATCAACGCCCATGATAAATCGTAGGAAGGGACACATTGTCTGAATGAGGAGCTTTTATTGGAGACAGGTGTGGGCAATTATTTTTTCCAATAAAGTATTAGTAGCGTTACTTGCATTGGTATTGTTTGAAGTTGAGCAAGAGTCCAGGATATTCTGTTGCGCTTTAGATGAAGTCCTTGATTTGAAACTGCCGTGGAGTCTCAGAAGGATATTTGAATCAGATTTTTTCAGTCTCAGAGAGAACTGCGTTGGTCTCACTCCTGTAATCATGATGTGAGCTGTAATCCAGCTGTAAATTGGATCTCGGTCTTTTTGGAGTTTCTGAGCGTTTCTGAGTGACCTGAGCCTTCCAGCTCGGGCCTTGCAGCTCCTCTACCTTCCGTTATCATTGAACTGATTTTCCGATCCTTTTCAAGCTGTCAAGCTGGTGGGATAGCGGCATGACCTCTCCCTGCAATACAGACCCGGTTTACAGCTCGAGATGGGTGTTCTGAGGTTTTCTTTTTAACCCCCCTGGGTCACACCAATTTTTGTGAACTGATCAATGCAAGCCATTAAACTTCAGCAGAAAGTTATTTTCTTTATCCCTGCAGAGACTCATTTGCATATTTATGATTTGTTTGGAAACTAAAGTTATTAACCGAAAATATGGATCAATGATTCGATCCATATGGCTACATCAAGGTGTAGGAAATAACAAACCAATCATTCAGACAGCCATTACATGTGATGCAGAATGTTTATCTGCTGTTAATTTCACAACATTATTGCTTTTTTTTATATGATCAAAAAGACATGGTATTGATGATCATATAGTCAATTACTACGTCAACACTGTATCCACCACTACATGCCTGTAAAATTGCTCTTAAATGCTTTAAACAGGGGCAAAAAAGTATTTAGTCAGCCACCAATTGTACAAGTTCTCCCTGTAAAAGAGAGGCCTGTAATTTTCATCATAGATATACCTCAACTATGAGAGACAAAATGGGGAAAAATCTAGAAAACCACATTGTAGGATTTTTAATGAATTTATTTGCAAAATGTGGTGGAAAATAAGTATTTGGTCAACAACAAAATGTCAATACTTTGTTATATACTTTTTGTTGGCAACGACAGAGGTCAGACGTTTTCTGTAAGTCTTCATAAGGTATTCACACACTGTTGCTTGTATTTTGGTCCATTCCTCATGCAGATCTCCCCTAGAGCAATAATGTTCCCCATTCGTTCTTTCGTTTACACGAATCAGTCGTCCTGGTCCCTCTGCAGAAAAACAGCTCCGAATCCCGATGTTTCCACCCCCATGCACAGTAGGTATAGTGTTCTTTCATGCAACTCAGCATTATTTCTCCTCCAAAGACGAGTTCTCTTTTGGTTTCATCTGACCATGTCATTCTCACAATCCACTTCTGGATCATCTAAATGCTCGCTGCTGTCACAGTGTTTTACTGATGGTCTTTGTTACTTTGGTCCCAGCTTTCTCCAGGTCATTCACTAGGTCTCTCTGTGTGGTTCTGGGATTTTCTAATAATTACTCCCACGGTTGATTTCTTCACACCAAGCTGCTTACCTGTTGCAGATTCAGTCTTCCCATCCTGGTGCAGGTCTACAATTTTGTTTCTGGTGTCCGTTGATAACTCTTGGGTCTTGGACATGGTGGAGTTTGGAGTGTGACTGTTTGAGGTTGTGGACAGGTGTCTTTTATACTGATAACGTGTTCAAACAGATTCGATTAATACAGGTAATACAGTGGAGGACAGAGGAGCCTCTTAAAGAAGAAATTACAGGTCTGTGAGAGCCAGAAATCTTGCTTGTTTGTAAGTAAGTGACCTATGATGAAAATTACAGGCCTTTCTCATCTTTTAAGTGGGAGAACTTGCACACTTGGTGGTTGACTTAATACTTTTCCCCACTGTAGTTGGAAAATGAGTAAATTAATAATTGGAATTGTGAAATAAAAAGTCAGAATAACATTTTAAAATATTTATTCAGTGGCGGAAACCGGCTTCTATAGCATTGCCTGTTTGCTTCAGAAATTGCAGGGTCAATGATGAATAAATTATAACAATTACTATTATTATAATAATTCTTGTTAAAACACATTCTTGTCTATATCGTCTAAGATTTGGTTAAAAAAAAATTTTTTTTTTAATAAAAACATAGTTTTCATTTTTACCTATATTCTTACCTTCTATTTTAAATTCTTTGAACATCAAGTATGAACATCTTTTGCATTGTAGTTTAACTACGAATGCTTATTAACTAAAATGACATTATGGCGCTTTGTTGTTCATGGATATTTTTTTCCCATTTATTTATTTATTTGTATGTTTGTTTGTTTGTTTATTTATTCTGTTTCATGTTTCCTGACCTTGGTTTTTCCTTTTTCATGTTGTTTTCTCACTTGACTGAAATACAGTTGTTTTTTAGTAAAAGGTTTCTACTATTATGTTTTCAGTGTGACATAATAGCATAGATGGCTATAATAGCACAAGAAAGGTGAGGTGGATTATTATTTGTGTGATAATTGTATTGTCATAGATAACAAGAGCTTCAACAGTACGTTTAATGTTTAACACTTTTGAGTGAATCTCACAAGTGAAGATAAATGAGAATTATTTTCAGAAATTCAAGTAAAAAAGTTAAACTCATAGAGTATATATTTATTATACACAGACTGATATATTTCAAATGTTTGTTTCGTTAAATTTTGATGATTATGGCGTACTGCTAATGAAAACCCAAAATATCAGAAAATTTGAATACTGTGAGACAAATGTTTTTACACTTTAATCAGATAATTAACTCCAAAGACCTGCAAAGGCTTATTGAGCCTTTATATGGTCTCTCAGTCTGGTTAAATAGGCTACAGAATCATGGGGAAGACTGCTGACTTGACAATTGTCCATGAGATTAACATTTACATCATTTGGCAGACACCCTTATCCAGAGCGACTTGCAACTGAGCAATTTAGGGTTAAGGGCCTTACTCAAAGGCCCACTAATGGCAGCTTAGTATTGGTGGGATTTGAACCTGCGGTCTCCCGATCTTCTGGTCCAAAGGCTAATGCCAAATAGTCATTGCTAAACAATGTATCCAAGCACATGAAATATTTTGTAACTGGAGTCAGTGTTCATATATTCATTACACACTACGAGTGTCTGGCTACAACTGTCGTATTCCTTGTGTAAAGCCACTCTTGAACCAGAGACATTAGAGGCATCTTACCTAGGCCAAGGACAAAACTGACTGGATTGGTGGGCCTAAGTCCTTTTGCATTACAACGGAAAATGAAGGACACAGAAAGTGGAGGAAAAGAGGAGAGGCTCAGAATAGGTTTTGTTTTTGAGGTCCAGTGTAGGTTTTGTTTTTGAGGTCCAGTTTTCACAGTCAGTGTGGGTTTGGGGAGACATGTCATCTGCTGCTGTTGGTTTACTGTGTTTTATCAGGTTCAAAGTTGCAGCTGTCTACCAGGAAGTTTTAGAGTATGTGGAACCTGCTTTCCTTAGCTGATCAGTTTTATTGAGATTCTGATTTAATTTTCCAGTAAGACCTGTCACCTGCCAAAAGTACTAATACCAGGTTTAAGACCCATGTTTTCCCTGTGCTCGATTAGCCAGTTCACCCAACCTAAACATCACAGAGAATCTGTTTTATTGTGAAGAGGAAGATGTGAGACACCAGCCCCAACAGTGCAGAAGAACTTAAAGCTGCTATCAGAGCAAACTGGGACTCAAAAGTACCACAGACTGATTGTTTACATGCCACACCATATTACTGCAGTAATTCATGTAAAAGGAGCCCAGACCATACTACATACTTCTACACACTTCACATTTCCGTGACACCATCAGTGTTAAAATTATTTTTTATTGTTATTAAGTAATATCCTTTTTACTGAGATACTGGGTTTTCATTAACTGTAAGAGGAGTCATCAAATTAAAATAAATAAACACTTGAAATATATCAGTCTGTAAGGAATCTATGTAATGAGTTTCAAATTCACTTTATGAAACAAATTTCATAATTCCAAATTTTAAAATTAATTATTTTTTTGTTTAAAAATTATTGTCTATTTAAAGTGTATTTTAAATCTTTCATCTATTATTATACATTTTCGATTGATGCCCGCATTGTCTTTGTTAGACATATATCCCCATAATATGTAAATAATAAAGTAAACATTTAACTGAACAATTCAGAGTGA
This sequence comes from Kryptopterus vitreolus, assembly GCA_030449085.1. Lineage (NCBI taxonomy): Eukaryota > Metazoa > Chordata > Actinopteri > Siluriformes > Siluridae > Kryptopterus > Kryptopterus vitreolus. Next base: position 29,676,339 of record JACRUU010000005.1, read on the forward strand.
TCTATCAATAGAAATACTAAAGTTTAAAAAGACAGACTGAAAGAGTAAATTCAAAACAACTGAGGACACACGATAGAATTAACAAATGACAAGAAGGGGTGGGAAAAATGAGGACAGAAAAAAACACATGGTTCCATAAACACAAAGTGTAATGTAGGATGTAATATACAATCTGCAGCTCTCACAAGCCACACTAAGAATGAAGGAAATATTCTCTGATGTTATTTATCTTTGTCAAATTTTTACATCATGAAACCTGCCAATTTATGTATGATGTACAATAGATTTTTCTGTATTAATACAATGCTTGACTGCATTTTTAGATTTGCAGAAAACCGCCTGAATGTGATCCTTGGCCGAACCTTCAGACTACAGAACTCCAGCACTGAGCAGATATTTGACGTGGAGAAGTATTTTATCCACGAACAATACAACAATGCAAATTATGATAATGACATAGGTAATTTTAACTATCTATCTTTCTATATCAACTGTAAGACTGAAAATTGCATTTTGACTTTTTGTTAAAAAACTCCTTTAATTGTTATCAACTAAATTGTTATTTGCCATGGCAAAAAAAGTTGTTTAATTATAAAAAATATTAGTATGTGCATGCAACACTCATGCATGGTGGAGGTGTCCTGCAAGTCTGCATTCTGCATTTCTGCCCAATGGAAAATTGTATAAAAGTGACATCAATACAGATACTTCCTGTCAATAGTCTGTATCCCATTTCCTTTTGCATATTTGCGTTACCTAGCTTTGTTTGCAAGTCTAAGTTATGGCTTTTTGGCTGTACTACAATTTCGAAGACATTTTACTGGCCAGACAGTAAATTGGTGTATCTGGGTCACACCGGTTTACACCAATTGATGTCCAACAGTTCTTTTTGTTGTCCAAAAGCACTTTCAGTGTGATGCCTTTCAACTGCTACATAAAGTTTCTACATAAAGCAAAATTTGGCTGTTCCTCACCCAGTTTGCAGCTCCTGCACCCATGTTTCTGTTTCAGTTAATGACTGTGCTTCAACCTACATATAATATTGATGACCATAGCACCTTCTTGTTATAATATGTTTATGCATTTATTTTTGAAAACATCCTTATGAGGTGCACGGTGGTTTAGTAGTTAGCACGTTCGCCTCACACCGCCAGGATCCGGGTTCGATTCCCGTCTCGGCCATGTGTGTGTGGAGTTTGTGCATGTTCTCCCCGTGCCTCGGGGTTTTTTCTCCGGTTTCCCCCCCGGTCCAAAAACATGCACGGTAGGTTGATTGGCACCCCTGAAAATTGTCCCTAGTGTATGAATGTGTGGATGCCTGGATAGGCACAGGCTCTCCGTGACCTGAGGGAATATCAGATAAAAGCGGTAGAAGATGAATGAATGAATGAATGAATGAACATCCTTATGTAATTCTTATGTATTTTTTAACTGTTTAAATTGTATTTTTTCACAGTATTTTTTAATAATTGACTTATATTTAAAAAACTAATTTATTTCAGTAAATATTATATTACCTGTGCAACCAGTTCAAATTAATCTACAATACACACTTATTAGACATATTATGATTAGATTGATTTGAACCGGTTTACACTTGTGCTGTTAATTCAATTCAATTCATTTTTATTTGTAGAGCGCTTTTTACAATTTGTCATCGTCTCAGAGCAGCTTTACATAATACTTATGTGTGACAATGACAGCATAAAAATACAATATAGTGGATAAAACACCTTATAGCCTTACCTGCACCTCTTATAGAATCAAATTTTGCTATGGTTGTTATTTTGACTGAATACTAACTTTTATTTCACTGTGTGTCTAACAGTCCTGTTAAAGCTAAAGAGTACATTTGGAATCTGTGCTATAAATTCTCCAGAGGTGCTACCTGTTTGTTTACCTAAACCTGGAATGCTTCTCCAAGATTGGATGGAGTGTGAGATTTCTGGTTACGGCAAAGAAAGAGAATGTAAGGTTTGAGTTTTATATCTGAAACATAAAAATAAAACAATATTTCTTTGATCTTAAAGGCATGTCTTTCTCAGTCTCTCCGTTCTATTCAGAGCAAATAAAAGAAGGTCAGGTACGCCTTTGGCCCCAGGACCGGTGTGTACCAGAGAAACTCAGTGGACGTGAAATAACACCAAACATGCTATGTGCTGGAGACACACGTGGCCTGGACGATGCTTGTAAGGTAATGAAATTATTCCCCCAAAAAAGACTAATTACATTGTTTTGTTATGCTGCACATGTATGTGTTGTAATAAAAAGAAAATGTCTTGGTGTTTAATATACCACAGCTCAGTTACAGTGTCTTTACTTTTCTGTCTCTTCTGTTTGTCAGGATTAATCCATGTTTTCATTGTCTTATTTTTCTCTATATTTATAGGGTGATTCAGGAGGTCCTCTAGTTTGTGAAAAGGATAGGCAGATGAGTCTCATAGGTCTGATCAGCTGGGGTGATGGATGTGGGAAGAAAGACACACCAGGTGTTTATACACATGTTACAAAGTACATACACTGGATTTCCAACAAGATGCATTCAAATTAATTAACAAAACTCCAGAATCCCCAGACCAAAAAGTATCATTTGAAATCATTTCTTTTATGATGGCATTACTTCTAATCCATAGACATTATGCATGGAAAAGCAAGTTCTTACTATATTCTCTAAGGTGAGTTGATGGAATGGCTGCAGCCAAAAACAGGAAAGTTAACAATTACTGTAATCCTATAAATTTACTGTCTGCAAGACAACCTCAGCATAGTCAATAAAGGTTATTGTTATTATGTGATATTTTTGTAAATCAAAAATGTCTATATATTTCTAGAATTCTGTTTTCACTTCTGTTTTTCAGTCATTAGGGGGTTTCTGAGATAAGATTATATGAAAAAAATTGACAGATTGTATCAGCGTGAAACATAAAATTATAATAAGTAGAGAGTTCTGAATACTTTCCAAATACATTGTATGCATTAACACATTGAGGTATTACATTAATTATATACATAGACTAAAGCTATTTTAATCTTTAGTGGTTTAGTGGTTTACTGCCATTGTCTTTGTCCTCTTACTTTTTAGCACATTGTAAAATGGAGACCATTATTGTGTCATAATATTAGCTAAATCAAATTGGGTGAAGAATACATTTATTTTAAAGAGTTTTAATATATTAATACTCTTTTATATTATCTTTCTTTATATTGTAAAAAAAATTGTCAACAGCATCAACATTACACAAAAAATCAATTTAATACAGTAGATCACAGTTTCTCTTACATTTACATCTAGAGAAGAAACAACTTAGAACATTGCATCAATGGAACCTGATCATCCAATTTGCATGTGCACAGGAAATAGATTTCTAACATCAAATTAAAGATTGTAGGATGTTTTGGGCATTTCTTTCCCCCACCTTTTCCTCAGAAGGTAAAACATATACTGAGTTGAGTTGCTGTCTGGAGTTTGATCAGTCTAAACCTCTCACTTTTTTACACTAATTAAGTTCCTTTTTGTGTGTTTGAGTCATTCTCTTGCTGAATGCTGACATTTCTCCACATTAGATTTCTCTGTATATTGGTAGCAATATAAATTATATATCTATCAGTAATTAGTTAAATGCAACAGGTTTCATTATTTTTTATTATAAATAAAACAATCAAATAAAAATATAAAAAAACTTGTGTTCTAATTTCATACTTCCATCTATAAATGTCAGTAAATTGAACCTCTACTTTCTCCTTCATTTTATTTTTTATCTGAAATGTATTCAGTTTATAGCAAAACGAACAGAATTGGCATTGTCTTACAATATTTTTGAAAGGCACTCGATAAACTCTATGAATACAATATTATTTTAATTTACCATTTTTTAATTCCTTGCAAATGTATTTTATTAATATCTGCTGGCTCAGATAATTGCACAGTTGTTTCTGTTATGTGGGATAATCCTAGGGATAATCCTATATATTTAGTCACGGTATCATTATTACTATTATTATTATTATTATTGTTGTTGTTGTTGTTGTTGTTGTTGTTGGTGGTGGTGGTGGTGGTGGTGGTGGTGGTAGTGGTTTTATTATTATATTGTGGTCCATTATTTTTTTCCACACACCAGTAGAATATGATTTAGTCTTTGTTTTGCCAGTTAATAAAAAAATATATATGTATATATATATATGTGTGTGTGTGTGTGTGTGTGTGTGTGTGTGTGTGTGTGTGTGTGTGTGTGTGTGTGTGTTTATCATATTACGCGTTTCATGTTATTATCTGTAATTGTGTTTTGTATTATTTAGCATTAAAAAAATCTTACTCAATTTCTATTCACCTATGTTGTGTATTAGGTTTTGTACATTTTGGTACTTTTCCCATTTACGTAAAAATGTATTAACAATTGTGAATTTGAGGATGTTGTGATATACTTGATGCAATTTTTCTTTTTTTCCATTAATTTCATGTTTCTGTAGCCATAGGTTTCTTTACCAACTTTTTTCAAAATTGGCCTGAGCATAGGTTGCCTTTACAAATAAGGAAAACATAATTTAATCCAATTTGGTGTTTGTATTTCCAAAAAGCTTTTATCCAGAATTATTTTACATAAAAAATAATAACGGACAGGTCTCATTGTGTCTTATATGTTTAAAAAGAAATTCTTCACCATAGCTCAAGTTTGACTATCATATAGTCAATGATTTAGTTCCTGTATTTATAGACACACAGATAAATTTCACAATAGCAACAGTAAAACATGTTACATTTCTGCACTTCTAGACAAATTCCTTTAGCTGCTAATTTGGCAACCTTGCTATTTGTTAATTCGCTGGCTGACTGGTGAAACTGCAGCTGCAAACTTCAGTAACAAACGTCATCATTTTCTTCAATTGCCTCCACAACCCCTCAGCATTAAAGGACTAGGCAGAAGCCCCATTGGGAGAATTGCTCTGTCACATACCACACCAAACCCATAACCCTCAGTATAAGTATAACACACTAGCAGCACTTAGCGCAAAGGCTGGACAAAGGGAATGTGACTAAAAAGATATGCAGATTATTTTACAACCTAGGTTAATTGACAACTGGTTTAAAAAGTAACTTATTGTGTCTAGTTTAAAAAGACACTTACTAAGACACATTTTGATAAAAGAGAGAATCTTGTCAACAACTTGTGGAACAAATTAAGAATAGTGTCAGCATAAAATGTCATCATCGTAGTGTAGGTGTGCACATGTTAGTGACACTTTAGGTGTGCACACGTTGTCACAGAAGAAAATAACCAGTTTGTGATGTCTTTCAAATGTACAAATATTTGAGTAATTGTAATTAGAATAGTTTTAATCTCAAATGGCAACAGAAATATTCTGTATGTTCAGTGGTGTATGTTCCATCATAAAATCAACAGTATGCAGCCCACCAGCGCTGTGGAGCCCAGTATAAAATACACACATACAAAATGCTATTTTATATTTTACCAGAAGATGGCAGTAGACCTGTGGCCGCATTCTCGCATAACAAAGTCAGTGAAGAAGGAGGCAAAGCTAGAAAACTCCACTGCATTATTCACTAAAGAGTTCTCTGTGACAAACATCTGAAATATGATCATGTTATGAAACCGCTGATATCACGGCTGTCAATTATATTCGCTCCAAAGCCCTGTGTCACCGCAGGTTTCATCAGTTTCTACTCAACATCCAGGCTAAATATCGAGATCTTTATGTAAGATGCTCAATCAGCACTGAAAACTGCAGTGAATTTGTTTATGTAACGGAAGCACACAGAAACAGGTATAAACAAAAGAGGGAGTTTATTTAAACAAAGGAAAACTCAAAAGATGTCACTTAAATGAGTGACCAGGTTATGGGCACGGCCCTGAACTGCTCAAGCAGACGATCAGGAGAAACACGGAAGGAGTCGTGAGTCGTGGAGCTCCGGGGAACGGGAACAGCCAGAATCGGAACCTGGTAGGAGTTTGAGAGAAACACACAGGGATTAGTTGGGAATTCACGGTGTGTCCATGTGTCCGCTTTGTTATACACGAGACCGGACAGGGAAGGGTGAGTATATATTGCGTGGCGTTCTGACGGCTCTAACAGGCTCCAGGTGCAGCTTGTTAAAACTCTGGAGATTGTGAGCGTAGGAGATCTGAGTCAGGCGCAGGCAGAGTCGTGACATCACCCCCCCCCCTCCAGGGCCCGCTCCTGAGGGCCTAGAACGATGGCAGCACGGGGGACGTCCTCGTCCTCGGGGCCCAGGCCAGTTGGGATGAGCCTTGTGATACTCCTCTAGGAGACCAGGATCGAGAATGTCCTCCCTGGGGACCCAAGCCCGTTCTTCTGATCCCTCTAGAACCAGTAGGTGGAGCTGTTCAGTATGGAGTTGGCCCACCCGAACCTGCACAGGGCCCCACCATATAGCAGATGTGACCTCTGGTGAGTTGTTTACCGGTTAGGGAACAGGCTAGGTAAATGGTTTCGGTTTTGGCTGGTTGTAATCCGAGCCACCAACTGAGATCTCCAGCTATGAAGTTCCCCGCTGAACTGGAGTCCAAAATGTGAGAGAATGAGATGAGCTGAGGGAGAGGGAGTGCTTATCACATCAGGAAGACAGGCGATTATGATTGGAGTAACGAATAGCCTGACGAATAGCAAATAGAATGTATGAACAGGTGGCGAGCTGCAGAAGCAGCCTAGGCTCTAAACATTCATTTCAATTTCAATTTTATTTATAGAACGCTTTTTACAATGTGTCATCGTCTCAAAGCAGCTTTACATAATACTTATGTGTGAAAAGTGAAAATCAGTTTGGCCTTAATTGTTTCTTGTTGAGCAAGCCGAAGCGACGGTGACGAGGAAAAACTCCCTGGGAACAGGAAGAAACCTTGAGAGGAACCAGACTCAACAGAGAACCTCATCCTCATTTGGGTTGTTAGTTGTGTGTGTGGATGAGGATGTATATTGTGGGGTATGGAGTGTATTCATGAATTTGAAGCATCATCAACCGAGGTCACCAGGAGGTTCGGACAGGAACAGAGTGCAGAGGGGGTCTGGATCACTGACAGCTCAACAGTGGGACATGTAGCTCAACGGGGAGAGAGAGAGAGAGAGAGAGACAGAGAGAGAGAAAGAAGGAAAGAAATGAGTGGTTAGTCACGGTGATAGTTTCAGTATGGGAGTGTGTATATTTAGTGTCGAGTGCAGACGTGGACTCCGGCAGGATTAACTATAACAGCGACACTAAAAGGAGAATCAGAGGGAAACACAGACATGAGAGCTTCCTGATCTGTAAACAAACAGTCACTCTCACCACCACAAACCTGAGTGATTAATGAAAGTGAGGCAGACAGCAACTAAACACACCAGATCACTATAATACTCAACATCCATGTGTCCCCCAGATCTACTCCTTTATCTAAGGTAGGACTAGCTTGGTTAAATAAGAAAGTTTTTACCCTGGACTTAAACACTGAGACTGTGTCTGATTCTCCAACATTAATAGGGAGGGAGTTCCATAACTTTGGGGCTTTGTAAGAGAAAGCTCTGCCCCCCCGCTGTAATTTTCCTAATACGTGGTACTGAACAGACAGCCTGCATCCTTTGATCGAAGCAGGCATGGTGGAACATAAGGCTCTGATAGTTCTGTCAGGTACTGTGGGGCGAGACCATTCAGTGCTTTATAAGTTAATCTCGGGGTAACTATAGACAATCAATTATCTTTCTCTTCCCATATTTCTAACGTTTCTCGCTCTTGTCGTTACCTTCTCTACAACATCAGAAGGATTCGACCATTTTTATCCACTCAGGCTGCTCAGGTCCTGGTTCAGTCTCTTGTCATCTCGAGACTGGACTACTGTAACTCTCTGCTGGCAGGTCTACCTCAGAACGCTATTCGTCCACTGCAAATGATTCAAAATGCAGCTGCGCGACTCGTGTTCAACCTGCCTAAATTCTCTCGCACCACCCCACTGCTGCGCTCGCTCCACTGGCTTCCTGTAGGCTGGCACGCATCAGATACAAAACACTGACGCTCGCCTTCAAAGCCAAAAATGGATCTGCACCATCTTACCTCCGCAACCTCATCACCTCCCGTACTGCACCTCGCTGCCTGAGAGCGTCCAGCACTGCTCGCCTGGTTCCACCGTTCTCTCAGGGTAAAAGGTAAGGCCAGCTCAAGGCTCTTCTCTGTTCTGGCACCGATGTGGTGGAACGAACTTCCACTAGGAGATTCGAACAACGGAGACACTGTCTACATTCAAACGTCGACTGAAGACCTACCTCTTCCAACAACACCTATCCTAACATTACCTTTTATTCTCTTTTACCTCACTGTCCAGAAATCCATAAAAAAAAAAAAAAAAAAGGTCACCTGTCTATTCTTGTGTACTTGAGTTTGTATTAACCTTTCTTGAATAAATCTTATCCTTGAATTGAGACTTAAAGCACTTTCTGTACGTCGCCCTGGATAAGGGCGTCTGCTAAATACCGCAAATGTAAATGTAAATGTAAATGTAAATGTATAAGTTAATAGTAGTATTTTAAATTCTATACAGAATTTCACTGGGAGCCAATGCAGTGTGGATAGGACAGGGGTGATGTGTACAGTGTGGATAGGAAGGAAGGGTGATGTGTGTGCAGTGTGGATAGGACAGGGGTGATGTGCAGCGTGGATAGGACAGGGGTGATGTGCAGTGTGGATAGGACAGGGTGTGATGTGTGATAGGACAGTGTGGATAGGACAGGGGTGATGTGTGTGTACAGTGTGGATAGGACAGGGGTGATGTGCAGTGTGGATAGGACAGGGGTGATGTGTAGGACAGTGTGGATAGGACAGGGGTGATGTGTAGCAGTGTGGATAGGACAGGGTGATGTGCAGTGTGGATAGGACAGGGGTGATGTGCAGTGTGGATAGGACAGGGGTGATGTGTGCAGTGTGGATAGGACAGGGGTGATGTGCAGTGTGGATAGGACAGGGGTGATGTGCAGTGTGGATAGGACAGGGAGGGGTGATGTACAGTGTGGATAGGACAAAGGGTGATGTGTGCAGTGTGGATAGGAAAGGGGTGATGTACAGTGTGGATAGGAAAAGGGGTGATGTGTGCAGTGTGGATAGGACAGGGGTGATGTGTGCAGTGTGGATAGGACAGGGGTGATGTGTGCAGTGTGGATAGGACAGGGGTGATGTGCAGTGTGGGTGTGGATAGGACAGGGTGATGTGTGCAGTGTGGATAGGATAGGACAGGGGTGATGTGCAGTGTGGATATAGGACAGGGGTGATGTGCAGTGTGGATAGGACAGGGGTGATGTGTGTGCGTGTATAGGACAGTGTGGATAGGACAGGGTGATGATGTGTGTGTGTGGTAGTGTGGATAGGACAGGGGTGATGTGCAGTGTGGATAGGACAGGGGTGATGTGCAGTGTGGATAGGACAGGGGTGATGTGCAGTGTGGATAGGACAGGGGTGATGTGTGCAGTGTGGATAGGACAGGGGTGATGTGCAGTGTGGATAGGACAGGGGTGATGTGCTCATATCTCCTAGTTCTAGTGAGCACTCTCGCTGCCGCGTTCTGAACTAACTGAAGTTTATTTATACACCGCGCTGAACATCCAGACAGTAAAGCATTACAGTAATCCAGCCTGGATGTGATAAAAGCATGGACTAGTTTTTCTGCATCATTAATTGACAACATATTCCTAATCTTAGCGATATTTCTGAGATGTAAAAATGCTATCTTAGTAATATTATCTACATGAGCTTCAAACGAGAGATTGCAATCTATAATCACAGCCAGATCTTTTACAGTTGTACTGGGTGTGATAGAAAGACCATCTAGAGTTACTGTTTGGTCTGATATTTCACTCCTAGCTGCATGTGGTCCGAGTACTAGAACCTCTGTCTTACCCGGATTAAGTAGGAGGAAGTTACTTAACATCCATTCTCTTATGGCTTTCACACATTGCTCAACTTTACTTAACTGATTTTTTTCATTTGGTCGAGCTGAGACATATAACTGTGTGTCATCAGCGTAACAATGGAAACTAATATCGTATTTACGAATTAAGTTGCCCAGAGGAAGCATGTAAAGAGAAAAGAGCAATGGGCCTAATACCGAACCCTGTGGGACACCATACTGTACCTGGGAATGCACAGAATAATCACCATTTAAATCTACAAACTGGTAGCAACAAGTTAAATAAGATCTGAGCCAGGCAAGGACTGTTCCCTTAATTCCTACTACCTTTTCTAATCTGTGAAGGAGAATTTTATGATCAATGGTGTCAAAGGCTGCACTGAGGTCGAGTAATACCAGCAGAGAGACACAGCCTTGATCAGAGGCCAGTAAGAGATCATTCAACTACTTTGACGAGTGCTGTCTCTGTGCTGTGATGAGGTCTAAATCCTGATTGGTAGAGTTTGTGTATGTTATTCCTAAGTAGGTATGAACTTAACTGCTGTACAACTATCTTTTCTAAGATTTCTGAAATGAAGGGGAGGTTTGATATCGGCCTATAGTTTGCTAGTTCACTGGGGTCGAGGTCAGGTTTTTTAATTTGTGGTTTAATGACTGCTAATTTAAAGGATTTTGGAACAAACCCACTGCTGAGTGAAGAGTTTACTATTGTTACTGCTGCTAACTGCTGCTACTACCTGTTTAAGAAAGTGTGTCGGTACGGGATCTAATAGACTATCACACACTGATTGACTCCCATTGAGTCGAGTATGGACATAAATGCTGTCCTCAGCGGGTCGTCCATGCTTATGTACAATGGTTAAATTATCCTTATAGATAAGTGCGACTCCTCCTCCTCTACCAATTAGACGAGGCTGCTGTATGTAACTGTATGCTGGAGGACTCGCTTTATTTAATGCTACATACTCGTTTTGTTTAACCCATGTTTCTGTTAGACACAGGATATCAAACGCCTGATCTGAGATCATTTCATTAACTAGGATTGCTTTAGATGTTAGAGATCTGATATTTAATAAACCTTACTTCAGAACAGAGGTGGAGGCTGTGTGTTCAGTAAGATCTGAATAAGAGGTATCTACATTAATTAGATTATTAAAACAGACTTTCTGAGTCTTTCGAGAATTGTGGTTTGCTCGAGGAACAGATACAGTCTCAATTTTATATAACCTGAGTGACGACTCTGTACAGCTAGCAGACGGTTGGATTAGCCGGTTTGTCTGCTACTTGGCCTGGACTCTGGGTAGTCAGTGATTAACTAGGCCTACCCTGAGATATGTTACCCTATGTTACAGGAAAGGAGAGCGGCCCCTTCCCTGGTGGGATGGACGTAGCTTTGGCTGAACGAGTATGCCGCCGAGTCGTCACCCATTCGCCCCGCTGTGAGGGCTTTAAAGCCGGAGTCGCTGACTGGCTAGCTCCCCCTGCGGCATCCAGACTCCTCGTTACAGGTACACTACACTTTCTCTTGCTACCACTCTCTAAGGTCTGGATGCGCTCCTCTAATGCTAGGATCTTCTACGTCAGTTTGCTAACTAGCACACACCTATCGCAGGTAAACTTATCAGTAAATAAGAGAAAATAATGTGCGATAGCTGAAACTTTTAAATGGAACACAATAGATTACTCGAAATCTAGCAAGACTGAAGGAGATAAAATTATTATCAAATGTTTACATCTCAGAAATTTCCCTGGCACAAGAATAAGTGCTCCCAGGGTCATTCCTTGTGCCAGAACATGTTACATGGTCAAGTTACATGGTCAAGTAAAGGTCCCATCAAATCTTACTGCAGAATGCTGGAATTCATACTGGAAAATCCTCATACTTTCAGTGGTGTGTTTGTGATGGGACACTCTACTCTACAGATAAGTATGATTCCAAATTCTCCAGGTATAACTTTTTGGTAACCATTGGTAATAATATTACAAAAATTGAACACATTATTGTTGTTCAAGCACCAGGCATGTCTGAACGGCCAGTTTTAATGGTAAGATTAACAAATTAAATGGATTGCATGGATGCATGGATTCCCACATATTTAAAGTCAGATTATGTGCAGGTCTACAAGGCAGTACTTCCATCTGAAATAACAAACAAACGTATAGAAATTGAAAAAGACCAGATGGGTTTCTTGTTTTACCTTTTCAAATTCATATGAACAAGATTAATAAATGATCAGAATTGTTGATAACAGTGTCTCACTGTAATGTGGGAGGAAAATTAATGCTTGGACATGTCATGAGAAATGTTTTTATTTTGTACTAATTTTCTTAGATGTATTGTGTTTATCATATGATTTATCAGATGACCACAATATTTCTTGTAATTATCTGCCGTTATGTTTTAGTCTCAGAATGTGACAAGAATGTAACGATGTATTGTCAATGGATAGAAATAAACACAGATGTACATGTACAATTAACATGTATTTCATTATATTGTAAGAGTTCATGTAAACAAATTTAATGAACGTTATTTTGAATATGGTTATGTGGACTTATATTTTGGATAGGAAAATAATTAATAAAAAAAGAGGAAGTGTGGTGAAGAAGAGCTCGTCCGTGTCGGAGGGTTTTGTTTTCAATAACCTTAGGTTTCTTGATTCTGGAGCCCCGAAAACACCCACAAACAAACATTACAATAATGCACATCTGCAGATGCACTGTATACGTATATCGACAATCTTAAAATATTTTGTACATCAATTGTACTTATATGTACTGAAGCTTTTACTGCTGTTGAACTTTACTTCACTTTACTGCAGTTATTCTTCTATACTGACAGTTAAAGATGTTAAAGATTATAAATAGCAAAGAACCCCGCCCAACAGCGCGACATAAAACTCACAATGATTTGTTTCTCATATGTAAAATATCAGAATAGGACAAAACTCATTACACACACACACACACATACAATATTATTGTAAAGAGAGTATGATCCTATTGGCTATTTGCTTCGTCAGTTCTGTTCCTTATTATCATTGGCTGTTAGTATACTGTATATTCACAGAGTAATAGACAGAAGTGCTCTTTTTCTTGCTGGTCTGGTTTCGCTCGCATGCTCATTGCATGGTGGGAAGAGACTGTCGCGCTGTGCCAGAGTGAGAGCACCGAGGAGTGAAAGCAGTCAAATATACACACTGATTATTCCCTCTGTTTATTTCAGTGAGTAAATGTTGTGTATTTGCTGTAAACTCGTTGGAAGATCTCTTGTCATGCATCATTTCGCACACGCATCCACGGCTAGCAAACCAGAACTAGGTATAAGCGCAAGAATATATAAATATAAAAGTTTGAATGCTTTATCAGTTGTGATGGACACAACATGTTTCAGTGAACACTCATATGCTTATTATTTGACTATCAGTGAGTGAGAGAATCCATGTAGATCTGGGCTTTGAGCTCTGGGTTCGTATTGGGTTTTGAGCTCAGTTATTTCCCATGCCTTTACCTCAGACTGTGGGTATATCTATCTATGTGCATATGTACATACTCATTCATTCATTCATCTTCTACCCATATATCCGATCTTCCCTCGGGTCACGGGGAGTCTGTGCCTATCTCAGGCGTCTATGGGCATTAAGGCAGGATACACCCTGTATGGAATGCCAACCCATCTCAGCGCACACACACACACACACACATACACACACACACACAAATTCATACATTAGGGACAATTTTCCAAGGTGCCAATCAACCTACCGTGCATGTTTTGGACCCTCCTTAAGACCTAAAATACATCTATGTGATTTAATATATGTCTCAGTAGAAAAGCTTAGAGATAGATTTTACTTTATTTAGAACATCATCCAGAAGAAAGGACAGTAAAACCTACAAGGTAAAATGTGTGCATGGTGTATAATATACAATGAGTAACAAATATAAACCATTTACATACATAAAATTGCATTTAAAAAAATTTCAATAATTTTTGAAACTAAATTACTAAAATACCGTAGTAATTGAATACCCTATTTGATACATATAGATTAGATTCTAAAGAAAGTTGCAGTTAATAAGTCTTTATTAAAAGTTTCCATATTTTATGACTTGATACTGTTTCAGATAATTAAATACTGAATAACAAAACAGTACTTTAGTTTTTAGTTACAAATATACATTTATTATTTATAATTACATATAGTTAAAATACATTCCGAAATATAGTTGAAATGTGAAAAGCATTCATTATTGATTAATACAACTTTGAGCTCATATAGGTACAACACAGATCTGACAAACTGATTTGCAGGTATATTTTAATTACTTATAATAATCAAATTTAAGAATATTAATAAGGATATTAATCATCATTGAACGATTTTGTAAACTATGAAACAGCAAGAAAAGTTTTTAAGTTTTGCCATTTTACTATAAAAATCCTCATCATTAATGTTACATTCTTTAATCTGTACATTCTGGAATCAATAAAGTATTTTGATTCTGATGTATCTGACCATTTTTATATACATATGGCAAATTTTAGTTCTGGTTTCTAGTTTAAATGTTTAAGTGTCTTGTTTTATTCAGCAATACATATTTCTGATTATAATAAGGATATATCCCTCATGATGCAACAAATACAAAACAAATCAATCCTTGGTATTCTCAAATCAAGTTTTACAATAATGCAATCAATTGACACATTTAAAGAATCATATCTACATGTACACAATACATGTTAATTATGCAAAATAAAAAGTCACATTATAACATTTTGTTCTCCTTCATAAAGAACTATTTACAAATATGTTGATTTCTATGACACTGAGTTTGATTTTTAATAACTAAATAAGACGATGCTACACAACGCAGATACAGTGCTAAAGATTTAAGGTTACATTGTAATTAGTGCTTTGGAGCAGTGTGTAACACAGTCTTACTCTCCGGTACTTTCATGTAGGTTAAACAAGAATATTCGTCTAAAAACAAGTTATACCAGTGAAGAAACTCTTTCCAGAAGCTCTTCTTTCCATAGATGAGTACAAATCCACTGACTGTAGTATAAAGTGTGGTGAATAAAATGGATAACCCCATTGTGTTTTCACCTTTTAAAACAACAGTGGACTGAGTATAAAGATCTACAACTAGAAAGCATAGAAATACAGCCACTAAAGTAAGGTTCATCCTGATCACCCTCATCTGTGTACCCAGTTTGGGTGCATGGGTTCCATTTGTGCTTTCCTTCATGTGGCGTAGATGGATAGACAGGTGATATGAAATAGAGATGCTGCATTTGATCATCAATATTCCTGGAACAATATCTGCACTGACTACAAGATAAATAATGTAGCCGAGTCCAGCAGCGCCTTCTGGGGTGATTGTACCACAATCTGATGTGTCTACAGTACTGTTGTGTGTTGTCATAACAGTTAAAAGTGGTACACAATTGGAAAAGCTACACATAAAAATGACAATCACCACAGTGAGAACATGCTTTAGAATAGCATCCTGAATGCGTGTGTAGCAGTGGATAGGCTTTATTACCAGTTTGGTGCTATAAAAGAAAGTAAGGAAGGCAGTGGTCCACATTATTGCGAATTTGAGAGAAAAAACTAACACTAATAAAATGGATTCCACAGTGTCATATATACACTCTATGTCTACCTGAATCATTGTCATCCACAAGTAAGAGAGGACTTGATGACCAATACTTGCAATGGATATTCCAGTCATAATAGTATCACCTGGGCACAGATGTAGGTGGTTCTTTCTGCAGTTTCGTTGGTTCACCAGTATGATATAAATATTGAAAAAGATAGTAAGAATGGCTAGTAAGCCAGTTAAAATCCAGATTCCAATCTGCTCCACTGTGCTCAGCATGACTGATGTGTAGGCACCTGATAGATTAGTAAGATATGTTTTTAAAGTTTTGAAAAATTATTAAAATAATACTTATGACCAAATAATCATAATAATAATAATAATAATAGAAAAATGAGTTATTATTTATTAATTATTAACGATGAAGTAATTATTAATAATAATTATTAATGATGAGTACTCATTCATTATTTTGTGCAAAATTATTTTATGATGAAAAAAAGTTGCATTACCTCAGTGGTTCTCTCTATATCTGTCACTTGTTCCAATGATTTTGTAAGTAGAATGAGTTAATATATTATTCCATTTGCTTGGACGCACAATAATATAAATCATTCTGAAGCATTATATGATGTTCTGCAAAGTAGGCAGAAGCATAAATTGGTCTAACATTTATACCATGGCAAAGTAGTCTCAAGTAATTTTAATAAACTGTGGGCAAATATTGTATTTGCATTATTATCCACCTTCATATTTTGTGGTGGGGCACTTCACCTGACATTTAAATGCCTTTTCTTTGCATGCTAGCACTTGTTAAACATCCATATACTCACATGCATAGTTCCATAAACCCATCTTAATTTAAATGAGTATGTAAAACAAAAATGGAAAATCCTTAAACCATTGTTTATAGACATAACTTTGTATAGTTTATGATTTTGTACAGTTTATTAATATTTTGTATACAACAGCAAAAAATGTATTTATGAAATAAGCTTTCATTATGAATATGTTTTTGAATATGTTTGATTTAGTAATCTTGTCAACATGCATTTGATAAATAAAAATTCTCTTTTAAATCAAGTCCTTCTTACTATTTCGAATCATTAGAAGTCGCAACAACAGCAACATTCTTTTTATTGCAGTGATCAGCATCTATGGTGTGGATTCCCTACGCTGGATTCCCTTCAGAACGCAAACCTCCCCATTTATCCAAGCTTGAGACCGGCACTAGGAATGCACTGGGTTATGCAAAATATATGGCTGGGACAGAAGCCCTTATCCTGAGCATCTTACAAAGACCTGAATCCTAAAAATAAACATGAACAATTTGGATATACTCAAATTAAACAAATTTGAGGTTTTACCACTGCTTTGCTTGCCCTGTATTTTACCCCTCTTCAATAGTACAGATCAGAACATGTTTTTTTATTTATTTTATTGATCTGAATTAAACTGCAATAAAGTAGGTAGTTATTATAACTATATAATAATCATTATACATAATAACATTTTCTTTTCACTTATTATTACATTAGTTTTACATTACATTAGTGAAAAGAACTAAAACTTTATTTAAAGTAATATTAATTAAGACTGAAATGTTTTTAATAGGCGTCCTGTAACAGCAATAAAAATTAAAATAACAATAGGAAAAGTGTGTGTGTGTGTGTGTGTGTGTATGTGTGTGTGTGTGTGTGAGAGAGAGAGAGAGAGAGAGAGAGAGAGAGAGAGAGAGAGAGAGAGAGAGAGAGAGAGAGAGAGAGATGCTTTTTTTGATTCATGGTTCATTGGAAAATGAAATAATGAGTGATAAATGGATTCATATGGCCCTCAATGTTTTATATTTCTAAAGAAGATCACTGTTAGTGTTATTTTCCTGTTCACAGTGTTTGAATTTAGAGATTCTGTGAGTGTTTAATAGTGATTAATATAGAATATTTCAAATGAACCTAGATATGTTTAATCTAAGTTTATTTTTTTACAGTCATACTTTTTAATTTTATATGGTCTTCAAATATGAACGGTAATGTTTGTAAAAACTTATTTAGATTTATTTCTGTTCTGTGAGGAGAAATTAAACGTATGCCATTTGCAACAAAAACATCTTTAAATAGTTCCTTTGCATGTAATGTTAATGGTTCAAAGAATGTCAGGCTGAATGTCAGGCTGAATGTCAGGCTGAATGTTCAGCCCCCACACATGTTCATCTCACCAAATCTGGTCCTCTTTGCAAAAAGTTTGGACACCCCGGTGTAAATCTACAGACCTCTGTTTTTATAACATCCCCCAGTCATGTGGACTTTTTTTCCTTAATGTAATTTACATTTATAGGTGAGACCATCATTCACACTTCAAAGCCAAGAAAGGTACAAAAGCAGAGTTTGTCCTGTGTTCTTTTTTCTCTCTAATGAACCCTGTGAACTGTGGCAGCAGAACTATATTGGAATTGTATTGTTTCTAAAATCACTATAGCAAAGCACTCAATTATGTACATTTCTAAAGTAACTAAACGTTGTTGTGATATTATATAACTTCTAAAGTAAATGAAACTGATAATATTGTAAAGAGCAGAACACACAGCAGCTCTGTAGAGTTTAATACAGTAACCCAAAGTAGTGTGAGTTTCTTCATACTACTGTCACTGTTTTAAATTCATATTTTAACCCTGAAGTAGTGTGACTAATTAAACTGTTTTAGGATGTAATACAGTAACCTAGAGTAGTGTCATTCTGTCTGATGTATTGTGATTTATAGTTACATTTAAAACCATTCGTTTGTAATATTACTTTACAAGTACTAGGAAGGCACCGGAAGATTGGGTGTGAACGGAAGATCAAGCGAGGCTTGACTGGGTAGAATTCCGTGGAATCAGGAAAGGCCGGAAAAATCGGAGGGTGAGCCTCCTGGGGGCTTAGGTCAGAGGCGGAAAGAGGCCTCAAGCTCGCCATTGTCCTCGGCGAGAAACTGGAGCTGCCGGCTGCTGACGCAAAAGTGCACATTGGGAAACCAGAAACGTCTGTGCCAAATCCGGACGTCTGTGCCACAAACCCTGCAGATCCTGACAGGAAATGGAAGAGTTGATCATTAAGTACATCATTAAAAATGGTTTGCAAGCGATGTTTGATTGAATAGAAAATATTGGAGATAAGTCATATGAGAGGGCTGTTTCTAAGTTTGAAAGTTATGCCAAAATACTTTAAATTGCAAATGCACTTCAGGGAATTTTTTGCGTGTTAGGAGGAGGCTAGGTGAGCTCGAGTCAGCATCGCAGTGTAGGGGAAATTTATACAAATAACGACCAGGTTATTTATATTTACACCTACAGAGTGATAATTACAGAGTATTTAGTACGTAATCAGACTCCAGGAGTCTCTTTTTGTTTGATATGGGAATCAATAAAATGGTCGTGGCCAAATTATTTAATATTTACATTTACAGCATTTAGCAGACACCCTTATCCATGGCCACGTACAAATAGTTCTTTAGGTCTCCATCTAAGAATAAATTCATTCAGGTTTGGTTGATACAAACTTAAGCTTTCGGAGGTATGAAGGTATGCAGGAGAGCAGTCTCTGTGGAATGTCCTGCTTTGAAGTCAGATTGGTTTGGATCTAGAAGGTTGTTCTGAGAGATAGACAGACAGTTAGTTAAAGACAGTACGTTCTATAGTTTTAGAGAGGAAAGAGAGAAGAGATACCGGTCTGTAGTTGTTGATATCTGATGGGTCCAGAGCAGGTTTCTTTAAGATGGGAGTGACCCTTGCTTGCTTGAAGGAAGCCGGTACACATCCAGAAGTTAGGGACCCATTGATTATTGTGGAGATGAAGGGCAGGAGATCATGTGAGATGGACTGGAGAATGGATGAAGGTATTGGATCTAGTGGAGAGGTGGTGGGGTTAAAAGATTGGATGATTTTCAGCAACTCGTCAGTGACGATTGAGAAGTCTGTTAAGGTGTTATGGCATTCCTGGGTGTCGGGTGACAGCATCGTCTGGGGGGGAGTGAAGGTCAAGCAGATTTCTTCAATCTTCTTTTCGTAGAAGGAGGTGAAGTTTTCTGCTGTCAGGTAGGAAGAAGCTGGTGGGGTAGAGGGGATGAGTAGTGAAGAAAATATTTTATGAAGTTTACGAGGATTATGGGCAGAGGCCTCAAACTTATCCTTGTAGAAGGCAGTCACTAACCTGGTGACCTCTGCCAAGACATATAGCGCTATATTAAAAAGGAAGCGACAGGAGAAGCTTGGAAAAATTTTAAATGATCTCTTACACCTTGATGGATTGTTGGCACATTCTCCATCACCTGATTTATTTAAGCAGCACCTTCTACTTCAGACTGAATATAACATTATCTACAAAACAAGAAGAAAACCTATTCAACACATCCAGACACAATATATATGAACATGGAGAAAGATAGGGAAGATTCTAGCTTTGCATAATTTCAACAAATCAAAACGAAATTCTCAATGCCAGATTCCCACATCTTTAGATACCTCAGCTTCTTAGCTTTGTGTCTTCTACATCATGTCACTTTCCCTCGCTACCTCCAACTTTTCTGCTTGACACAATTTTAGATCTAGACCCACATTCCAAAGGTGTATACAGTAATCAATACCCATAATGTAGAATCCTTAGTGTAGCTTAAAAGAACGTGGGAAAAATAGATATAGACATTTCGGACAATTCATGGCAATTAATCTAATATATATATATATATATATATATATATATATATATATATATATATATATATATATATATATATATATATATATATATATATATATATATATATATATTCATTCATTCATTCATTCATCTTCTACCGCTTTATCCGATCTTCCCTCGGGTCACGGGGAGCCTGTGCCTATCTCAGGAGTCTATGGGCATTAAGGCAGGATACACCCTGGATGGAATGCCAACCCATCGCAGGGCACACACACACATTCACGCACACATTCATACACTAGGGACAATTTTCCAAGGTGCCAATCAACCTACCGTGCATGTTTTTGGACCGGGGGAAACCGGAGAACCCGGAGAAAAAAAAAAAACCCCCTGAGGCACGGGGAGAACATGCAAACTCCACACACACATTCCCGAGACGGGAATCGAACCCGGATCCTGGCGGTGTGAGGCGAACGTGCTAACCACTACGCCACCGTGCCCCTATATATATATTATGTATATTATATACATAATATATATTAAATAATATACATTCCTCTTCAATATGCCTTAAACACAGAGTTATTCAGTTTAAAGTTGTCCATAGACTACACTGGTCAAAAACAAAGTTGATCAAAATGAAATTAAATCTAGATCCTAAACAAACACACTGTCTCATATGTTTTGGCTTTGACACAAGTTAAGAACATTCTGGGAGTTAATATTTCAATTTCTTTCTGATGCATTGAAGATTCACTTGGATCCCGAAGCCACAATTGCAATATTTGGTATCAGATCACAATCCCTATGTTTTAGTGAGAGAAATAAAATTCTGATGTCTTTTGCTACATTCTTAGCTCGAAGGATAATATTACCTACATGGAAAGAAATACTTCCTCGAACCTTTAGAGAGTGGATTAATGACATTTGGCATTTTCTGACACTAGAGAAAATTAAGTATACAACAGGAAGCTGTACACATTTATTTTTCATTACCTGACAACCTGTCAAAAACCAGATAAAGAAGATATAACCTTCAGTTCTTTCAGAGGAACAGATCACTTTTTCTTTAGTTCTGTTATATTCTGTATAATGGTACAGCAGGTGAAGGCAGTGGGATAATAGGGGGGAAAATAAATGTGCATGATTGTATTGTAAATTTTCATGTCAAATGTTAAATTTGTTAATAAAACATACTTTGGGAAAAGGAATATTGGGAACTTTTATCCTGTCAAGCAGGATCCCTTTACTAGCATCCCTTTATAAAAAACAGGAACTATATTATACTATAAATATAAATATATAAACACTATATATGTTTTAAAAATGAGAGGTGTACTGTCAAAAGAAAGGCCTAAAGGGCTAAACCAAAAATATTTAAACCAGTATTTTCATGGATAAGAAACTTTTCTTTTGCCTGGTTGTATGTGCCTGGTTGCCGATCTGTCATAAAGCTGGTGATCCGCTGACAGGTTGAGCTAGGCACAGCAAGAGAGAGAGTGTTGGGATGATGATGGTGAAGGGTAAAATATAATCAAAAGGATCCTCACATAAGTCACTGTTTGTTGCAGGATGCGTAGGAAGTACAGTCCCATATTCACTGCATCATCCTTCAGATAAGCAAACTTCAGTGTTTCAAATGACTAATGACCTCAGATTTTAGAGCAATAATAGTAATAATAGTAGTTAATATGTCCAATTTGTTTTGGTTTCTTTTGGGTGGGTATGATAGAGTAATGTTTGAAGCAGGCATACATCAGTTAATGATCTGTGAAAGGATTCAGGCCAGATGATCGGAACAGTTTATTAGACAGGCCAGTGAAACTCTGCCTTGTCTGGCTGTTTTCTGAACACGTTCTTCACATCGCCCAGCTTGTTGTTTGAAATCTGAGGTCAGAACGCAGGGTCAGCCATGACACAGCGTCCCTGGAGCACAAAGGGTTAAGTGCTTTGATCAAGGAGCCGCAAGTGACATCTTGGCGATACCGGGGCTCGAACCCCCGACCTTGCGATCAGTAACCCACTGAGATACCCCCCCCCCCTCCCTGCATTAGTCCCTGAAGTCACTACTGTTGTTTATTCATTTAGACTTTTGTATACATGGTGATGCTGTAGTTGTTAATACACTTCAATACATTTACACAAAAAGTATTTCAGAATTGTCACAGAAGATGGATTTTGATAGAAATGCAGCATTTAGGCCTACAGAGCTGCACATGTTACCCATCACCCAGTAGTCTTGTGTTGCATATTTAAACTAATTTTGTCTCGTTAAATATGTTATAAAGTGACTGATGCAGCCTAAGATAAGGAAAGGCCTAAGCCTGTATGTCAATAAAATTTGTGAGCTAATGGAGCAATTATTTTCATGCATGTGTATGTGTTAACTATGTCGAACCTTCAATCTCCCAAGGTGGATTTGGATGGGTTATTTATAACAAAAGTAATAACAATAGTAACAATGAGTAATGAGTAGAGTGGCCGTTCAATCAATTCATTCATTCATTCATTTTCTACCGCTTTTATCCGATCTTCCCTCGGGTCACGGGGAGTCTGTGCCTATCTCAGGCGTCTATGGGCATTAAGGCAGGATACAGCCTGGATGGAATGCCAACCCATCGCAGCACGGTGGCGTAGTGGTTAACACGTTCGCCTCACACCGCCAGGATCCGGGTTTGATTCCCGTCTCGGTCATGTGTGTGTGGAGTTTGTGCATGTTCTCCCTGTGCCTCAGGGGGTTTTTCTCCGGTTTCCCCCCGGTCCAAAAACATGCACGGTAGGCTGATTGGCACCTTGGAAAATTGTCCCTAGTGTATGTCCCTAGTGTGTGAATGTGTGTCAATCAATTCAATGTTTATTTATTCTTAATGTGCCCAGTGTTTTTAGAGGAAACTCAAGATAAACTGAGAACATTTATGTGTGACAAAGGGAGGGAGCAAGAGTTTTTCACAATCGCCTAATGAAGGCAGCTGAATGGATGGTAAAATGGACCTTTCCAGTGATGGGAATGATGCAAAGATACACAGAGCAACAATCAGCACTTCCTGCTGATTCAGTGAAGATGAATATTCAGCATCCATGTTCCAGTCTCAGTAAATTTAAGTGTCAGGTCAGGTTGTGGAGAAAGTATGACAGAGATTTACAAGGATAGATTAACAACAGAAACTGCCATTTAATCCAGAAGTGTAAAATATCTGTTTTGTGGAAAATATCACAGAATTTGATTTGACCAAGTTACCAAGAGTAACTCATGCAAAAGAAAACCCCATGAAAGCTTGAACAGGTCTGAAAACAGAAAAAGATTTTATCTAAACGACTTCATGATGGAGAATTGCTGAATCAGCTTTAATTTGTTCAACATCTATTCTATTTTAAAACATCAGACAGCATTTAATTAAAGTTCATTCATCTCTCAAGATAATTCAAGTCCCCGTTTAATCTGATGATTTTAATGTTTAAAAATGTTGCTATTTATGTATGAATTTTCCTCACAGTGTTGTTATAATGTGTTTGTTCCATGTTAAGACATCAGAATGCAGATCATTTAATGATGAATATAGGATGTCTCCAATGGCTGTGATAATTCTTGAAGGTCTCTATTCCAAACCCAGTTAGAGTTTACATATAGAGTTTACATATAGCTAAAATATAAAAAAAGCCTGCATGGTGAATGAGATGAAGTGATAACCAGTGTGCACAAGGTGATGCTCCAATGACCGGTAAGATTCTCTGAGGGACAAAGAAGGACAATATAAGGCAGAGCTTTACTGAACACATGCATGAGATGTCTTACACAAAATTACTGCAGTTATTTAAAGGAATGTTTTTGGACACAGATATAGTATATGAGTTGTATTTGAGTTTTGTAGTATTGCAGTTGTACTGAAGTAATACTGCAATTATTCTGTAGTATTACTGTATTACTGGAGTATTTAAGCTTTACTGAAATAATACTGCTATTATACTGTAGTATTACTGAATTACAGCTGAAATACTACAATAAATAGCACAATTAAAGTGTAAATTAATATTATTGAAGTGCACTAAAGCATTATACAATTCTATTACAATTCTGTAATATTGAAAATATCAAAGTTTACTTGCACACAATACTGTGATTATAGCACAATGCCACACTTTTTTACTTTAAATACTCCATGTACTGACATTTACAAGCCTTTCATTTATTACATTTATTTTTTGATTATTATAGAGAGAGGTTTTGTTTTTTGAGCATTTCCTCATTGTTCTGCTTAGTTCATGATATTGTCCTGATCTCAGATGTGGAAACACTGAATTTCTATTGTATGTATTCTGAATAGAAAAATAATTAAAATAATGAAAGCATCTGCCAAATGCAAAATTAGATGACTCAGCAATCCTAACACTCGCCTGATGAACTGCTCTACCAGAAAACTCTTTTTGTCGCACTTATGAACAATTTTGTGGTGTAGTTTTGTAATGATTTACAAAACACGTAAAACACTGCCGTAAGGGAACTGCATGCAAGTCTCGTTGTCATGACAATGAGTGCATTAGCACATGCTCGGGTAAACGTCCATAAATGCAGATCAAATATCCCATAATCAAAAGCAATACAATCTCATTTAGAAAATTACAAATAATAATAAAAAAAGAAACAAGTACAAATATGTTTTTGGAAGATGAAGAATAAACCCCTCGGAACAGATACAAGGAGAAACACAAGGGACATTTTTATGCAACCTGGTTAAATAAACTAAATACTTCAATCTGAAATAACATGCCAATGATTAAGAATTGAAAAAAAAAATGCCAGATATTTTTTTTCGTTTTTACATTTTCTGATTTCATAAGATCCAAATGTATTCAACAAAAATAATTTATTATGGTTTAGATTTCATCTTTTAATTTTGCACAGCAGTAATTTATCTCATTTCCCTCTACTTAATCAAGTACAGTAACTACAGCACAATGTAATACTTCTGCAGTACACATGCATTTCAGTTTATTCTGTAGTTTATACTGCATTTATACTTCATTATATTGCAGATTTACTCCTCTTTACTTTAATGTCCTGGAGATTTTACCAAACTTTTCTGTGCTATTGCAATTCTGTAATGCAGTTTACTGCAGTTATTGTTTGTAACGGACAGGTGCTGTAATGGAGGTGTAATGGAGGTGTAATCTGTGTAATGCTGTGATTAGTGAATATGATTCTTCATGGGAAAAAAAAGCATAAAAGCGCTAGCAGGATAATTTACAGTGTGTCACAATCCAGACAAAACTATATAAATATGAGCTCAATCGCAAAATGAAAAAAAAGTCTTAAATGTCACAATTTCAGTTGAATCAATTCTAATTTCTACATTTAATCAATCCTTGAGAAGAAGCGAGTCAACAAGGGGTATATCTAACCCAAATGTGGTATCTCTAACCACAAAGGACTTTAGTTATGATCTACTGTATTGATAATGTGGCTTCTCAAAATGGGTTTAAGCATTAGAGTGCCGAGGTTAGTCTTATAATTCCCGCTACTGTAAAAAATATGCATGTTTGTCCAACAAAGCTTTATTCACAGTTAAAGGGTAAACGTTCTGTGCAGTAAAATCAGTAATGAGTACATTAGATGCTACAGGTATTAAAGTACCCTAAAGCTGACTATTATTAACACCATCTTATTTGAGCACTGAGAATGACAAAAATGAATAGGTGATAGAATCAGGTAATAATGCACAGGAATGTGGATTTTGTAATTACATATTATTTGAAGTGCTTTGAAAAAGAAATGCAGTTTTACATAGATTAATACATATGCAAATACCTCCATTAATACATTTGTTAACCTATTAACGTATTAAGGGAGGGGGTAGCTCAGTGGTAAAGGTACTGGATAAGTGATTGGAAGGTTGAGGGTTCAAGCCCCGGTATTACCAAGCTGCAGCTCTTGGGGGTCTCTATAACCCAAATGTGGTATCTCTAACCGAAATGTGGTCTCTCTAACCCAGTGGTTCCCAACCGGTGTGCCGCGGCACTAAGGGGTGCCGTGAGATGTTTTGAGGGTGCCGCCAAAATTTCGGGAAAAAAATTGCACTAACGTCATTCTCTCTTGGCGGGAGTGGGGGAGGGAGGGAGGGGACTACCGAGATAGCGTAGAGTCCTTCTCCACCCCACCTCACCCCACCCATGCCTCAGTGAGGGTTGTGGATTGACGCGTATAACACACGTACAGGACAGGGCGCACAGCGAGTCGCCACTCGCCACTCGCCAGCATGCCTCAGTACTGATTGGTGACTCAATACTTGAATACATTGTGCAACTACAGTAAAACTTGTCACAATTACATATTTGTATCGTAATACTATTTTTTTTTATTAAGGCAGAATCAGTGTAAACAGTATTCTCATTTCATCTAGGACTAGGTATAAGGTGTTGTTGCATGCAAACTCTCGAAATGAAACATATAAATAAATAATAATAATAAAGCTACGGAGATTTTAAATATCTATTTCCTTATAAGGGTGCCGGGAACTTTTGAAAGTCTTTCCAAGGGTGCCTCAAACAAGAAAAGGTTGGGAACCACTGCTCTAACCCAAATAATGATTATCATTTCAACAATATCTGAAACCCAGCCTGCTGGAGGAAACGCTACTCATCCGGTCCACATGGGGCAGTATTTTATCAAACACTGTAGGAAGTAGCAGGACGTGGCGGAAACAGGAAGCCTGTACTGTGTGCCGTAGAACGCGCGGTGTACGTGTTTGTAATGCGCTTCATTGTTTTCCAAACGTTGTTTATTCATAAACAGGTTTAATGAGTTTAATACTGTATAAATAACCTGCAGCGCGAGTTTAACATTCCCTCTGAGTGAAACGTTTTGTATAAAGTTGATCTGTAAAAGGTATTAACATTAGCGGGAGATTGTTGTGAGGTTTGTTATTAAAACATGGCGGATGTCACAGCGCGTAGTTTACAGTACGAGTATAAAGCGGTAAATATCACTTTTATTTATTGTTAGAGACACTTTGTAAAACACGTGTTCGGTCTTGGTGATGAGTTTGTGTGTTTTTTGGTGTTTACTCTGTAGAACTCGAACTTGGTGTTACAAGCGGACCGCTCTCTGATCGACCGCACACGGAGAGATGAACCCACCGGCGAGGTTCTGTCCCTGGTCGGGAAACTGGAGGGAACAAAAATGGGAGATAAAAGTCAGAGAACAAAACCCCAGATGTTAGAGGAAAGGAGGGCAAAGTATGTGTTTTGTTACTACTTTATATTGTGCTGTTAAAGAACGTCAGTGAGTTTTAATTTCATTATTTATTACATGTTGACACAAATGTCAATTCTTGGTTCTGGTATTTTTCCATCCCGGTTTTCTGATATATAAATGAATGTGAATGTGTATATGTTGAGAAATGTAATGTGTGCATTATGCAGGAGAAGAAAGCGTGATGAGGACAGACATGACATCAATAAAATGAAAGGATTCACTCTCCTCTCTGAAGGCATTGATGATATGGTTGGTATTGTTTACAAGCCAAAGACCAAAGAGACCAGAGAAACGTATGAAATCCTTTTGAGCTTTATCCAGGCTGCTCTTGGAGATCAGGTAATCTCATGAGTGATCTATAGATCACTGTGTGTCGTTTCTTCACCTTACCTTGTTTTATTGCCGTAAGCAATTTTTTTCAATCTGTAGATCGTATTTAATAGAAATGTCCTGATCTCTCCTTCTTCCTCCTCCTTCAGCCGAGAGACATCCTGTGTGGGGCTGCTGATGAAGTCTTGGCCGTGTTAAAAAATGACAAGATGAGAGATAAGGAAAGGCGGAGAGAGGTCGAACAACTGCTTGGCCCTGCAGATGACACGCGGTACCATGTGCTGGTCAACCTGGGGAAAAAGATCTCGGACTATGGAGGAGACAAGGAACTCCAGAATATGGGTAAACGTATTAAAAACTGTCTAGGAAGAAGCAAACATTTATAATAAAATCCTCAGCAGATATTCTGATTTCTGGTTTGCTGTTACCAATATACTTAGACTGCTATTAAACATTACTTTTCACATACAATACAAAACATTGTTATTAAACAAAAAATAAATCATATTAAAAGTCTTCAGGCCTTGAGTAAATGGTATGTAGTAGAAAAACTAAAATCTTGTCAACATCCATCTAAAAATAAAACAGGATCATTTTTAAATGTTTCCTGCTTTTTAAATAAAAATAAATATCAAAGAAAAAATAAAACAAACAAAGTAGTAAACAAAATGTGCAGGCCTTAAATAAATCTGTATGTAGTGGAAATACTGACATGTTCAGCCACATCCATGTAAACATATGTAGTAACATGTAAACCTGTTTTAGAAGAATTATTGAAAGCATTTAGAAGGCGCCCTTATCCAGAGTAAAGTACAAAAAGTGCCTTTAAGTCTCCATCTAAGAAATAAAATTAACTCTGCTATGATTGATTGATTACAAACTTAATATACAAGCAACGTTTTTTTTATGCCAAGACAAAGAAGGAAGAAATGTTAGGTTAAGTATTTCTGAAAGAGAGGTCTTCAGTAGTTGTTTGAAGATCGCCAGTGATGCTGCTGTCCAGGGGAAGTTCATTTCACCACCTTGGTGCCAGAACAGAACAGAGCTGAGCTTTTGTACTACAGAATACAATTCCATATCTGTGTAACTATAAAATCTGTTTTAGTCCATATTGGAAAAACTAGCATATTGGCTTTGTTAGATTTTAACATAACTGGCATACAGAGATACTTTCTGACTAGTTTACTCCACTGTGGGAAGTCAACCTGATGGACTCTCCACCAAGTGAACTTCCAGGGTGAACGCTGGGTCCGTAGATGATGGAGCTGTGAAACTACCCAGGGATTTTTTTGGCCTTCTTTACAGTGACATCTGATGGCCCAATTCCCTGGTGATCTTGATTACATAAGTATTTCTCCTAAAATAGATAAATAAATTAAACACTGCTGAAATTTGGCATGCAGTGTGTCTGTTCCGTGTACTTTAAGGACATTTGTCTATCTCAAACATCTGCCAGTGATATTTGAGTACCTGTTAGAAAAGGATCTTTTTTTACCTGTGTACCCGAATACCTGTTAGAAAAGGATGCTGGTCGGAACATTTCTCTGAACATTTTCATCTAACGGCCCGAAAGTTCTAGAAATCTTGAAGAAAATGAACTACTGGGAATGTTGTTTTATAATATAAAAATCTTAATTATTTTTCAAAAATGCATTCGATTATCATCAGTTTAAGGCTCTACTATACAAACTGCCTTAAGGATCAAATCTGCTGTCAATCAAATCATACAGCATAATTATTCTCTGTTAAGTTACAGAGAACAGGGAACTAGTCGTAGGTTGTTTTTTTGTTTGTCAGAACAGAACCTAGCAAGTATAGGAATATCAATACTTATCAAAAAACATTCAACTTGGTTTCACAAGGAGTCACAAACCTTTGAAATAGGATGGGCCACTTTTACAAAAACGGCTAAAGCTCGTGAAAGAAAGGAGATATCTTCTCCAACCTCGGTAGCTCAATCTCTGGACGACAAAAGAAATATGGAGCTTCACCACTGAGTGGTGCTGCAAGATAGTGAATCCATAAAAACCGCTATAATGACACCCGTTACTCCATTCAGCCTAAATCTTACCATACAATATCCATGAAGACATTCGTGAACCTTAAAAGCATGACCAACAGTCAATTAATTTTGAGCACGAGTTAGACAAGGTGATCGGCGCCTGATAAACATGAAACTCTGTGCTCGTGTTCCTTGTGCTCATGTTTGCTATGCCTTAGTTGCCTGAACATCACTAATTGTTTTTATTGTTGCTTTAACTTATTTGGTCAAATGGTTGTGATGGCTTTATATTCTATTTGCTTTGTCTTTTGTTAGGTTATGTGAAATTTAAAATGCTCAGAATAGTTTTTTGGCGTTGTAAATAACTTATCATTCTTCTTCTATTACAGATGACAACATAGATGAAACCTATGGAGTAAATGTTCAATTTGAGTCTGATGAGGAGGTGAGTTTATGACCTTTTTTGGTGCTATTTAATTTCTATGACAGTATGACACGATGGTTCTATCTTAAGAAAAAGTTCTTTAAAATTGTTTTATAAAGTAACAAAGCAATCTTTCCTTTATCATTATATGCATTTATTTAGGACATTCAAATATCAGACATCATTTTAAATCAATTGATATTTTGGTGATTATATTTGAAGACAAAGTTGTAAAAAATGTTGAAGAAACTCAAACAAGACAATAAATATTGTAGTCCTCCTTATGGCACATTTCACACACTTGGAGTAAATGACAGAAGAGAGTTATAGTACAGAGATCCCCACACCTCCAAAGATTTAATAAAAATACTTTATAGACAAGAAATATTGCAGATACTATTACAAAGATCATAGAAAACATGAAGACTGAACTGAAAAACATGTCCAAGCAAAGATTCTCATAATTCTGACTGAATTATACCACATCAGTAGTTTCTGAATTTCACTGCTGTACAATCTGCACATTTGAAGGTAGTTTGATGGGGAAAAAAAGCATTTCAGCCAAGTCTTATTAAAAGCATGTCATTTCTCAGTATTGTGAAGTGTTTGTGTAAATCAGACTGAACAACTATTTGATTCAGATCAAACACCCCTCATCCCTTAATTTTCTTTTTTCCCCCCTTCACCCTGGTTAAAGAAGAATGCTAATGAACACTCCTTACTCTGTGTATTTACAGTTGTGATGTTCAGGTTTCCTTATTTGATTGTTGAATAGACTCTACCTGTCTGTATGGGAGTATTACAGTCCTTTATGCAAGCAGAGAATGTACATGCACTGTTTGGATGCGCCTGCCTAATAATCTTAATTTGCAGCACAACTGGCTAATGCTGATTTCATTTAATATCTATACTTTATTGATTCCTTCCTAATGAATTGCTTAAAAAAACAAAGTGACATGAATGGTGGCTTCTGACTGATCTACATCTATGTGTGGAAACAAATCACAAAAACAAATATCTGCCACTATGAACAGAAGGCAAGCAAAGAGATTATTCAAAATAAATATTAACAGTTTTTCAAAGTGATAGTCCAATAATGTGGCAGTCACTTATCTGTTATAATGTCTATTTTAGATATCTATATAATATTAATGAAATGCATATTTACCCAGTGCATGCTATGTATGACCGTTTTTGTATAAAAAAGACAAGAACATTTATTAATTATGAATTCTAAAATTAAATAATGCAATTCTGTGCAACTCAATAACCCATACCATGACATTAAATTATAGTTTTACACATTTTAAATAATATCTTGGATTACTTTTTTTTATATATTAAATGTGATGTAATTTTTTTTTGCATTCAATTTGAGAAATTGGGAAACATTTTCATGACAACCTTGATTTTTTTTTTTTTTTATGTAATCGACTTACTCGAGTTTCTCAAGGAATCATTACAGCCCTCGGTGTATGTGTGTTTAGCAAGGTGACGAGGACCAGTTTGGGGAAGTGCGGGATGAAAGCTCTGAAGGCAGCGATGGTGAGGAGGCAGATGTGGGATGTACACTGACGGCTAATGTAAGTAATCAAGCCGTCTATACTCCATTAATCATATTAATTTTCATATTGTTTGTGTGTGTGTGTGTATGTATGTATATATATCTATATATATATATATATATATATATATATATATATATATATATATATATATATATATATATATATATATATATATATATATATATATATATAAAGTGTGTGTGTAAATAAATGTATCGTTTATATAAAATAGAATTTGTTTTACTCTAAGACAAATGTCTACTTTTGTGTTTTTGGTGAAATCCTTACATCTTGGAGTTTGGAGTTTATGAATATTACATATTCATGCAGCTTAAAGGGTCATGAAACCCAAAATCACATTTTTAGGTGTTATGTATAGATATGTGTTATTACTATTATAGCTATTACTATTTAAAGCAAAGTGGATCAGGTGCTTTTTGGGACCATTTAATTCTTCCAGTTTATTAAGATCCGTTCAAGGCATGTGACAGTCATGATTTGAGTGCTCATTTGCTGCGTTGGCTGCACATTACGCATATGCATCAATGGATTGCGCTCCCATTATTTATGAGCAATGTCACATTAAACATGGCAAAGGACTTGTCTAATCAACTAACTGTGCCGTGATTTGCATGAGCTATCCATGTATTTATGCACGGGGAAAGTGGCACTGATGTTGCTCCTCGTGTTTTCAGCTTTATTCAACTCAGCAACACACGTTGTTTTTGTTTCTCCGTGATACGACAAGAGCTGAAGTTTGGGTGCATGCTGCTGGTGTGTAATGTC
Source organism: Kryptopterus vitreolus (assembly GCA_030449085.1). Taxonomy (NCBI): domain Eukaryota; kingdom Metazoa; phylum Chordata; class Actinopteri; order Siluriformes; family Siluridae; genus Kryptopterus; species Kryptopterus vitreolus. The sequence goes on from JACRUU010000005.1 coordinate 29,708,877, forward strand.
TTACAAAAACACACGGAAAGCATTTGCATTTTTTTACCAGACAGTTTTGTGAATTGGGGACTGGTGCAAACCGGTTTCAGGGATTGTTATCTTTTGAAGAAAGGTGCCGTGCCAGATCCTGTCCTCTTTCATAATGTTAAAGAAGTGGGACCTGCACACTCATCATTGTAATCGTAGTGTCTGCATTGTGGTGGGGAGGACTTCCACTTCCTTAGCGCCCTCAGCGCGGCTGTTGCTACATGCATCCATCTTGCCAGTGTGTATGGGTTTAGAGCTTGTCATAAACTGAATCCCCAATTTTTGTGAACTGGATGTTGTATTTCTTATTTCCCAAATGTAATGCGGGTTCGGGAGGCAGAGAACTACCGAACTAATGATGATGAATCTCCCAGCTCTACCTATTGTGTACTGTCCTTAAGTGTATGTATTTTTGGTCCTTAAGTGTGTGTGTATGTATGTGTGTGTATATATATATATATATATATATATATATATATATATATATATATATATATATATATATATATATATATATATATATATATATAATGTATAGAATATAAGACAACATTGTCCTGTTGAAAGACCCAGTCATTTCCACAGAGGCGAGGACCTTCTGTCAAGAGGGAAACCTCATGTCCACATAGGCCCAACCTGAAGCTCCAATGTACCATTGAAGAAAAAAGTGCCTTGGATCATGTTGGAGTCTCCACTGTGACGTGTAGAAAACATCTCTGGTGAAATGTCGTGCCAGTAACCATCCAAATTTAACCAACCAAGTTAAATTTTTCTCATCCGAGAATAAATCTTTCTTCCACTTTTCAGTGTCCCATGTTTGGTGTTTCCTTGTAAATTTCAAACAGGTAAGTTTGTGTCGTGGTGAGCACACAAACTTACGCCTGCTGTTTGAATGCGTTGTTTTTGTTTTTAAATCCCTTCTCCCCCAGATTGCGTCTCATGGTTATTAGGCTTCAGTCAGTAAGATCAGTAAGATCCTTCATTTTGGTTGACGATCTTCCTGTGTCTTGATGGACAACCTGACAGATCCTCTGCCTCAGTGCAGGGGAATATTTTTTTTGTGTCTACCACTTGACTTTTTGGTCCCATAACTCTCAGGATCCTTTAAGAAATGTAACATGGCTGTTTTACTGCGTCCAGCCTCAGCAGTAATGGCATGTTGGGAGAGGCCTTGCTTGTGCAGCTCAACAATCCTGCCACATTCAAAGAGAGAGAGTCTTTTTGCTTTTGCCATCAGGAGGTCTTCACAGTGTGACTGCTTGAAGCTCTATGACATGAGAGCCTTTTTTATGCTCAGATTTGAAGTTTTTAAGTCTTAAACTTTTGATCAGCTGATGAACAGCCAGTTTTCAATGAATGACCTGCTGTCTTTTTTTTCTTGCTCCTGTTTCTTCTTTTGGTCTTTTCGAGCAATTCTTACAATCTGGTTACAATCTACCAATGCCAAATGTGAATACTTGTAATATATGCCCAGTCTTAAGAGCTTGTTCAGTGTGTGTGTATGTATATATATATATATATATATATATATATATATATATATATATATATATATATATATATATATATATATATATATATATATATATATATATATATATATATAGTATAATATAATATTATGTATATAATATGATATATAATATTAATATGCTCGGGAAGTGTGTGTGTTCTTTTTTTTTCTATGGAGAATGTGAAAATCAGTTGTTACTTTTGTTGGGTTTTAATATATTTGACTTCCTCAAAGTCCTACACAGCGCTGATATTTTACATTGACCTGTTCTAATCAAGATGCTTCATTTATCCTTTTCTGACCTGCTCATTTAACTTTGTCCATCTCATCCCTAAATCAAACCACCGTTACACTTCCGCTGAATGTTGGTAGAGTAGGGAAGTAACAGGATGTTTTAGCATCATTTCCCTGTTTTTGTCATTCTTCATGTTGTTTATTTATTTATTTCTAAATGTAAAAAATGCTGTTTTCTCTCTTAGCTGAGAGTTACAGTGAACTGGGACACTCTGTAAAACCCACAACGCTTGTCTTATGTTTTGAAATCATTTTTTACTGGTTCCGGTTATACAGTCGCACGCACCAAGAAAGTGCAGAGATCACCATGTTTTTGTAAATGAGTCAGATTTGGACAACCTATGAATGCGACACAAATGCTCGACAAAAAATAAATGTTCATTTATCGCGACTCACATTTACTATTATTGAGATAACGATAACCTGCCCAAATTCTGTTTATATTTATTCTATATTTGTTCTATATTTATTGAAATATGGAATATGGTTTGGTGCAGTGTTGTACAACGTGAGACAGTGTATATGGTTTGGTGCAGTGTTGTACAACGTGAGGCAGTGGATATGTTTTGGTGCAGTGTTGTACAACGTGAGGCAGTGGATATGGTTTGGTGCAGTGTTGTACAACGTGAGGCAGTGGATATGATCTTCTTTGTTTTGGTGGAGATAGAAGTATGCAGGAGCACCATGTTGTACAACGTGAGGCAGTGTATATGGTTAACCCCAGACCGTGGTGCAGTGTTGTACAACGTGAGGCAGTGTATATGGTTTGGTGCAGTGTTGTACAATGTGAGGCAGTGTATATGGTTTGGTGCAGTGTTGTGATCGCTGTTGGAGTAATCAAGATTTCCTCTCTATTGTGGAGTGGGTAATAAAAGATAACGAATATCTTACTACAAACATTAAAGGACCTCAACTTCCTCAGAAATCTATTCATTTAATTGATATTAATTTGTTTCTGTATAGAACCTCTTATTCGATCTTCCACACTTTCCTTTTTCTTTAACAGGAGAGTTTGGATGGTATTGAAAGATTATTAAAGAAACCTATTCTCACTGTAGCACTAGTGTTTAATATTTTGTAGTTAATATGACATCATCCATACCTATATGTGATTTTATTGATTTCATCTTATTTCTGTAGCTTGGAAGTGCAGATGTGATGACCAATAAAAAGAAAGACCTTCATCCCAGAGATATTGATGCTTTTTGGCTGCAGCGACAGCTAAGTCGCTTCTATGATGATGCCATTGTTTCTCAAAAGAAAGCTGATGAAGTCCTGGAGATTCTCAAGGTGAAAACTTTCAACACTTGCTTTAGTAGTTTGCTTGTTTAACTTTGTGAGGCAGAGTTGTTGCTCTGAAATTCATGTTGTAATGAATATAATAAATGATCTGCATATCTAATCTCTTTCTGTTTTTAGACTGCCAGTGATGATCGAGAATGTGAAAATCAGTTGGTTCTTTTGCTGGGTTTTAATACATTTGACTTCATCAAAGTCCTACGCCAACACAGACGCATGAGTAAGCACAGCGTTGATGACTTCTTTTACATTGACCTGTTCTAGAGGCTTCATTTATCCTTTCCTTTTGCAGTTCTATACTGTACCATGTTGGCAAGTGCTCAGAGTGACTTGGAGAAGGAGAAAATAAGGAGCAAAATGGAAGCAGATCAGGATTTGTCCAAAGTTCTGTACCAGTTGCAGGAGACTGAAAAAGAAGACATCATTCGAGTGAGTGTCTTCTTTACTTCATTCTCGATCACTGTTAAACTCAGGGTTGGCTAGTGTCTTATTCCCTAACAGTGTATAAATATTGGTAAAAAAATAAAATTGAATATTGTTTTCATGGTAGGAGGAGAGATCACGGAGAGAGAGAGTTAGGAAGTCTCGAGTAGACACTGATCTGGAATCAATGGACATTGAACACGGACAGGTGGGTTCGAATTTTTACCTTTTTTTTTTATTTAATTTTTTTAATAAACACAATGTTATGACGATTGTATTCTCTTTGCAGACAATTTCGTCTCGGCATATGCTCGATCTGGACGACCTTGCCTTTACTCAGGGCAGTCACTTTATGGCCAATAAGCGATGCCAGCTGCCCGATGGTTCCTTCCGCAAACAGAGAAAAGGTTATGAAGAAGTTCATGTACCTGCACTTAAACCTAAACCCTTCTCTGAGGATGAGGTGAGTTTATGCTTCTTTTTTTTTTTTTAATTTAGTCTCACAAATAATTATGTCTGCACTGTTTAGCAAAACTCTGTCTGTGATTGTTGGTGCAGTAACAGTCAAAAGTTTGTACACACCTCCACCTTCAGTTTTTATTGTACATTGATTACAGAGGTGTGAAGTAACGTAGTACAAATATTTCTTTCTGTACTTCATTATTTTTTTCTTGTATTAGTACTACACTTTATAAACACAGCACACATTTCTGTTTGACCAGTTCTTTAAAATAAATTAGAAAAAAAAAAGTTTGAGCACAAATGTATTCATAATGTTATTTCTTAACTCGGCATGTCGTTATTTTATCTAACATTGTCAGAGTTAGAAATAATGATTTTGATGGAAATTAATCTTTTAACTTCATTCAAAAACTTTAGGCATTCGAGCTTTATCAAGAAACGTGTACTCTGGTACAATGATCCTCAGCTGTGCAACACAATTACAAAAGGGTTTTCTCATCATCTGTTTTCTGTATAAAATGATTGTTTAAAAATTGGCAGCCAAACCAGGAGATGCAGAGGACTGGAAACAATGGATAATAATGATAATAATCTTAATAATCTTGACTCTTGTTGAATATTTGCCTCACAGACATAAATATATTATAAATATATTAGTGCTACTGATTGTTCAAGTCATCGAGAAATCTAACGGTCCTTCACTTAATCAAGCAATTGGATGAAAAGTGCTTTTTTTTATTAAAGAGTAATGCATAAATAAAATAATGCACATCTCTTAAAATTAACAATTAGTTTATTTTTCCATTTTAGATAAATCTACATTTTGTTTCTGAAACTGCATGCAAGTATATTGTTGAAAACTAAACCCATTTAGTATATTTAATTGTATATTACATAAAAATAGAGTGCATTCGAAAAATCTCCTCTGCAGTCTCTTATTTAAACTCATAATTATTCTCACTCATATATCCGTCTATCTATTTATTTATTTATTAAATTTTGCACAGTATAGTGAAGCAGTATTTCCTTATAGTGAAATAGTACGTCTCCAGAAAAAAGCTGTTTGAAATTTACTATGAACTACATCAGCAGTTTAAAAAGCATGTTCCACTACGTGCACTACACGCCACTGTGGAGGGACTTCATTAATGACTCGCACTGTCACACACGTGACCCTCGTATATTTAAATAAATAATAATATAAGGTAATATTTAATGTTCACAGAATGAAAGATGTTTTTGTGCTGATGGTGCTTTTTAAGTCATTTCTTGGCTACACAGAAGTCATCTGTTCACGAGGACATGTTAATGCCTCACACATTATTTATATCTTATGTATGGGAGCGTTTCATTACCGCAACCTTTCTCGTTATAAATAGAAAGCAGATTATTTGGCTTCACTCCTTTTTCTGCAGATCCAAAAAAATGAACCCATCTGTGACTCAAAACAAGTAATGTGATCCGTGAGGGTTTTTTTTCTTTCTTTAGCAACACTGATAAATAAAAATATAAAATTATCCAAATCGCTTTTTCCGGACCGGAATATCGCAGGATTTTATGAAGAAACATGTATTCGAGAGATCTTTCATAATATCACCTAAATGTGTTTTCACTTTTTTGTCACATTTAAACTGAAATTATAGTAATTTCACCTTTATGGATTTTATAATGAGCCTGTGTCTGCCATGAATATAACCCTGATAAACAAACAAACCTTCTTAGTGTGATTTTGATAGTAAGTGATCTTGTGCACAAAAAAAGGCTGAAGTACAGACTTACCAGCCCTGTGAGTGGTACTATAATGATTGTACATATCGCAAGAAATAGATTGTGTATTATACACACACAAAACAATGGGTGTTTTACTGTTATAATGTACCTGTTATAGTACAGTGTTTAAATGGTTTATGTAATTGATTTTCAGGTTCTCGTGGCCATTGAGAAGCTTCCAAAATACTCCCAAGCAGCGTTTGAGGGGTTTAAAACTTTAAACCGTATCCAAAGTAAATTGTTTAAGACCACCATGGAGACTGATGGAAACTTGTTGGTGTGCGCTCCTACCGTAAGTTTACATTCTCTTAAATGTTGTTGACGCTACGTTATTCATTCTGAAGATTTTGGGTCATATTTAAGTGTCTTCTATATAATCTCATGACCAACTATGTTTAATAATTCTCACATTACTGACTACATGATCTCAATTGGACCGACAGCTAGTGAGAAAAGAAATCTGCAGTGAAATCAGAATAGGGTCCTTGGGATTTATAAATAATAATTAGTAGAATTGCAATTACATTTGTGTTATGTTTATTTAATATGATGCTAAGATTATTATAATAACTTTGAATTAGGGTTGCAGTGAACAATTATGATAATTGGGCTAATTATTATGATGTTTTACTTTATAAATATATACTACACTAATTCAGTGTATTTTTGTCTAGAAGTATACTTTAAATTGCAAAACTATAAAATCCATCACTATGTTGTGAGCGAGGTGATTGTGAGGTGCTTGTGCCACCCTTCCCCCGGGACAACACTATGGTACTTCTATTCAGCATGTGGCTGTGTTCTCTTGCCATCACCTAACCCCTAAAGAGCAACCCAACTAATCTGTAATGCCATTTGTTGACAACTAATTTAATTATAGAATATCATTGCCTATGTCAGTCGTTTTCAGGCATCAAGGCAGGACACACCCTTTAATCTCAAAGTAATTCACACAAAAGACACGATGGACACATGCATATCCCAATTCACACGCTTGAAACTATAAGTGTTTCCCTCATGAACAAGCCAATGGTGAAGCTGGCAGAGTAAAACACACCGGAGATGGTATCAGAAACAAAAACATGAAAGGGAACCTGCCTCATCTTGGTGATTTGCTTTGACCATTGACTTTCATCCAGATGTTTGCTTACTTGTGTGTCTCGCTTTCTAAGGGAGCCGGTAAAACCAATGTTGCACTGATGGCCATGCTCAGAGAAATTGGCAAGCACATCAACATGGATGGCACCATTAACGTAGATGACTTCAAAATCATCTATATTGCCCCAATGCGTTCACTGGTACAGGAGATGGTTGGCAGCTTTGGGAAGGTAGGACTATTTTAAATTATCTATTTTATCTATTTTAAATTATGATGACTTGTGTGTTTGTTCTGTTTAACATCAATCCAGCTGTTGCAGTGTATAGGTTTTATCATTTTCATAATCAAGCTCTTATTTGTTATTCATGATCATGATCGTAAAACCTTTAACAACTTCAGAATAATTCCTCTCTAAATGATCAGCTTGGTGTTGAACTGTATAATCATTCTAAGCACAGTGCATGGGCTTGTGTTATCTTTTACACCAATCCAGCTGTTGCAGTGCTCAGTTCAGCAAAGATTGTAGTTATACAGATAGGGAAATAAAGGATGTCGTCAGTTTTGTCATTGTTACATTTCTGCGTGCATTTTTAAAAATAATTTGAGATTTATTAATAATTATGTACACCTCGCTCCTACATTATACAAAACAAAATGCCTAGAGGTTTGGTTGTGTAAACATGTACATGGTGTTCTTTAAATCCCCCCCTCCCCGTAGCGTTTGGCTAGTTATGGCATCACAGTGTCCGAGTTGACCGGTGATCACCAGCTGTGTAAGGAGGAGATCAATGCTACACAGATCATTGTGTGTACACCTGAGAAGTGGGACATCATCACCCGTAAAGGCGGCGAGCGCACATACACTCAGTTAGTCCGCCTAATCATCATTGTAAGTAGATCACGGAGCTTGAATATTCACATTGAAGACATTCGTATACAATGTCTTTCTTTAATTGTTCCTTGTGTCCTTAGGATGAGATCCATTTGCTTCATGATGACCGTGGGCCAGTGCTGGAGTCTCTCATAGCTCGGACTATCCAAAATGTGGAACTGACTCAGGAAGATGTTCGCCTCATTGGTCTAAGTGCCACATTACCAAATTATGAGGATGTGGCCACATGTCTTCGTGTAGACCCTTCGAAGGGTTTGTTCTACTTTGACAACAGGTGAGGGTGAATGAATGAAATTAACTGCTACAACGTGAACCTTTTGTTATTAAACATACCTAAAAGTCCTGAAAGCTTTCTTTGTCTGAAAAGCAAGAAAAGAAAACTGGAGATTACAGCAAAAATATTAAATGTATGCCGTTTTGGCATATGCCCATAATCAGGCAGTGGTGGGTGAAGTATACAAGGCATGTACTTGTGAGTAAATGTAGAGATAGACTCGGTAAAATATTACTCCAATAATTATAACCTTTTCGTGAGTAAAAATAGAAAATTAATTGTCCTTATGATTTTTAGCAGAAAACTGTTCACTTGTGTGACAAGACTGTTAATATTAACAAACATCTGTCAGTAGATTGATATTAATGAGTTAAAGTTGATTGAGATATACTAACAGGGGTTCAAGCACGTAGTGCTGAAACTGATCGTGCCAATCAAACCGGAAGTACTAGAGACTAGAAACTTGGACAGATGGTAAGAGCACAATTTGGGGAGGGTTTGATAAAGTATCAACCCGTTTGAACACAAGGGGCGCTATAATCCAAAAATAATAATAATTTCACACATTTTTGGTCAAAGCTTAGATCTGTCTCTGTCCTCATGTCCTTCAGTGCCTCATATGCTTGAACCCCTCACGTGGTTGCCGCCACACATACTTGACACCATTTGATCCAAATAAGTGTATCTTGGTCTCATCAGACCACAGGACATGGTTCCAAAACTGTTGGTGGGTTTTCTTCTGTATAATCTTCAGAAGAGGCTCCTTATGTGATGACATCCATGCAGACAGATTTGGAGCAGTGTGCAATATATGAACTGAACACTGACAGACTAACACTTATTTTTTGCCCAAAAGCTTCATCTAAAATGCTTTTTCGCATTTCTCATTTGGCACAAATCCAAAATATTCCCAGATTAGGGATGTAACATTTGGTTTTGCAATGAGATCCATGACTAAGCAGGCTCTAGGACAAAGGATAGCATAGCGATCGGGATGTTCAGTGTAGGGACATGGACTCCCTCGAGACCCAATGCACATTGGCCCAAGTGCGGCGCGGGACAAGATTTGATGGTGAACACGGGTGCGGGCTGGAGAATAGTCATGTGTTTGCGGTTGTAGGAGAATACAATTATTTGCGGGACTTACTCAAAATTATGTAAGTGTGTGTGTATATATGCAGTGTTGGGGAGTAACTAATTACATGTAACGGCGTTACGAAATTTAATTACAAAATAAAAGTAATAGTAGTTCGTATCAGTTACTTTTGAAAATGTTCAAGATTACAAATCCCAAAGACCAGCGCATAACACCACCAAACCCACCCCATGACAATTTGAAGCTGAAGCAGCTTCAACACACTATACACACACACACACACACACACACACACTAAAAATAAATAAACTGTTATGAATCTACTGAAAAAAGCAACGTTGGCTAAAATGAATAAAAAATTAATAAAATGAATGCCAGATAAAATAACTTATTTATGCATGAACGGGACAAAATAATATATATTTTTGCGGGAGCGGGACTGAAAAATCCATCCCACGCAGGTCTCTACTTCAAACCAGGACGAGCAGGCCGCGGTTTCTGTTTGTGTTATCACAACACACTGTTTCGGCTGTTTCGGTGATAAAAGTCTTTCGGACGAAAATGCAATTTTGAGCCATTTTTGCGGTGCATCCCTAATTTCACCTATAATTATGTTTGGCTATTTTCATCCACACATTGCCACACTTCAGTATCATGGATATATGTTTTAGATAACTTATTTTTCTTTACCTTTTTATTTTCATTATTAATACTTTTAATTTGCCTACTACTCTGATCAAATATGGGCTCTGACAGATGAATGTAGCTTTGGATTCTCTGTCTGAAGCTGAGCATGAGAGAAATGGGAGCAAAACCTCCAAATCCACATGTACCAAGCTTATGTCATTATAGTAAGGATCAATTAAGATCAATATTTGTGTTAATGTGTGTGTGTGTGTGTGTGTATCAACAGTTTCCGTCCTGTGCCACTAGAACAAACATATGTTGGAATCACAGAGAAGAAGGCGATCAAGCGCTTTCAGATCATGAATGAAATTGTGTATGAGAAGATAATGGAACATGCAGGAAAGAATCAGGTAAGGTTAAGTATATTATTACTAGTGTAGGTCAATTATTGTATATTAGGAAGTAAAATTAAATCATTGGTGGATCTTAATGTATTGCATCATCGTCTAGAAGCCAATTGTATGGCATTACTGTATACAGTTGTAGAAGTAAAACAGTACCAAAGGAATGCATTGGCAGTAACTGCATGGCAATATCCTCCTAAACCCTATAGGTCTCTAGTTCATCTAACTCCCAAATGTGTGCACTGGAAAGTAACATGTTCTATAATTGCACCACTTAATACATTTCTAACTTGATGATATTAAAATACTTGGCTGATGGGATTCTCTGCAGTACCGAATTCAGATATTTTAAGTTTCTGGTTTTGGCCCAGAATTGTCAGTTCAGTTCATCCCTAGAACAGAGCCTGTTAAAAAGATGTCCTACCTAATGTGGAAGATTCTGCTGTTTGTTACATTACATTCTGGATTACAAAGTAAATGATGCCTTCCACATAATTGAGCGATAGGTTTGAGCCATTTGTATAGAATGGGTTGGCCTATGGATAAGAGGGTGGTGTCCTTGTGTGGCCAAATCAGAACCCTTATATAAGTTGAATGAGCAGTTAATTACTGTTAATTTTTGCTAGAAAGAATGGCTAAATAATCCCCAGTCTGGGTGTACAAACAGATCTGAAAAGATTAATGTCAATAATTAAAGTATTGAAATAAATAACACTTTTTAAAAATAGTTTTATGTAGGTATGATTTCATGTTGTACAACAAAAAATTCTAAATGAGATATTCTATAAGTACATAAACAACAAGGTGTTAATGTTCAGCCTAGAACGAGCAAAAGATTTGTGCAAACATTATCTGCAGCATGTATAATCAAATATTCGTTAGCAATCACTCAGAAGATTATACTGTCTTCCTGTAATATCTCCATAATAACATGTACTTGTACATAATTGTTCATATTAAGTAAGAATATATTCTAAATATTATTTAGAATAAAGCTGTTTTTGTACATCACAGTGGCAGCAAATACCATAATTGTTCTGAGGGATACTTATAGACGAATAGTGAATGATGATTGACCCTAAAAACTAAAAGCCTTGTAGAACAATAGCATTTTGTATGCTTGGCAATTTTTACCTTTTCAAATATAATGAGTAGTGATGCAGGGAAGGATCTTTACCTTTACTAAACTGTCACGTCACCAAATCTGGAGGACTTGAAGATAATAATTGCATTTGTAATGTTAATTTATACATTTAGTCAGAGCTGTCACAAAATTACATTCTACTCTCAGTAAAATAATGTTTAAAGTTAAAATGAATTAAAAATCTTTCTTTTCCCAGGTCTTAGTATTTGTCCATTCACGGAAGGAGACGGGGAAGACTGCACGAGCCATCAGGGACATGTGTCTGGAAAAAGACACATTGGGACTTTTTCTCAGAGAAGGGTCTGCCTCCACCGAGGTCCTGAGAACCGAGGCAGAGCAATGCAAGGTCACCCTTCACTCTTGAACTAAAGGACGAATAAAATGTGATTTGTGAGACATCATATGTAATTAAAACGCATTATTTTTTTATTATGGCTCCTTTGATTTGAACAATAATGTAGAATCTGGAGCTGAAGGATCTGCTGCCATATGGCTTTGCCATTCACCATGCTGGCATGACAAGAGTGGACAGAACATTGGTTGAGGATCTTTTTGCTGATAGACATATTCAGGTATGCATATTAAACAGTTACAGAATTTCTTTATTAAAATGTGTGCACTGTTTATGCCTGTTTTTTGCGGGTGTTTTGGGGGTTGCCGCTGTTATATTTGCCAAGCAGTGCCACACGCACCTCCCCATTCAACCCCATGGTTCTGTTTGAGGTGCTGGAAAAAATTAGTTGCACTGCTCCCTTTAGTTGCCACAAACTTCAGACACATTTTACAGCGGGCTTTGGCTTGTTGAATGTCTGAAGACGCAAACACGAACCAGTTCCATACGACTATGAACTGTGCCCCTCGTGGAAATCAGCTCTCTTGATTCAGTGCACTGCCATGTTGTATTTGGTATTTCACCAGTCGAGCAGGAAGTGGAGAACTTTATGTGCTTGCTGTGCCAAACCAAGGTGAAATCATAAAATCAGTGTTTTTTTACAACATTGACATAAAGTCGAGTTAATCGATAATGACAATTTATCTTCCCACTCTAAAGATATCTTATTTGACCGTTACATCTTCTATTGTTTATTCAAAGACTTTTTAAATAATATACATTTAAGGGTTTGTATTGCAGATAGTTTTGTCTTACTGAGAGAAGCTGCTTTTGCTTGGTATCATAATGTTCTTCAGAAAAGAGAAAAAAATAATTTTATATTATATATATATATTATATATATATATATATATATATATATATATATATATATATATATATATATATATATATATATATACACATGTGTGTGTGTGTGTGTGTATGTGTACACATATTTATATGTTTGCTTGTTCTCTTTAATCAGAAAAAAAATGTGTTCAGTTGATTATTAATTTCACAAAAAACGGTTTGACCTCCGTTAGCAAATATTCACTGCTCAGATTCTGTTCAGTTTTAAATGCATGTCCATGTTCCACACTGCCTTCTAATTTCATCATTTCAGGTACTCGTATCTACTGCTACTTTGGCTTGGGGAGTTAATTTGCCAGCACACACTGTCATCATTAAAGGCACACAGGTGTACAGCCCAGAGAAAGGCAGGTGGACTGAGCTGGGAGCGTTGGATATTTTACAGGTCAGTTGATGAATTTTCATTTGTACATATTCTGAGGTTATGGTTTCCCTCGAACATTCATTAGTAATAAATAAATTAACTGAAGAATAAAGACAGTAATAAGCACAGCTGACTGTCTCTGCATTTGTCTTGGTATGTTTAAAAATCCATATACAATTAAATTATTGCCCTTCATTTATTTAAACTCCACTATACACGTCATCAGAAAATATATATTTTTAACAAACAATTTGTCTTTGTTTACTTTTTGCCAATGTTGAGTGTTGTTTTATTTGATCTTATTTGTTTCACATAATTTATTTGCGTGTGCTTAAGACTTTTATGTAGTATCTAATTATTGGGAGAGACTGATACAGTTACTGTAGTAATGAACTGTTAATGAGATGGAAACATAGTTAACCCTTTCATGTATGAATTATGAAAGCCACAATTTATATAAATACACACTTGCAACTGTCAATGAGTTCTTCACCTCTCCACTCAGATGGACTGCATGAATATACGTTTTTAAACTGAGGAAACAATTACACAAAACATTATATCTCCAAACTAAGAAATTCTATGTGAAATTGTTACTAGACTAAACTAAACTCTATCACTAAACTCTTCATTCTTGAACATATTCCATCCAAAATATTGAAACACAATTTTAAACTCTTTAAATTTTAAACACAATTTTAGTTCAGTTCACCAAGTCTATCTTACAAGGACTGTTCTATGAACATTGCCAAAGCACACAGGGCACAAAGGCATAAAACGCCGCTTACAGATGTATTTGGTCTTTCTTGTGCATGCAGCATTATGGCTTCTGTTGGCATTTTTCACTTGGTTGGGCTGGGTCCAGTGGTTTCCAGGGTCAAACCTGATCTCAGGGTGAGTCTTGGAAACTGGTCTGCACTTCAACGGAGGTGGAGTAACGCTGGGTCTTTCTTGGGTACCTTTCTTCTTGGGTACCTGCATTTATTAGTGCACAAGCTACAGATGCCTTGTAATGCAAGCATCCTTATTTCCCAATCCACACATTCTGTATACGTGCCAAGCATTCATAATGGTCACATCCAAGAAGTGAAAGAACACTCAGATGTACCGCAGTTTGTTTTTGCGTCTGTGAGGATAATGGCAACACAATCCTCCATGAAATCTGCTCCTCCCATTTTCTGATTGTACAGCTTCACAGAAACATTGACTTTAGATGTTAAGGATGAACTGGTTGTCTTTGATTTTCCATACATGACTTCTTTGAGGTGCTGCATCCTCACCCTCAACTCCTTCACTATCCTCAGTTTCACTGTCACTACTGGCTAATCTTTCTTTTTCTGGCAGCCATTCTGTACCACTGACACTTGATGCAGATGGAATTTACTCCACTATTCTGTATTTTTTTATCATGTGCTGCACTTGAGCTCTACAAAATACAGAAACATAAAGTTTTTGTTACAGAAAACAGCTAGTTTAATTGTAATTAACAACGTGATTTATAGCCAAAAATAGGTGTGTAATATATATATATATATATATATCTATATGTGTGTGTGTGTGTGTGTGTATGTATGTGTGTGTGTGTGTATATATATATATATATATATATAATATATATATATCATTGTAGCGACCTGCTCTACCTTCGAGAACACAGCACCAGACAGAGAAGATTTATAGGGTGAACAACCAGCACATGTGCGTATTTATTTACAGTGAGGGGGGGTGTGGTGCGAAGGAAGGGGTTATAGTCCTCTGAGCGCGTTGCCCGTGTATGCCGCGGCGTGTTCCTTTCGAGAGCCGAGGGCGGTTTAATGACGCGGTGTCCTTCGTTTCACCCGGGAGCTCGAACCTTTTCGGAGCGGGGTGAGGCGATCCTGCAGCCGCCTGGGGAGAGACGTGGCGCATTCGTCATTCTCGATGCTGCTGTCCGTGCCGCCTAGGGGAACAAAGTTTACACATGAGAAAACATTCCGACCTTTCATTACCTCCTCTCCCTTCCTTGTGCTTTGCTCCTTTTATACGGTCGGCTCTCCTCCAAGAGGGTGAAAGGGGGTTGATTAGGTGATTGCGTCCCAGCCGTGTTCCATCTCGTGGGACCGCCCCTGGCCATGTGCTCTCTGCTGTTCCACAACACGGGTGCTGAAGTGGCGCTGTCCTTTCAGCACCCATGGGGTAGCGGTGCTCGGAGCGCTTGCTCGGTTTCGGCAGCGCGTTGCGTCGTCAAAGATCCCCCCCTCAGCTCCGAGCCCGCTGTTGCGGGCTGTGTGCGTAGAGACAGAGCCCATCCTCATTGCCATTTAGCTGTCCGGCGCGGTGCTGTACCTGGAACGAGAAATCCTGCAGAGACAAAAACCAGCGCGTAATGCAAGCGTTAGAGTTTTTTGTTCTTGCCATCCATTGCAGGGGGGCGTGGTCCGTGATGAGTGTGAATCGTCTGCCGGTCAGGTAGTATCGTAGTTCCTCCACTGCGCACTTAATGGCGAGCGCCTCTCGCTCGACGGCTGCGTATTTCCGTTCCGCTTGGGATAGTTTCCTGCTTATGTACAGCACCGGATGTTCGGTCTCCTCGAACGGCTGCGAGAGGACGGCCCCCAGACCCGTCTTCGACGCATCCATGTGGACTATGAACGGCCGGTCGAAATCCGGGTTTCTCAGGACTGGTGCCGAGGTGAGGATTTCCTTCAGCCTTTGGAAAGCCCGTTCGGTCTCCCGTGTCCAGTCGACCCTTGTCAGATTTTGTGAGATCTGACAAGGGAGAGGCTATGGCAGAAAAATTTGATACGAACCGGCGGTAATACCCGGCCAGCCCCAAGAATGCACGTACCTGTTTTTTTGAAGTTGGTTGGGGGTAGTCCCTGGCACGGCCCCGGTTCCACCCAAAATGCACGTACCTGTTTTTTTGAAGTTGGTTGGGGGTAGTCCCTCACGGCTTCCACCTTTTTTTCCTGCGGCTTCAGCAGCCCCCTTCCAATTCGATAGCCAAGGTATTGGGCTTCTGTCAGCCCCAAGTAGCATTTTTTGGGGTTCACGGTCAGCCCTGCTTTCCTGAGTTCGGTCAGTACTTGCCTGACGTGATATAGGTGGTCTGACCAAGTCCTTGAATGAATGATGACATCGTCCAAGTAGGCAGCCGCGAAGGTGAGGTGAGGTCGCAGGACGATATCCATTAGTCGCTGGAAGGTGGCTGGCGCGCCATGTAGTCCAAATGGCAGGACGCGGTATTGCCAGTGTCCGGCGGCCGTGCTGAATGCAGTTTTCTTCCTCGCCTCCGGAGAGAGAGATACCTGCCAGTAACCCTTTGTCAGATAAACCTGGCATTGCCCAGACTCTCTACGAGCTCGTCGGATCTCGGCAGCGGGTATCAGTCGAACTCCGATACTTGGTTAAGTTTACGGAAGTCGTTGCACAGCCGGAGGGTACCTTCCGGCTTCGGGACGACGACTATCGGGCTGGACCACGGGCTGCTTGAATGTTCAATTATGCCGTCCGATAGCATTTTTTTCCATCCTCGTCTACGACGCGCTTGAGCATTCTTTTGAGCGTCTGGTTGAACCGTTCCACGAGACCGTCCGTTTACGGGTGATGCACTGAAGTTCTGATTTGCTTGACCTGTAACAGACAACAGAGGTCCGCCATTAGTTTTGACATGAACGGCGTACCTTGGTCTGTTAGCAGGTCTTTAGGGATCCCGACGCGGCTGACGAGGAGAATCAGCTCTCTTGCAATGTTCTTCGTGTTCGCCTTCTTCAGTGGTATGGCCTCTGGATAACGCGTGGCGTAGTCAACCATGACAAGTATGTACTCGTGGCGGCGGGCTGACTTCGGCAGGGGTCCAACAAAGTCCATTTCCATTCTCTCGAAGGGTACTCCGATGACCGGCAGTGGGATGAGCGGGGCGGGACGCTCATCCTCCTCCTGTTCCCGCGCAAGGCCTGGTGATACAGACTTAACACAGGGCTATTGCCGGTGTTCCACTCACCCTCAGCTCCCATATCAGCGGCTCTGTCGTTGCGGCGGGGCTGGTCCTTTCCACGACTCGTCTTCTGTCGACCGCTGGACACCTGGTACTGGAAACCCGGCCAATCCCTGCCTATGAGAGGGACTGGGAGACCCGGGATTAGCCCTATGGTTAACGGCCACTCCCCCACGTCATTCGGCAGCCACACTCTGGCCGTAGCGACCTCACAGACCTCCCCCTGTACGCAGGTCACTGGGATGGTTTGGATGTTTCCAGCCTCCTGACCCACGACCGAGGGCCAGGCTAGTGTGACGCTTTCCTGTCTCATCTCCAGGATTTCATTTCTGGCCACTTGCACATCTTTTGCCAGCTCCTGTGTTAGCGTCTGCTGTTGTAGAAGGTGCTGTAGGATCTGCTCCATGGTGCGCATCGGGAAGGAGGTTCTCCGATCTGTGTTCTCAAGCCCAATTCTCCACCAATGTAGCGACTCGCTCTACCTTTTGAGAACACAAGCACCAGACAGAGTTTTCCAGTGAAATCGTATTTTATCTATAGAGTGTGTGGTGAAAGAGTATTGCCAGTGTCCGGATGGCACCAAGCGAGGGGAAGTTTTATACCGTGGTTTCCTTTCTGAGGGTTGAGGGAGATTTAGCGTTGCTGTATCCCTGGTTTCTTGGGGAGACTCTTTCCTTGTTCGTTTAGAGCAAGGTGACCCCGGCGTCGCCCTGGGAGAGACGTTTTGGGTTCGTCGTCCTCGCTGCTGCCGTCGATGCCACCTGAGGGAAGAAATCACAAGAGTTTTCCACCATTCCGTTACCTTCCTCTCTTCTCTCTTCTTCCCGTGCTCCTTTTATACGGCCCGATCCTCTCAGTGATGGTGGAGTGACTGATGACCTGATTGCGTCCCAGCTGTGTTCTATCTCGTAGGACCGCCCCCTTACCATGTGCGTCGTCCTTTGTCATAACAAGGGTGCTGAAGTTGCACTGTCCTTTCAGAACCTGTGAGGCAGCGGTGTTCGGAGCACTTGCTTGGTTTCAGCGGTGCGTTGCGTTGCGTTGTCTATATATATGTGTGTGTGTGTGTGTGTGTGTGTGTGTGTGTGTGTGTGTGTGTGTGTGTGTGTGTGTGTATGTATGTATGTGTGTGTATATATATATATATATATATATATAGATATATATATATATATATATATATCCCCCACCCTCCCTCCAAGGGTCTCCTCCTATAGAAGGACTGGGTAGATATTCTTGAGCTAGTAGGCATGTCTGGCCTTAGGTTGGCCGTCATGGTTTCAAGAAGTATTTTTGCACTTACACTGCCTAATCTGAAGTGGATTATATAGAACGTCTCACTCCGAGCCCATGCACATAAGAGAAAACTTCTAAATAGGTGTCTACTGTAGTGACCACTATGCATGAAAGGGTTAATGTAGCATAGAAGTGTTTTGTACACATTTCATTTCATGTGACTAATTTGGCATGCTCCATACACACTTTAATGGATGCTTTTTGCCTTGTGTAATGTTTCAGATGCTGGGGCGTGCAGGCCGTCCACAATACGACTCTAAAGGAGAAGGCATCCTGATTACATCCCATGGAGAGCTGCAGTATTATCTCTCTCTGCTCAACCAACAGCTGCCTATCGAGTCTCAGATGTTGGCCAAACTCCCAGACATGCTCAATGCTGAGATTGTGTTGGGCAACGTCCAGAATACGAAGGTATTCTAAAGAAAACTATTTTGTGACATGATTGGACAATAGGATTACATAGATTAATACTTTTTTTTTCTATATTAACTATAGAAATCTTACACACATGGGCTGTTTGGACTAATTAAAAAAAACTGTTCCTCTTGAACTGTAGGAAGATGATTCTCAAAACGGTTTAATAGACATTAACCTTGATTGTATTTATTTATTTTCTGTTATTATTGTTTTAATAAAAAATAACGTAATAGTGTTTGTAAAGTATCCCTGTTCTTCAAGATGGACACACAATCCCAGTAATTGACTTGTCTGAGCATTTTGCATTGTTAGATTCCATGGCAGTATAGAGATGATGAATGTTTTGGGACTTTAAAAAAGTTTTTGATGATAATAAAAAGATTGATAATTATAACAAGAATAATAAAAAATGTTCATTTCTTTCATTGACACGTTGTGCTTTTTTCAGGATGCAGTAAATTGGATGGGTTATACGTATCTCTATGTGCGGATGATCCGTAACCCAACACTCTATGGGGTTTCCCACGATGAGTGCAGCACTGATCTTGTTCTTGAAAAGCGTAGGATGGACTTGGTGCACACTGCTGCCACTATACTGGAGAAGAGCAACCTTGTCAAATATGACAAGAGGACTGGGAGCTTCCAGGTAAATCATGGGCCAGATGCTACTGTATGCTTCATGGTGGATAGATCAGGGGTGGGCAAACTTTTTGGCTTTTAATATGGCAACAGACAAGCCTGTCTAGGGGTGGGGGGGTGTTGCCTATACCAGTTGTAAATATTGTAATGTAATGTAAATATTTTTTTTCTTTTCTACATTTGCCAAATCGAACTGGTTTATCCGCGTCTCCCCGTATTTGTTGTATTGTAAAGATTTGTTTACATTAAACTGGACTGTGGTGCAGAAAAGATTGTGGACTGCAGGTGTAGAGGATATCGCAACATTAGTTTTGTATGTCAAAGATATTTTGATCATTATTTATGTTTTATTTGTTTAGTTATTAGTCTGCAGGGTAAAATCTTAATAGCAGAGGCATTTTTGCATTCTGGCTGATGAAAAAAACATTTATAAACACATTATTTGATCAAAGTTCTGACATAATTAATCACCATTTCTGTTCATCTTGTTGAATTATGCGACACATAACAGTCTCTTTTTACAGGTAACAGACCTGGGCCGCATTGCCAGTCACTTCTACATCACACATGATTCAATAATGACTTATAATCAGCTTCTAAAGCCGACGCTGAGTGAAATTGAGCTGTTCAGGGTGTTTTCCCTTTCTTCTGAATTTAGAAACATCACAGTGAGAGAGGTAATTTCATCACTTTCCTTCTATTAGTTAGTGAATGTAAGTCAGTTATAGATTAGTTTTTGATTCTCATAAACAAGGAACATACAAATATTTTTTCATCTATTTATTTCATTTTACCTTCAAGTTAAGTTGTTTTTATTAGGTCAGGGTTTATTAAGACAGAGACATGCCAAAACATGCCTGTTCATGCAACTATAAATAAAGCTGAAAATAATATAATATTTTAGTTTGATAAATATTAAAAATGATAGATATATTTGATATATTGATATTTACTATCATTGTTTAAACATGATCAACAGAACAGAAATTATTTGGTATTTATATAATAAATACTAATCTATGTTTTTTGACTGGCAGGAGGAAAAACTTGAGCTCCAAAAGCTGCTGGAACGAGTTCCAATTCCAGTGAAGGAGAGTATTGAGGAGCCCAGTGCTAAGGTGGGTTTGGTGTTGTTCTGGGAATGTATGTGATGACTGGGGAAAATTAAAGTACATTGCAAAAGTATCTATACATTTTGAATATTTATGCATTTTATCATGTTATAGCATCAAACTTAAATGACTTGTGTGATAGACCAACACAAAACATCACATAATTGTGAAGTGCAAGAAAAATCATATATGATGTTTAAAGATTTGTCAAAACAACTTTCACTGCAGTTACAACTGCAAGTCTGTTTAGTGGATTTCATAACTAATAGACGTCATGTGGAGAAACTCTCCCACCTGTCACAGGAGTCACTCATTACGATGGCCGTGTTATGTTGCTGATATGAGTGTTGTCTTTTTAATATAAGTAAATAACGACCTGTGGTCAAATGTAAATTAACATTCATTTAACTTCATTCAAAAAATGATTACTGAAATTTGTATTCAAATAAAAAAAAAAATAGATTTACTACTTATTTTTTTCTCAGTGGTATCAAAAATGGTACCGAATATCAATATTTTTCAAGGTATTGAATTGAAGTTAGAAATTCTAGTATTGTGACGACAATATTGCGTTATGAGTTGTTCAAAGGTGTGTGTGTGTGTGTGTGTGTGTGTGGTGTGTGGGGTGTGTATAGTATATATATATATATATATATATATATATATATATATATATATAGATATATATATATATATATATCTATATATAACCTAGCCCTGCTTTAAACTTCTCTAATGCTTTAACCCTGACCTTTCTGGTGTGGTGTTTAGTCTTCATGATGCAGTTTGCTCGCTAACGCTCTCTAACAAACCTCTGAGCCCTTCACAGAACAGCTGTTATTATACTGGTAAACACAGGTACACTCTAATTACTAATTAGGTGATTTCAGAAGGCAGTTTATTGCACTGGATGTTATTTAGGGGTATCAGAATAAGGGAACGTGAATGCATCCTACACTTTTCAGATTTTTATTTATTGGAAATCTTGAACATGATTTTTCTTGCACTTCACAATTATGTGATACTTTGTGTTGGTCGAGCTCATAAAATGGCAATAAAATACATTTAAGATTGCGATTATAACATTACAAAATGTGTAAATGTTTAAAAAAAACTAATACAGTACATTGCACAATATGATACTCAATCGATACTCCTTCAAATTCTGTGGTGTTCCTTTGTTAGATAAATGTGTTGCTCCAGGCCTACATCTCACAGCTTAAACTGGAGGGCTTTGCTCTAATGGCTGACATGGTCTACGTTACACAGGTAGGTTTACTTTTTTTCCTTTTATCATGGAAAACGACCCAATAGTTTTAATGCTCCTGCTCTCCAGCCATCACTGCATTATATTATTTTATTGTTCTATGTTGGTGTTCAGAGTGCAGGTCGGTTGATGCGGGCAATATTTGAGATTGTTTTGAGCAGAGGTTGGGCACAGCTAACTGACAAGACCATGAACCTGTGCAAGATGATTGACAAAAGGATGTAAGTGATTTTGAAATAATGGCTCTTGTATTTTTGGTTTAGAAAGGTATTATGAATATAATTTTGTTCATGTTGGGTTAATTCATTTGACTATTCTTTATATTATAGTGATCAGTACATGTATGTAGTGACCTGAATCTTTTTCGCAGGTGGCAGTCGATGTCTCCTTTACGACAGTTCCGCAAACTTCCTGAAGAAGTTATTAAGAAAATTGAGAAAAAAAGCTTTCCATTTGAACGCTTGTATGATCTCAACCACAATGAAGTTGGTTAGTGCTGCATACATAGTGCTTAAAAGCAGATTAAAGAAGCAGATTAATTTTTGCTTTAACCATTGACTTTGCATTTTCCTTCCCCTTATAGGTGAATTGATTCGTATGCCTAAGATCGGGAAAACAATACACAAGTATGTGCATCAGTTCCCCAAACTGGACCTGGCAGTGCATCTGCAGCCCATCACTCGTTCCACACTAAAGGTGGAGCTGACAATCACACCAGACTTCCAATGGGATGAAAAGGTCAGTTTCCCAGAAAAGATTAAGTTTACACTCTTCAGGTTTAGTTTTATATTATACGTTATTTTCTGTTGAATACTTTCTCAGATACATGGGTCCTCAGAGGCATTTTGGATCTTGGTGGAAGACGTTGACAGTGAAGTGATCCTACACCATGAATATTTTCTGCTCAAGGCCAAGTATGCGCAGGATGAGCACCTGGTCACCTTTTTTGTGCCGGTCTTTGAGCCTTTGCCTCCACAGTATTTCATCAGAGTTGCTTCAGACCGTTGGCTATGTAAGTCGGAAAAGTTATTTCTAATTGAACAAGTGAATATTAAGAAGTGTTTATGTAGAAGTGTGTATGTTTACATTTATTTGTTTCTATAGCCTGTGAGACCCAACTGCCAGTTTCGTTCCGACATCTAATCTTGCCAGAGAAGTATCCACCTCCAACAGAGCTGTTGGATCTACAACCTCTTCCAGTGTCGGCTCTCAGAAATGCTGCCTTTGAGTGCCTCTACCAAAACATGTTCCCCTTCTTCAACCCTATTCAGACTCAAGGTATTCCATCTCTTTTAAATGTGTGTATTATGGTTTTACCATAAACATCGACACGCATTAAGTTACTCATTTAATATGACACACAGTGTCATCAAGAGTGTTAACCATTAAGAGTGGGTCCAGTTTTGTTCTGTTCTATTCTATCCTTACTTCATTTAGAATATGCACAACTGTGTATTCCATCCACTTGGAATAAATATTAATTATGGCTGTATGATAAATCATAGTGAAATTGTGATGTCAGCCTGTGCAATTACATTTCTGAAAATGATTTGATTTAATGAAATTAATAAGTGCATGTGTGACACATGGGGCTATTGTTGGGTGCGAGTTGCACCTTGTGTCTTGTGCAGTCCTGGCATTGAGGATTGGGATGAGCTGAGGCTTTTCCAAGACAACGCAATGCTTTGGTTACTACTTCATATAAATGTGAGGTTTGAAGGACAATACAATTTTCAGTACATTTTAGAGCGCTTCCTGCTTCCTTCTGCTGACCAGCTTTGTAAAGAGGCTGATTTCATTGACCCCGGCTCACACTTCCAAATGCACCAAAATTTGCTTTAATGACTGTGGTGGAGGTGTGACTGTCCAGCAAACTCACCAGTCTCGAACCCTTTAGAGAATATATGAAGAATTGTCAAGAGGAAAATTAGAAACAAGAGACCCAAAAATGTAGATTAGCTGAAAGCCGAGTCAGACACCTGGGCTTATATATCCTCCGGTGTGCTGATCACAGACTGATCACCTCCATGCCATGCCGAACTGAGGCAGTAATTAAAAAGGAAAAAGGAGCCCCTACCAAGTATAGAGTACATATACAGTAAATGAACATGCGTCCCAGATGGCCAACAATTCATGAATACATTTTCTATTTCTCTTATGAAGTATTAAAATGTTTTGAATTATTAGGTTTTGTTAAATGTGAGCCAAAATAATCACAATTAAAAGAAGCAAAAAACTTTCATTGTGTGTATTGAATATATTTAATATTTTAGTTTCACAATTTTAGTTAAGTTACTGAAATAAATGAACCTTTCCATGATATTCTCATTTATTGAAATGCACCTGTATATATAATTTTATATAATATAAACTATTATATATACCTGTATATAAATATATATATACCTGTATGTAATAATGTTATAGAACTAATATTTCACCGTGCCTAAAACGTAGCTAAGTTACAAAGATCACATTTCCCCCTTTTTGATGTTTAATTTGCTCATCTATAAAAATATGCAAGTATGCCTGTTAAGGTGGGTGTCGAGTGTAGATGTGACTCTGCTTTTTGTTTTCAGTGTTTAATGCTGTGTACAACAGTGATGATAATGTGTTTGTTGGAGCCCCAACTGGAAGTGGAAAGACCATCTGTGCAGAGTTTGCCATTCTCAGGATGCTTCTGCACAATTCGGAGGGCCGTTGTGTCTACATTACCCCAATGGAGTCTCTGGCTGAACAAGTACACAAACTTTATAAATGTTCAATTGTTTCCAGATGTTAATGTATAATGGTTACAATCAAGAATTAGTAATATTTGAGTAGTCAAACAATGTGTTATGTTTAGGGTAAGATTGATCAATCAGACCAGCTGTAAAGCAAGCCAGCATCTTATTTTAGATGTTTATGGTGATCAATCATTCACAATTTGTCTCTCACCGATGGCATACTGTTTTCAAATATAAGGATGTGTCATAGGGAAGGTGATAATGTTTTTTTTTTTTGTTCTTTCATTGGATTAAAACTATTAGCAGTTTTTAGAAATTTTAAACTATTAACATTTTTTGAATTTATCTGAACTGTTTTATTTGTTTGATGTGTTTTTTTTGCCATATTTTTGAGTGGTTTTTGTATCGAACTTACTCGGGTGTATTTGTGAAGCTTTTATGTAAAATGCATACAAATACATAATATCTTTATTATGTATCATGAATTCCCCAGCAGTAGCTGTGTTAGGAGCCAGTATAAAGACAAATCATAGAATTTTAATTCAGTATACTAACACAGAATCCTCTCCTTTAGGTACTGTTAATAGAGAATGATAGCTTATTTAAAGAGTTTAACCGTATGTATTGTGTATGTGTGCAGTGCATATATGATGAGTAAAGTCGATAACATTTTCCTAGAATAGCAAGTAACAAAAACATTTTCTAATGCTGTCATGTAGGTGTTTGTGGATTGGCATCAGAAGTTTCAAGGTATTCTAAATAAGAAGGTAGTCATACTCACTGGAGAGACCAGCACTGACCTCAAGCTCCTGGGAAAGGGGGATATCATCATCAGCACCCCAGAGAAGTGGGATATTTTATCCCGCCGGTGGAAACAGAGAAAGAACGTCCAGAATGTCAGTCTCTTCATTGTGGATGAGACTCATCTCATTGGTGGAGAGAATGGGGTAAGGCTCATTAGGTCAACAGGCCTGTTGTGTTCTAATAGGTTTTATGTCTTCATTATGCTTATGATAAATAACAAATATGGATGCTATAAAAGTTAAAAATATCTAGGCTATTTATAATGGTGTAAATAACCCTTATATTTTTCCTGCTGTTTGGTTTTAGCCTGTGCTAGAAGTCATCTGCTCCAGAATGAGGTACATCTCCTCTCAGATCGAGCGTCCTATCCGCATTGTGGCACTAAGCTCGTCTCTGTCCAATGCTAAAGATGTAGCCCATTGGTTGGGTTGTAGCACTACAGCAACGTTTAACTTCCATCCGAATGTCAGGCCTGTGCCATTGGAGCTTCACATCCAGGTACAGGACATTTTCTTTTGACTAATGTCAGTTAAAGGAGAAAATGAAAGATAAAGAAGATTAAAATTTGTTCAGCTGTTTAATCTGCTACTTATTCTATTATTTACTGTTTATTCTACAAATATTGAGATGTGCTTCCATTAGAATTGTCAACGTAAATATATTATTTTATAATGATAGCTTTATAAACATCTACTTAATTAAAAAAATGCATTTCAGTTATCATCATAGCTGTTGTAACATTAAGTTTAGTATTGTATTATATTCCTCTTTTATGAATCACCTTTCTGTGCCATATTTACTTAGTAGACTTTCTCTCCCTCCTCAGGGATTTAATGTTAGTCACACACAAACACGCCTACTGTCCATGGCTAAACCTGTGTACCACACCATCATGAAGCATTCTCCCTCCAAACCGTCTTTGGTGTTTGTACCATCTCGGAAACAGACTCGCTTGACTGCAATTGATATATTAACCTTCTGTGCTGCTGATGTAGTTCCACAAAGGTACTGTGCACGAGCCATCTCTATGTTCATGTGTGTTGTGCTACGGCGTTTGTTATTAATAAACCCTGAACATATCCTCTGATCAATATTTATTACTCCTCTGTAGGTTCCTACACTGCTCTGAGAAAGACTTGTCTCCGTTCCTGGAGAAGCTGTCTGATGGTGCGCTTAAAGAGACCCTCTCTAATGGTGTGGGTTATCTCCATGAAGGACTCTCAATGACTGAACGCAGGACTGTTGAACAGCTCTTCAACTCCGGTATAAAGGCTGAAGACAATTACTTTTATTAACGTAAAAGGAAGACTTCATTTTCTATTTTCTTTAATTACGCACAGTATTTCATAAGTTATTCAAGACATTTTTATTTTAGACTGATTTTGTAGCACATTTTTCAAACTTCTCTTCCATTAACTCAATTTGGGAACTTGTGTAAACAATGCATACTACATTGCTCATGGAGTCTACAGAGTGAGTAATGCTCTGCAATCCCCCCCCCCCCCCATACCCTGACATTTTCATCTGTAATAGGTGCCATTCAGGTTGTGGTGGCCTCCCGTAGTCTTTGCTGGGGAACAAACATCTCTGCTCACTTGGTTATTGTCATGGACACGCAGTATTACAACGGAAAAATTCATGCGTATGTATTTATGGCACGGGTGTTCTATCTTTTCCACAAAGGGCTAGTGTGGGGGTGCAGGTTCTCTTTCCAGCCAATCAGTGGCAACACCTGATAGTTATTGTAAATGAAAATCATTAGATTTAAACAGGTGGAATTTGGTATGGACTTGATTGGTTGGAATGGAAACCTGTACTAACAGATTAGTATTGGAAAAGATTAGACACCCTGATTTATGGCATCTGAATTCAATTTTATTTAGTAATATTTAGTTCATGTTAAATGAAAAACAAACTAATTATTTTATTTTTCATAGTTATGTGGATTACCCAATCTGTGATGTGCTGCAAATGGTGGGTAAGGCCAATCGTCCATTACAGGATGACGAAGGCTGCTGTGTCATTATGTGCCAGGGCTCTAAAAAGGTATAGCCGAGGTTCACATTTGTAAAACCTTCTCCCCGTTGTTTCTACATAATGTTCACAACATTGTTTTTCTGTGTCTAAGGACTTCTTTAAGAAGTTCCTTTATGAGCCTTTGCCTGTTGAATCTCATTTGGACCATCGTCTTCATGACCACTTTAATGCTGAGATAGTCACCAAGACAGTGGAGAACAAGCAGGATGCAGTGGACTATCTCACTTGGACTTTCCTTTACCGCAGAATGACCCAGAACCCCAACTACTATAATCTTCAGGGTAAGTGTTGTGTGTCCCCAAGAACTTCTAATAAACTTGTCATATTTTCCTGCACATCCTTGTTGAATTTTTGCCTTCTTTATGCACGGTGGCAGGTATGTCTCATCGGCATCTGTCAGACCACCTGTCGGAATTGGTAGAGAACACACTGCAGGATCTGGAGCAGTCCAAGTGCATCAGCATTGAGGATGAGATGGATGTCGCCCCTCTAAATCTGGGCATGATTGCAGCTTACTACTACATTAACTATACCACCATTGGTGAGAGAATTATTCAATCCTTTTGGGTCAACAAAAAAAACAAAACAGGAAAAGAGGTTTATAAAACTAGTCACAGTATGAAGCTCCAGAGACTTTTCTGTTTGCCTTCTGTCACTCAGTAAAGCTCTTGTGCGTTTTGATGTAACAGTTTATAAAACTTTGCTCATGGTGAGTGTTTCTGTATTTTTGTTTTGAACTATTCAATAATGTTCCATTGTCCCTCCAGAGCTGTTCAGCATGTCTCTGAATGCTAAGACAAAAATCCGTGGTCTGATTGAGATTATCTCCAATGCTGCCGAGTACAAGAACATACCAATCCGACACCATGAAGACACCCTGCTACATCAAGTCAGTTAAATGCACAACACATTTTGTTAGAACCCTAATTCATTGACTTGAGTGTTTAATATGTTGTTGTTTATCCTGAATAGCTAGCCCAGAAGGTGCCTCACAAACTAAACAACCCCAAGTTTAATGACCCTCATGTGAAGACCAACCTGCTCCTACAGGCACATTTGTCTCGCATGCAGCTGAGTGCTGAGCTTCAGTCTGACACTGAGGAGATTCTTAGCAAGGTAAGCAGAATAGGTGCCCAATCCTCATGACAGCCTTTTCAGAGCATAAATCTGAATGGATGGAAAGAATAAATGATTATTATGAAATCATTTATTTGGGTTACTTGCAAAATTTATGAATACCATGAATATTTAGGTAAAAATATTTCATTTTGTCCTTTTACTAATCTGCAACAGTACTCCTATCTAGGCTCTGTAAAGTAACAGATCATTAACTGCAATACAGCACATAATGTAAAATAATATGCAAAATAAATATCTACTGCCTGTCTGAATAAGATGTAAGCTGTCTTTGGGATATTTGCAAATATATTTATTAGAATGCACAACATTTAATTATTGTGTATGCTGAGAAATGCTAGTGCATATGCATTAAGTTATTGTTACTGTTACCTAGAGTCAACTTTGTCATTGTGCGAGGTACATGTACAGAGCCAATAAAATGCAGTAAAAGCCGACTTGCTGTAAATGGGGCAAAACCGTCACTTTGAGGGCATTATGTGGTTATGGCATTGGCATCTGAACCAGAAATTTGCAGATTCAAATCCCAGTAGTGGGCCCTTAATCAAGGCCCTTAACCCCCAATTACTCACTTGTAAGTTGCTCTGTATAAGGGCATCTTCCAAATGCTGTAAATGTAAATGCAAAAAATTCTTATTGACATTATTATTTATTGTAAAAATAAATTATTGTAAAAAGAAATGTTTATTTCATGCAGTAGGCCTGTCAGCCTATGTCTTCCATCATTACATAATCAATGCGAGTATTTTGTTAAATATGATTTTTCATGTTTACTTCTATATAGGCAGTACGTCTCATTCAGGCATGTGTAGATGTGCTATCCAGCAATGGCTGGTTGAGTCCAGCATTGGCTGCTATGGAGCTAGCTCAGATGGTGACACAGGCCATGTGGTCAAAGGACTCTTATCTAAAACAGCTGCCACACTTTACAACAGAGC
The DNA here is from genome assembly GCA_030449085.1 of Kryptopterus vitreolus. NCBI lineage: Eukaryota > Metazoa > Chordata > Actinopteri > Siluriformes > Siluridae > Kryptopterus > Kryptopterus vitreolus. Next base: position 29,738,148 of record JACRUU010000005.1, read on the forward strand.
ACATCAAACGCAGTACAGAAAAGGTGAGATTTAAGTCTGGGATTTATATTTAATTTCAGCCACTTTGGGAAGTCTGATTTCATTGCCATTTTTTGTAAATGTAGGGTGTCGAGAGCATCTTTGACATCATGGAGATGGAGGATGAGGATCGCATTAATCTTCTACAGTTGTCAGATATTCAAATGGCAGATGTGGCTCGTTTCTGTAATCGTTACCCCAATATTGAGCTGTCCTATGAAGTGGTTGAAAAAGATGACATCAAGAGGTAAGTGTGGTCCATATATCATATGTACCATATATATTCTTCAATTGATCCACAAAACATTAAGCTTTAAGCTGCAACATTAAGCAGGTTTTTATTATTGTCAAAATGACCAAATTGCCACACTCATTTACGATGGGTCCTGCGGGAGTGCGGGTCTCTACTCCAAATATCCCGATCGCTATGTTACTGCTATACTCGTTTGTTTAGCGCCCTTATGCCAGACTGAGCAGACATTTCTCAGAGGTGTACTTAGAGTCTGAATGCACTTTCTTATAGTCATAAAGAGCAAATTGTACAGGTTGTAAAGGCATTTACTACATTATTTACTGTACACGAGTGCAGTTAAGTTAAACATTGGAGTTTGAATTTTATTTTATTTTGTTCATTGTTGCAATGTGTTAAATAAATATTTTCTTTTCTAATTGGTTGAAACGTTTATATCAATGTATGCAGTTGCAATGCCTTGATTTTAGTAAGGTCAGTACACAGTCATAGCCTTAATTTCACTGCTACTAATAATTAGCATAATTTCTTTTGGGTTTTTGGCCTTGGTTTCCTATTTTACGGTTTAGGTCAAGAATTTTAATTTCGTCCCTAATGTGATATAAGTATCGATATTCAATACCATTTTCAATAACACAGAGAAGAAACTGCCACAATATTAAGGGGTAAATAATCTTTTTTTTTTTTTTTTTTTTTGAAGACAAATGGCAGAATTTAAGTGACACGTTATATTAACTTGAAGAATTATGAAGAAAAAACAAGACAACACTCAAAACGGCAACAATACTAAGCACATCTTAATTAATGATTCAGTAATGCAAATTATCCAAAACATTACTGCACGACTCGTCTACAACCTGCCCGTGTTCTCCCACACCACCACCACCACCACCACCACCACCACTGCTGCGCTACAACCACTGTCTACAACCTGCCCGTGTTCTCCCACAACACCGCCACCACTGCTGCGCTACATCCACTGTCTACAACCTGCCCGTGTTCTCCCACAACACCACCACCACTGCTGCACTACATCCACTGGCCTTTAGCAGCTGCTCTCTTGACCTGATGCATTTGTCTGGCAGAAATCTTCCTCGTTGTGTCTTTATCCATTGTGTGTTCTAAATGAGCTATACATTTCTTTATTGTACGATGATCATGGTAAAGTTGTTTTGAAATATCTAAAGTTGTTATACCTTCTCCTAGACACTGAACTATTTCTTGCTTTTCGGCAGCAGCAGAGATCCTCCTCTTTCCCCATATTGCTGGAAAATGGTGGTCTGTTTAATAATGTGGAACATCCATTCTTAAGTAGTTTCCCTTTAATTAGATAAACCTTTAAACTAAATTGCACAGGTGTCTGAGATTGATTGGAGTGACACGCATTCCAATCCATGTGTTTAACTGACAGACAAAAAAAATTACCGTTATGATCTTTTGTCAGTTTGACATTATGACATTTTGCATAATAATGTGGAACGCCGTGTACTGTATATTCATACACAGACCTACACACACAATTGAAAAACGACCTTATAGATATATGATATATGGTTTCCAGCATTTCTTTAGCATTGCCAATGTAATTATGCCCAACTTTTTTGTTGTTGTTTTGTAATTTGAATACATTTTGTTTCTGCAGTGGCAGTCCAGTTGTCGTTCAGGTTCAGTTAGAGAGAGAGGAAGAAGTTACAGGACCTGTAATTGCACCACTGTTCCCACAGGTTAGTAAATATTTCACTATCCTCTGATACTTTTTCTGAGGTCTGAATTTCCTGATTTGTTTTGACTTGTTTGATGCGTGATTTATACCTACATCCGCTACCTTCTTAAAGGGCTTTCCGGCCGTAAACATGCAATACATTACCGCTAAATTGAACCTTCCAAGCTAGCAACATTAACAAAAAACAAACATCTTTGGAAAGTTTCTTTACGCAGGGTAAAAGAGACAGCAGTGAAACGGAAGAAGGACTTCAAAGAAAACTGCATTTAAACTCTAATCCCAGGCTCTGTATAATATGTGTGACCAGCTCTCTAATAAAGCTTCTAAACTGCTTTACTATTTGAAGACCAAGAAGACGACTTTACTAAAATACCAGTTTTCATGCTGCTTATATCATTTTATTTTTTTATTTATCCGCCACACCTGGTCCAAGAACATATTGTCTGATATTTATCCAGTCCATGGTGCATTAACAGTTTGGGGAACGCGACCCTTAAGTGTGACTTTGCTGGTACATGTGTCCAGTTGTCATGATTTAACTTTCACAAAACCACATCTGGAAGAGAAACTTTATTAGATTACATTGGATTTGAAGAATATACAAAGATAATTTACGTTAGATTTAATTGATTCCTTAAAATTAACTAAATGTTAATGACTATGCTGATAATAGTTTTTTTTTTGGTTTTTGTTTGTTTTTCTCCCCCAGAAACGTGAAGAGGGCTGGTGGGTTGTGATTGGTGACCCAAAATCAAACAGTCTTATCTCCATCAAGAGGCTGACTCTGCAACAAAAAGCCAAGGTTTATTTGTTATTCTTTGTACATTAATTAAACTTTTGTAAATATAAGACATTGAAAGACATGTAAGGTTTTTCTGGCATTTACGAATGCTTAATAAATCACACTATACAGAGAGAGGAATTCATGTGTGTGTGTGGAATATTCCACCAATATAATTATTTTGAGCTTTTACTGTAGTCAGGAACAGGTATAAATGTATTTCTCCTCATGAACAACTTGTTATACAGTATTTTACAAAAATTAATTGTTCTTGATTTTATATGGAGTCTTTATCGGTGTATTTTCTCTTCACCAGGTGAAACTGGACTTTGTTGCCCCAGTTATTGGAGTCCATAATTACACCCTGTATTTCATGAGTGACGCTTACATGGGTTGTGACCAGGAGTACAAGTTCACTGTGGATGTGAAGGAGGCAGACAGTGATAAAGACAGTGATTCAGACTGATCTCTGAATAATACAATTTACTTAAGAGGATTTGTTTCTGCTTTATTTTCTGCATTTAACATGTTTCAAAGTGTGTTTGATCAAAGGCATAGCTTTTATTTCCCTTTAGAATGAAGAGTAAACAATGTTACTATAGATAAGGAATAAATGGAATAAGTAAATGTCATGTGTGTGTTTTTCACTGATTAATATTTGTTCAGCTCTTTGCGTATAAGTGTAAACCTGAATCTGATCAAATATTAAAAGCATATACTTTGCAGTTGGATTGATATATAGTTTGATTCTTTTCATTTCTTCTAGACCAGCGTTGTCAAATTCATTTTCATCGTGGACAAAGTCAGCATTTTTGTTGCCTTTGACGGCTCAGTTGGCAACAGCGGTTTTTCTCCTTGAAGCATAAAGTAATTTGCTTTCCAATCTTCCTTAGATGTGCCTTCAATCGGCATTCATTTTTCTCTTCCTGTATTTTTGGGATAATTTGTAGAAATTGTAGAAACGATTCTGCCTGTTGGAAAAATCACACTCAGTAAACGCTGATTTAGGATCCACTGCAATCTAGTGGCCATCACTATGCAGGTAACATAATCACATGCATTGTGGGAGATGTAGTTTGTCAGAGCACACTTAAAATAACGCTATGCTGCTTTAAAGACAACCTTTTACACGCTTGCGTCCCACATAAAATGACATGGCAGGCCACATTCGGCCCACAGGCCTCGAGTTTGACACGTGTTCTAGACGGACCACTGTTGTCTGGTTTTTATTATTTGTTTGATATAATCTTGTACCGTTTGGTTCTTTAAAACTGTTGCTGTCATATCGTGTTTGTAAACTCAAACGAGCAACGAGTTTAGGAGTTGGTTTATTTAATGTAACAGGCTTTGTTTTATAAGAGGAGGTAATGAACTCATATCTTGTTTATCTTTTAAGTCTAGATTGTGGCAGAATGTGTACAAATAACAAATGTGTGTTGTCAGGTAGACGAGATCCTGTAGCTCAGTATGATTGTTTACATTTGGAATGATATTCTCACATACAGTTTTGTCAAATATTCTTATGCTTATTACATTGATAAATTTCTTTTGGTAGAATAACGAAAATCACAAAAATGAAAAATGTTAAACAACAACACGGGAAACTTTTTGCAAATATGACGTGTTTATATTAACTTCCATGTTTATATTAACTTTTAAATTTTCTCATAACCTTTCAGTGGAAAATATCTTTAAAAAAAACAACGTATTTGGATTATGTACCATTGATCATTGTGGCAAAGTGCATATATTCGGATTAAGGCGTATTGTGAAGGAGATAAGATAATGAGACTGGAGTGTGGAACAAGGAGTCTCAAGACTTGTCAGTGAAAGTTCCTCTAGTATCAAACGCTTCAAACTTAGACTTCTGTCTAGACTTTTGTGGATGTTTAGGTTGTTATTGTAAATTGACACGGCCTCCTGCTTGGTTATAAAAGGAATGTGTATATATTACATAATGACAGTGAAAGCAGAATTCTGGAAATGTCTGTAAAAGGATTAAAAGAAAAACGTGAAATGTGTACATTTTCATGATTTTACTCTGTGCTTGGTTGAATCTCCTTTGTGTTAAAGCTTTGAGTCTGTCTGAGGGAGGGAGGGATGGATGGAGGGATGCAGCAAGTCTTGCCAACCTGGATTGGAGGGTTTTCTGCTTCTCTTTATGACAAAGCTTGGTGACGTTGGATGGGAAGTGTTGGCTGACGGGTCCTTTATGGTCTTTTCAGAGGCGTTAACAGAATTCAAGTGAGGGCTCTGGCTGTGCGCATATATATATATATATATAGAGAGAGAGAGAGAGAGAGAGAGAGAGAGAGAGTTGTTCGTAATCCACGCCTGTGTTGTCTTGACTGTGTGCTGAGAGTTGTTGTCATGGAGGAAGATGAACCTCAAACAAAGTACAAGGTCTTGAATGTTGTGGAACAAGTTTTTATTGAGCATATCTCTGTACTTTGTTACATGACATTTATTCAGCATACATGCATACATATATAGCCTTGAGTTAACCCATTAATTGCATGTCTTTCTTTTCTTAATGTACCATAAATTGACAGTTGTTATAAATATATATATATTTCATTCAAAATCTCACAAAAATGGATTTTTCAAAAGAAAATGATTATTTTAATACTTAATTAATTTCTATGTGATTTTTTTTTTTTTTGTGGTTGGTTTAATAGTTAAATATGGTGCGTGGCTCCTTTAAGAATTCTGGTCCAGTTTTGGTTGTTTTATATATAAACTGGTGATACGTTTGGTTCCGTACGGTAACATACACTAATATAGTGAAGAGCTCGTACCTGTTGTGAACGCACAGACAGTAAGCGTAATTCAGGGAAATTTGGAAGCCGTGAGTGGATGCACTCAAAAAACTTGACATTGAAATGAACAAGAAATGAATATTAAAAGAATATATGTATGTATGTATGTATGTATGTATTCTCACACTGGAGTCAAATGTCTCCAGCTACACCGAGGCCTGATCACTTCCACATCTCTTCACAATCAAGAGACTTTTACACCTCCTGATAAAGTGAAGTAAACCACAAGATCAGATGATCCCCAAATCAACGCAGACTGTGGAAACTTCACACATCTTGCAGCGAGTGCGTCTCCCGTCTTCCTCCAGACTCGGCTCCTTGCTTTCCAAATCAGATGCAAAACTTTTTCTCATCAGAAATGAGGACTTTTTTTTACACCACTGAGCAACAGAACATGTCTTTTTATTTTTCTTTACATTTGAAGCGAGTGAGTCAAATGTAATGTTAAACTGTAGCCTTAATTGAGTATCAATCCATCCTAGATCTCCTTAATTTCTCAAGTCCCCCAAGCTGTAGATCAGGTACATCCCAGCGGAGACGCCTCCAGTCACAGTCATACCTCAGGTATTTATAACATGTCAGGATTGTTGAGAATCCATGTTGTTGTGTACTCTGTTCTGGGACTCTGGCAGTACTAGCTATAGAGCAGCATAGCTAAAAGGGAGAGACCGAAGGTGTAACAGACATGAGGGATCTCTGTGATAAAGCCGACCTGCCACACCACTGTTAACACAGTGACAGTGACAGTAGGCGGACAACAACATACAAATATCCCAGTTCACCAAATACCCTCTATATCCATGATCCCAGCAGATTTGCTCCTTTACATAAGAAAACACTAGTGATTAAAGGCTTGGCTAAAAAAACACAGAGACTGTGTCTGAATTCCCAACACTAATTGGAAGGTTGTTCCATAACTGTGGTGTTTTGTAAGAGAAAGCTCCGCCCCATGCTGTACTTTTCATTATTTTAGATACCAACAAATGGCCTTGAACTTTAGAAGATCGTAATAGTTCAGATGTACAGAACTGACTAGTTTTTCTGCATCCTGTGCTACGTAATCCGAAGCTTTACCTTTAGCTGTATGTGGTGCTAGTAAACATACTTCCATCTTTTCCAAGTAAAGCAGAAGCAAGTTAATGGTTTTGCTGTGGAAATTCATGAAATTAATTCATTCTCTTGAATAGGAAAGAATGAATTATGGTTTTAAAAGACATAATAGAGTTTTCTCTCCTTGGTGGAGTGTTAAAATGCTCAGGCATTAATGAAAGCAACAGAAACAATTCACCTGCACACATCCTGGACATTTCATCCACTCCAGTCTAGTCTCATTTTTAATTTGTGTGTGTGTGTGTGTGTGTGGTGTGTGTGTGTGTGTGTGTGTGTGTGTGTGTGTGTGTGTGTGTGTGTGTGTGTGTGTGTGTATATATACATATATATTATATATATATATATATATATATTATATATATATATATATACACACACAGAGAGAGAGAGAGATAGAGAGAAGATAGACAGAGATAGAGAGATAGATTGATTGATTGATTGATTGATTGATTGATTGATAGATCCATCCGGAGTGATCCATTACAGATGCATTAGACTGACGTTGACTGAAGTTTAGAGATATACCAGAGTTGAAATATACTACTTTGTTCATTTATTTACTTACCTGAAATCAACATAGAACACTTTCACTTTTGAGTTATTTCACAAACTTTAATAACAAGTAAAAGAGGAAGTTTAAAATAACAACTTGTATTTAAGACTGTTCTCTGATCAGTCTCGTATTTCAAAAATCTTCCACAATCCAGGTAAAATACACAGGAAACATCTTCATGGAACGGAATAAAATATGTACAGCTGTAACACTGCGATGTAACAGAACTTATTATAACATTTATTATTAGTGAATTTCATTTGACAAATTTAAAAGAAATCATGCAAATCTTTGAAAGTGTATTTTAGAAACGCTAACGTTTGTTTAATGTATTTTATAAGTGCTGTTTTGTAAAGCTGCCATCTAGTGTTCATTCTTATCCACCAATATAGGCTCAAATCCACGTGTTGCGCAATATTATGTCAATAGAAGTTGTTATTTATTTGCCAAAAGCAAGGAAACGCGGAACGCACCTGTAATGAATCAGAATTAATGATTAGATTTGAAGCTGTTTTTTTGTTTGTTTGTTTGTTTGCACGTCAAAGTTCATCTTTGTTCGGAATTTACAGGGTGGAGCTGAAAAGAATCCCCTTTTTTTCCTCATTGTTTTTAAGTTGGAGCGCAAAGTGAAGAAGTTTAGAGAAGACTCGAGATCACAGGAATCACAGTTCATAACCTTTCACTGGGAAACCTTTATTACGATTCATTATTAACAGGTAAATCTTTTTTATACTCGGTTATTATTGAAATGATTGTTAGTATAGTACATTAATATTACTATTTACATACCGGTGATATTTAACACCGGACTAAACAGTGTTAGAAATAAAACCATTTTCACTGTGTATGTTCGTTATGTATGTTCGTTATGTATGTTCAGTGTGTATGTTCGTTATGTATGTTCGTGTGTATGTTCGTTATGTTCGTTATGTTATGTATGTTCAGTGTGTATGTTCGTTATGTATGTTCAGTTATGTATGTTCAGTGTGTATGTTCGTTATGTATGTTCAGTTATGTATGTTCAGTGTGTATGTTCGTTATGTATGCTCGTTATGTATGTTCAGTGTGTATGTTCGTTATGTATGTTCGTTATGTATGTTCAGTGTGTATGTTCGTTATGTATGTTTGTTATGTATGTTCAGTGTGTATGTTCGTTATGTATGTTCGTTATGTATGTTCAGTGTGTATGTTCGTTATGTATGTTCAGTGTGTATGTTCGTTATGTATGTTTGTTATGTATGTTCGTTATGTATGTTCAGTGTGTATGTTCGTTATGTATGTTCGTTATGTATGTTCAGTGTGTATGTTCGTTATGTATGTTCAGTGTGTATGTTCGTTATGTATGTTTGTTATGTATGTTTGTTATGTATGTTCAGTGTGTATGTTTGTTATGTATGTTTGTTATGTATGTTTGTTATGTATGTTCAGTGTGTATGTTCGTTATGTATGTTCGTTATGTATGTTCAGTGTGTATGTTCGTTATGTATGTTCAGTGTGTATGTTCGTTATGTATGTTCGTTATGTATGTTCAGTGTGTATGTTCGTTATGTATGTTCGTTGTGTATGTTCGTTATGTATGTTCGGTGTGTATGTTCGTTATGTATGTTCGTTGTATGTTCGTCAGGTGTTGTTCGTTATGTCGTTATTCGTTATGTCGTCATTAAGATTCTTATATTACTCAACCTTGGTTTACATCCGTGTTATTCAGTGTTGATTTGTTTAAAGATTAAAAACAGATTTCTATTCACTGTGAATTACAACCAACTAATTCATTAAGATATATGAAAACGTTTTGATAAATCTGTTGAGTAAAGATTGGATCTGCCGCACATCTCTGTGTTATTGACCTCTTATTAAAGGTTACTTTCTGAAGATCTTCCTCTGCATTTTTCATTTCAGTACTTCATAACTCACATCCTGATTTCATTGAGCTGAGAAGACAAGTGTCAACATTTATCACACCAGTTTTAAAAAGATAAATAAAGTAAACCTGAAAATGAGAAAGTGCTGTAGTGGATTTAGGCTTTCACTGATTGTACTGTACGCTATATCAGCTTATTTAAATCATGTGGGTGAGTATTCTTTCTGACATTTTCTTCTTTTCTTTGACTACAAAAATAAAACTAAATCTAATATCTATCAATACACACACACACACACATATTTATACACATCATTTAAAGAAATATATCGTCAGTGTTTAACTCACAGTCACTGACAATCATTTAAGAACAAAAAAAATTTTATATCGTAAAACCCAGGCAAATCCAGTAAAGCTTTTTCTGATTCATATATATATATATATATATATATATATATATATATATATATATATGTATAGTACATGTGTATGTCTTTTGCAGATGTGTATTGTATGGTTCGGTGGATTTGCCTGGGCTTTATGATATTTTATTCTCGTTATGTTATGTGTAATGAGAAAGGAATGTAACGTATGAATGTAACACAAGCAAACCAATAAATCTATAATTACTCAAAAGGATTCAAAATAAGATTTTAACTGTGCTAAATTAGTTGATTTTGTTGATTTTTATTTTTATTTTTTTTATTTTGTTGAAATTTAGTTGATTTTGTCAGTTGAGTTTGATCTTTATGACACTTATTGTGAGTTAAATAATGAGGTTATGTTCCATGCATTTGTAATTTTGTTTTGTTTGTTACAGAAATGTAAGTTTTATACACTAGTTATAACATACTCTTTGCTCTTTCAGTGGGTATAAAAGTGACCTCGACAGGCCCACAAACAATTCAGAAACCACAGGGAACAGATGTTACATTGACCTGTACCTACAGTGAGAGCCCATCTGACACCGGGCAGCTGGATGTTGAGTGGTCAATTGTCAGTCCAGACATGACTCAGAAAGACAAGTTGGTGAGAGACAAATAAATTCAAAGAGAATTCATGTAGTAGTATCGGTTAGCAGCTGTTTATTCAGAACTCTAATTTTATTCCACTTTAATGTGGATGTCTGTAATATACACTGTGTGCTTGTTAAAATGTTCAGTTCTTGTTTTTCTTGGGGGAAGGGAGGGAAGGGGGGTATCTAGATGTGTTGAACAACAGGGTTTGATATGACTCTCCTTTCAGTTTCCTCTTCAGGAGGTGAGAGTTATACTCAATTAATTGTGGTCTCATAATTGACTTGACCTTCCACTTTTGTCTGTTTGTGGTGTTGGCAGTATTTTGGCTTTTTGTCCTGTAGCATGATAAATGCATTTGTCTGGCAGAATATTTTTGTATTCTGAATTAAGAATTTATTATTGCTAACCTCCTACATTAAATCCTCAATACATATTAGTGGTCCTGTTCCAGGAGCAGCATTGCTAGCCCAAATTATCGCACTGAATCCACCATGCCTGATCATGGAGTTTGTTTCTTTTGGGATCCCGAGCAGATCCTTCCTTTCTGCACTCATTTGCCGCTCATCTCCTTATTCTATTGTAAAGTCCAATCACAATTTTTGCTTCTTACTACTGACTACAGTTTTTGTTACTTATTTCAGTGTAAAAATACAGATTGTGATATATTTATCTCTGCCCTGTGGAAGTTGTTTGTTATGTGTGTCATTTATCAATAATTTATCAACTATTGCTTTTTTCTTTGTAAACCTGTTGAATGTTTGTTTGTTAGTACACCAGTGGTTTCTTTCTATTTCTGGGTGTTCCAAATTGTTGGATTGGTCCTGTCCAATGCTAATGTAGAGGATCTACTGGATTTTCTGGAAGCTATACTTACCGCAAAAAGAAAGTCGTGTCCATCACATGCTGAAATGCACATCTAGATTTTGATCTTCTAACATTCACTGTTTAATCTCACACTGTTTTCAATGTAGAGTACAAAGAATTGGCCTTGATCTTCCAGTGTATTTAGAAATGAATCTTATGTAACAGTAGTAACGCATTTAAATAATGCATTTATTTCACTGCACATTTATCAGATCTTATCGTACTCTGGTGGGAAGGAGTACAAACTTGGTGACCCAAACCTAATGAGCCGACTAAAGTTTGTTGGCAGCCCCAGCCAAGGAAATGCCACTATCACTATTTCGTCAGTACGTGGATCTGATACAGCCACCTACGAGTGCAAAGTAAAGAAGCCCCCTGGTGTAGACTCACAGAAGATTACTTTGGTGATACTTGGTAACGATGCATATTTCACAATCATCTGAATTCTTTTCAGTTTCCGTTTTTCCAGTTCTCCTACTCCTCCCTTTCTCAGCCCAGTGCCCTACCTTACATGACTTTCACTAAGACTTTCACTAGGTGTGATTCTTCTAACAGGTTTTACATATTTGTTACTGTAAACCTGTTCATGTCAGACTTGCCGAGCCTTACTTGGGCATCACCGATATGTATTTGTTATATTCACAAAATAAATGTGGCCATATCATTTTGACAAAAATGTTTGTGTTTAGTGCGCCCCTCTGTGCCCAAATGTTGGGTACAAAATGGTGAAGAGGCAGGAGGTACTGTGTCGCTGAATTGCAAATCATCTGAGGGTTCAATTCCTCTAACCTATAAATGGATAAAAGAGAATGGCGGGTCATTACCATCTACTGCAGTACAGAGTAAGTTCTCTTTATACCATCAACTGCTTTTGTTTCCAAGAAGAAAAAAATGGGCACTTCTCTAATAATTGGATGATTTTAAATATAATTATGACTTCAAGATGTTTCTATTTACATTTCTTTTTATTTAAGCTGTTGCATGTTTAAAAATGTAAACGTGTCATGCAACATCATTTTTACTTTCATATTTTAAATATTGCCTTTTTTAGGCATTATTTCTAGGCATTATTCTTGATTTGTCTATAGATCCTCAGACTGGAGAATTGCTGATCTATAACCATTCACAAAGCTACACAGGGAACTATATGTGTTCGGTCAACAATGATGTCGGAATGGAGCAGTGCAAATACACACTGAAAGCATACAATCGTAAGTCTGGGTGTGGCAGTAAGTATGTTTGTTATACTGGGTGTGTCAGTGGTTGTGAGAAAAAGTAAAATAATTTGTTATTAGTTACTTACTAGTGTAAATGATTCGAAAAAGCAATTATTCCTCAATGTTTTAAACCAGCCATATAAAATAATTACAGTACATTTTTACTTTTCAAGTTCTTCTATTTTTTCTTGCATTATTGAATCAAATACATTAGTAATCCAGTGTAATTAAAATTCACTTATACTTATAAAGAACAATCTTATTTATTCTTTATTACTACATTATCTGTGTGAAGTTCACTGATTTAGAATGGGTTATAATGCAATACAAATAAAAATGTATTTTCATAGGAGTAAGAGATATTTGGCAATACACTTGTACCATGCGTTTGTACATCACAATGTGACAACAGTTCTAATTTAGTGATCTTTAGATTCCCTATAGTGAGCAGTAATTAAGCTTGATTGTGTTTAATCATCACACACTGTAAATCTGCTTCATTCTTTGATTGTTTTTGGGGATCACATGGGTCCAGCTGGTTTTGAGACTTTTTATATCATTTCATAGATGTATTTGGACTTTCCGTAGGCTTTCTTTGTCAGGAATCAGAAAGGCTGAAGTTATCAGGGAACTGTAATTGTCTCCGTAATCTCAGTGATTTTTATTTAATAAACATATTGCTTGTATTTTCCATCACAGCAATCAATAAGGCAGGAGTAATCGCAGGGGCTGTTATTGGTGCATTGCTGCTTTTGTTCCTCCTCCTATTGTTAATATGGCTTCTTATATGCTGCTACCAGAAGAAACGCTATGAAAATGAAACTGCCAATGAAATCAGGTAAGGAATTTTCTTCTCCATGGGAAAAACAGATCACATCATCTAAGTTATGGGTCTAGTAAAAATGTGAGCAAATCTGTTTTGTGCATGTGTATGGCAGTTACATACAGCTAAATGTTATTTATTATGATTCATTGCTTTTTATAACTCAATACTCAACCAAACCATGAAGAGACATTGTGAACAATTCAGTCTGTATGTGTATTTCTATGTGGCAATACTGAAAATGTTTTTATCACTAATGTATTTTGTAAAAGTGTTAATAAGTATTTGAAAATGTTTCCAGACTAGTTTGTATTCATTGTGTAAGCAAACATAGGGCTCAAATCTTAAAATCTCAAATCTCTGTCTTAACTCTGTCCAAACCAAATATGAATCTGATATCTTTAGTGTTCTTTGCCGTGTGTGAAAAATAAGAGAAGTGTATATTTCACATTTTGTCCCTGCACATATTGTTTTTATTTCACTTGCAGGGAAGATGCTGCAGCGCCTGAGAGTCGTCCTGGCAGCCGACACTCTAGTTTCCGCTCCATCATGGGTTACCACCCCCATCAGGGTGTCACCTACAGTTCAGTTAGAAATAGTAAAGCAAGAAGGGCTGATTCCAGCTTCAGAAACTTCAATACTGATCAGACTCAAGTACCTTCACAAGGACCACTAAGATATAACAGTAAATATGGGTACGCTGTATGAGTCACCTTCCCGAAAAAAAGATCACTATTACAAACCAATGGAATTCCACTGGGACTGTTTGTGACTATATACCACAACAAACACTCCTGCTTCACAAACCTTTTCCTGTTATTTTAGTTGCTTAAAGAGAAATGTGGATTTTTCTGACTTTGGATCTTGAAAATTTTAAAACAAGTTTACTTGGCCAGCAAAACTCATTTCTCACAGTTATCACTCTGTAATATGTTGCCTTTTAAAGTAGATTTGACTTCTTTAGACAAATGTTAGGATTTCTCTCTCTCTCTCTCTCTCTCTCTCTCTCTCTCTCTCTCTGTGTGTGTGTGTGTGTGTGTGTGTGTGTGTGCGTGTGTGCGTGCGTTTCAAATGAAATGTACTGGATATTTTGTATATTTTGTATGTATATACACTACCAGTCAAAAGTTCAGACACACCTTCCCAATTAATGTTTTTTTTGTATTTATTTTCATTACTATTTACATTGTAGATTCGCACTGAAAGCAACAAAACTATGAATGAAGACGTATAGAATTATGTAGTAAACAGTAAACAGGGGTGCTGCAGATGACCTGGACTCCACAGTCACCCGGTGTGGGATGTGATGAAGTGCAGAGTGAAAGCAAAAGGACCAACAAGTGCTTTAAGACTCTTGAAAAACCCGTTTTCAGGTGACGACTTCATGATGCTCATCGAGAGAATGGCAAAAGTGTGTTTAGCGTAGTGGCCACATGAAGGGGAGAGAGAGAGAGAGAGAGAGAGGGGGTGTGTAAGTAAAGGAGAGAAAGAACAACAAAGAAGACAAACCGTGTTGAAAGTGTGTTATTTCAGAATGATAAACATTACATGACGAGAATGGGATCAGATGAGACATCTATAGAGTCGTCCAGACATGCATGTGTAAGAGAAAAACTCGTAAATAGCAGATTGCACCTCTTGTACTGAAGCGTTATTAATAAACCCAGAATAAACAGTCAGAATGTGTTTTATTTGTTGGACTTGGATTTTGGCAAATTCTTGCTTGGACATATAAGATAAAAAAATAGACTGATTTGAATGTTTTAAGAAGTGTTAACGTCCTCATTCCTGTTTTAAATACAGTATAATTCTTTCTGTGGCAAAAGTATTTTGCGTTGTTAAAGTCGATAAGAAAACAGCGACAGTATTCTGGTTAAGACGGAATGGAAATTTGCATTACAGGTGTGTCTAAACTTTTGACTGGCAGTCTGTTACATATTGTAATTATAATTATATATGTTAAATATAAGAGCACTTATTACACCACACTCAAACATGTCATGGAAACGACATACACGATGATTTTTGTGCAGTTTATCACAGCATGTGAACGTAGTATTTATTCTTTAAACATGAAAAATGTATTGTTTCTTAATTTTTTTACATTTGGATTTTATATCATTTGAAAGAAAATCATATGCAATATTTCATTGGCTATAACATTATATTTATTTTCATACTGTTTTAAATTGTATATACTATTTCAATTCCTCGTTATTTGTTTATTGTAGCTTTGCAATACTGAATTATCTGAGTTGAAAACAAAAGACATGCTGTATTTAACCATACATTAAACAATGTGTAAAGGATATCACTCTTTCTATTGGTTTTACAAGTTTTACGTTTATCTTCGTTATTTTCTTCCTTTGTATTTACAACTCAGTCAAGTTTCCATTATTATGGCCATTTCTTCTAAGCCACTTAGAATCTCTTTTTATTCATTCCTGGATAATCATTTAGCACAATAACCAAACTGCTTGTGATCCCAGGTGATTATCCGGGTCAGGATCTCCGTATAACGCTTCACAACTCTCTCCTTTATCCACCGCTCGTAACTTTGGGGTAACCATGAGTAATGTTTGGTAGCGGAGTTGGTTTTATGTTTTGTGGGTACGTTCTGGGTTTGGACCCGGACATCCCTTTCAGACAGCTTCCTCTTGCATCCACAGTTCCTCCTGTTGGATGTGGTTCGTCCGTTGTATTCTGACATTACCCTGGGTATTGTGCTTCTTCATATATCACAAACACTGGCTTTCTTGGTCACAGATACGCCAGCGAGATGTGCACCAACAATTTGTCTTCTTTTGAACTTTGTTGTTTGCATTACACTATTTTAAGCACAACTGTGCTGTTACTCTGCGAATTCTACCTTTGCATTCTATTATTACTGGTGGAATGTGCAGTCAATGAAGATTAACCACCAGCCTGGTCAAATTTAACCATGAAACCTCCAACACTATATTGGCCAGTGTTTCAGTGCCATTGTCCAACACCTGTATGTGCTTTATTATATATGTGTTGAAATACTATAGTTATGAATCTATTATATTAACAATGGTTAAAAGCTATGAAACACTATTTCTCCTCCTATGAACACACATTTGTGGAAAAGTACATTTCTGATGATTAATGTGCACATGGAAGGGTAGTTTTTGATCAGAAAAAGACATGGCCATCACTGCCTCCATCAGGAATTACAAGTGCTTCTCTAGTTTGTTCTTTGATACGTTAACTGTTTGACACTCTATATCTCCATGTTGAACTGTATAATTTTAACTTCAGAGAGAGATTTAGTACTTGGAGAAACTGTTATAATAATATTTACTTTGCTGCTAATTGCTTTCTTTTCTGTAGGACATTGTAATTCATAGATTATAGGTGGTAGATCAGTGGTTAAGGCATTGTCCTATGGAGTGGAAGACTGCAGGTTCAAATACCACCACCAAGCTTGAGCATAGAATAGAATAGAATAGAAGAGCCTTTTTTCACATAGACTTTACAGTGCAGTGAAATTGTTGCTTCACATATCCCAGCTTGTTTAGAAGTTGGGGTCAGAGCTGTAATACAGCACCCCTGGAGCACAGAGGATTAAGGGCTTTTGCTCAAGGGCCCCAAAGGTGGAGGCTTGGCGATACTGGGGCTCGAACCAGCAAACTTCCAATTTCACTGCACTGTAAAGTATATGTGACAAATAAAGGTTATTCTATTCTATTCTATGCTCAAGCTTGGTGGTGGTATTTGAACCAGCAGTCTTCCACTGCATTAACCACTGAGATTCCCCCTCCCATCAAGGCTCTTAACCCACAGTTGCTCAGTTGCAGTTGTTCTGGATAAGGGTGTCTGGCAAATGTATAAATAAAATATATTTCAGTCATTAACATTTTTTATTAACACATTAGACAGGAAATTATTTAAAAGAGCATTTTTCATTAATACACTCAGCTGTCACCAAGTGTGCATCATTGTGTGTACACTCTTGTAATATCATTATATTTGCCATCTGGAGCCTCTTGGTTTGGAAGAGGTGGTGTATAGCACGGGCCATGGTACTGGAAAGGGAAAAGACTACTGTCAGGACAAACTGCTGCATTGTAAAGCTCTGCTGATTCAAGCTTAAGCTCTTTTAAGGCTTGTGTTTGGGCCTTTAGGGCCTCTTCAATAGATGTCATCTCTGCCTGGTGCTGAGAAATCTTGTATCTGGACCATTCTTTAAGCAGCAGTGCCCTTTGCTCACGGTCTTCAAAAGACAACTTGGGAGGAGTCCGGAGTCTGAAATCACAACACTGAAATTACCTTGTTCAACCTCCATATCATTGTACACAAAATAATCAACATTTCTTGTTGATTTTTACCAAATTGCAAATAATTCAAATGTATATGTATGTATATATATATATATATATAGAGAGAGAGAGAGAGAGAGAGAGAGACACACACAGAGTTATATAGAACAGACTTGTGTTCCAGTTTTAACTCTCCTATATTGGTTATTTTTGGATGCAAGAGGTTTTGTGACTGCAACCCTAATCTTGCACCCATGACTTTACACACTTCTACACCTTACACATTATTTTCATATTTTTATATATTTACATAGATGATCTCTGTTTACTTTTTACTCTTTGTTTTATATATTTTTATTACTTTATTCATAGTTCACATTCTTCCCTTATCCACATTATTCATTCATTCATCTTCTACCGCTTTATCTGATCTTCCCTCGGGTCACGGGGAGTCTGTGTCTATCTCAGGTGTCTATGGGCATTAAGGCAGGATACACCATGGATGGAATGCCAACACATCGCAGGGCGCACACACACACACACACACACACACACACACACACACACACACATTCATACACTAGGGACAATTTTCCAAGGTGCCAATCAACCTACCGTGCATGTTTTTGGACCGGGAGGAAACCGGAGAACCCGGAGAAAAAAAACCCTGAGGCACGGGGAGAACATGCAAACTCCACACACACATGGCCGAGACGGGACTCGAACCCGGATCCTGGCGGTGTCAGGCGAACGTGATAACCGCTAAGCCACCGTGCCCCTATCCACATTATTTCTATCTATAATTATGTTTACATGCTAGACAACATTTCACTGCATGTCACACTGTAAAAATAAAATCTGAATCTGAAATGTAATAGTAAGTAAGGTGTTTGTTACCTGATCTCATCAAAGCACTTGGCTGGTGGTATAAAGTCTTCTATAGGAATAAGCTCAGGTGGGATTTTTTCAAGCTTCTTCACCTTTTTCTTCAGACGTTCTTTTATCATAAGCTCACGTCGTGGATCGACCTTCTTTTTCTTCTTCGGCTCTGCTCTGCTCACAATTAGAGCAGAAAAAATAAAAGATTCAATCATAACTAAAACTGGATATTAATTTTACTACTAACATGATCTCACTGTACCTTAGAGGAAGTGAAGTCTTCAGAGAAAACACTGAGGTGAACCAGTGGCTGTGTCTAACAGAGCTTACATGTGTGCATCTTAGAACAGCGCTGGAAATAAATGTGTACAGACTTAAAAAGAGAAGACAACATACAAACATACATACACACATATATATACATACATATATCATATATATATATATATATATATATATATATATATATATATATATATATATATATATATATATATATATCTATATATATACATTCATGCAGCGATAAGGTATAACATTACGGTCACCTGCCTAATATTATGTTGGTCCCCATTTTGCTGCCAAACATTCCTGAGCTGCCAAACATTAACATGAACATCTCGCGGCGCAATATGCGGTATAGGAGCTCGTTTGTTGGTTTGTTCCACACGCCAATCAATGCCCCGATATCTATATCTTCTTCAGCACTCTTCCTTACTAGTAAAGCTCGATAGATACTGATCACTGCAGACCGGGAACACCTCACAGAAGCAGCGCTTCAGACCTCATCTGAGATCCTCATCAGACTCGCACTGATCCTTACAGCGGCATATTTCCCTGCTTTTAGGACAAAATGTTCGCTTGTTACCTAATAATATCCTACACACTAACGCAGGGGTGGGCAATTATATTTTCCAAAGGGCCACATGAGAAACCTGTGGTGTGTTTGTGGGCCGAACCAACAATAACGTTGAACATAACTTGTGTTCAATATAAATTTTTCCACTTGTAAAGAGCGGTAAATGATATCATGTTCATTATGCTACCAAAGAATAAGGATATTCTATTTAAGGAAAATAAACAAAAAAAATCACTGTATTTTTCCTTCATTTTTCTCACGCACAGCATGTCAGCACTGCTGTGCGGTATACTTTCTTCTGGTGCGGCAAAGAAGCCGAATCAGTTCAGCGGGCCGGATTAAAAGGACCAAGGGGCCGGATGTGGCCCCCGGGCCGTAGTTTGCCCATCCCTGCGCTACGTGTACCATAATGATGAGATTATTTCTTATAATACTATATTTAATAATCCATAAATCCACATGTTTCTTTCTCCCTTGTACCTTCTCACTCTGTTCCACTGGACCAAAGGTACATGTAACTCAGATCACCCAGAGGAGGAGTTCTCTCAATGTTTCTCCCTTATTCCATCTGAGGGATTTTACTTACCATAAACAATACCACTTATTATTATTATTATACTTATTATTATTATTATTATTACACTTATTATGATTATTATTATTATTACTACTTTACACTTTCTATTATTATTACACTTATTATTATTATTACACTTCCGCTTTTTTCCTAGGTGATGTACTGAATGTTGTTGTCCTGCGCGTTAGCATGCTAGCGTAATATTTATACATATAGTAGTATATTTCAAGAACATGCAAAACAATGTTAAGAAACATACCTCGTTAATACACTCGGTTTTGTCACTATTAACATGTCGTTTAATAAATAAAACAAAATAAATATTAAACACTAGAGAGAACAGAGTACACGCTACTCTTTCACTCACATTGAAGGTATATGCAGGTTAGTTCTCGCAAACACAGTTTCGGTTTTTTTTTCGTTTTTAAATCTATACACAAATTCTCGTATAATAGTAAGTTTAATTTAATATTTAGATTTGTAAAGATTTTTTCCAGGTTTCAATAATCTTTTTTTGCCATTTCATCATTCCATCATTTTCAGTAAATGTCGCGAATGTTGAGTCTTGAATATAAAATGAGTAGGTGAAAGTTCATTGACACGCTTGTTGTTGGATCACGTTGACCTTCTCTGATTATTACAGTAAATATAAAAACAACATGTTAAGAGGTAAATAACTGCTTTTAAACTCTCCATTATTATATTAGTTATATCGTTTGTGTGCATTAGTTACTTATTTTACTAATGTAATTGTATTTTACATTCAGCCTGTATCTGAATTCTTTATCTGTTTTATGTGTTTAATGCGTTTTATGTGTTTAATTCGTTTTATGCGTTTAATGCGTTTTATGTGTTTTATGCGTTTTATGTGTTTTATGTGTTTAATGCGTTTAATGCGTTTTATGTGTTTTATGTGTTTTATGTGTTTTATGTGTTTAATGCGTTTAATGCGTTTAATGTGTTTTATGTGTTTTATGTGTTTTATGTGTTTTTTATGTGTTTAGTGTGTTTTATCTGTTTAATGTGTTTTGTGTTTTGTAACACACTGTATTAAAACCGGTCATTACATGCTGGTGTTTCTAACAAATGATGGTGTTGTTATTTCTGTGTGTTAGGTGTTTTTATTGTCTCTGCTAAGAGGACTCCATTCGGGACATATGGAGGTGTTCTTAAAGATCACAGTGCTACGGATTTGGCTGAACATGCTGCGAGATCTGCACTTACTGCTGCTAATGTGGCTCCAGAACAAGTTAATAGTGTTATCATGGGTAACGTAATGCAGGTCAGTTACTGCTATATGTGTTAATACTGATACTAATACTATTTACTTGATACCTTACCTTACTGAATGGCATTAGTATATGTAGTATATTTGTAGTATATGTCAGATCATTTTTCTCCTGCCTGAACAAAAAGTGAATGCTTGGAGTGGTTTACTATACTGTATGATCTACAATACCTGTGGTGCCTTTCCTGATCAGGGCAGAAGCACATGGTGCATACATTCTTATGTCCTTCTTCAGTTTAACGCCGATAACACACACACACACACACACACACACACACACACACACACATATATATATATATATATATATATATATATATATATATACATGCACAGTGTAGGGAAGGTTTCAGATTACAGATTACATATTACCCTATACTGTAGGTTGTGGTGCATGTTTGTTACACTTCTCTGTAATTTTTCATCATGTTGCTGCCTTCACATACGCCGAGATTTCACATACACCACTGCCACCCACTGTAGTGGATGTGCAATTGTACTCTAGTATGGCAAAAAAGCCTATTCCCCAAGGTCATATATATACACACACACACACACACACACACACACACACACACACACCCTGGCATCGTGCCTTGCCATGATGCTGAGTATGTGTATACCACACATATTCTCATTGTAAGGATCCTATAGATGTGGAACATACAACATAGGAATGCGTGTTTAGAGAACTATTTTGTATGTCTGTCTATATGTATTATTATTATTATTATTATTATTATTACACATTTTCTTTTTTACAGAGCTCTGCGGATGCTCCCTACATCGCACGCCATGTGGGTCTCCGGTGTGGCGTGCCAATAGAAGTTCCAGCACTGACCGTGAACCGTCTTTGTGGTTCAGGGTTTCAGTCTATCATCAGTGGAGCTCAGGTAAACCAAGTGTAATATGTGCACTTCTAAATAGTTCTAAATATATATATCCAAAATATTTGATTACATGTACATCAGTGTTTGTACTTTTACGCATTTTGTAACACTTGAAGAATGTGAATTAAATATGATGGTTAACTAATGAATGTTTCTGTTTCTTTTATAGGAGATTTGCCTTAAAGACTCCGAGATTGTACTCTGTGGAGGGTCGGAGAGTATGAGCCAGGCTCCTTATGCAGTGCGCAACATCCGCTTTGGCACGAAGTTTGGCACTGATTTGAAGGTGTGTTTCTCAGATACCAGGTGGGATTTGATTTGAAGCAGGGATCGTCAACTGGCAGACCCACAAGATGCGTCTAGGCTATTTTGTAATACAATCTATTATATATCTGTCACATTAAGGTCACTAGAGCCGTTTGGGTAGTATGGCAGCACGGGTTGCTACTATGTGCAGATGCACATGCAGTAAAGACAGCAGACAGCAATGTGCAGATCAGTCTTTCAGTGCATGAAAAACAATGGCATTCTCAAAATTAAGGAAAATTTATGCAAAAAACTGTGGTTTTCTAGATAAATGGGTGGTTGTCAAAAGAGGACACATTAAATGACATTTCAAAACTCATAAGTCCAAGTCCACAGGTTCTCTCTCTCACTCACTCACTATGATAACGTTTACTATAGACCTCGTTGATAGTCAAACAGTCCGTCAATGAATGTTTACTGAGAATACAGTGGTTTATTTTGGAAAACCTAACAAGCCCTTTACAGAATGGGAAATGGCAACGGAGTGTGTTGAGGCTGCGTGTGAAACATATGGAAAGGATAGACAGGAACTGAGAGTAAATATTAAACAACACCTCTTTCAGTTTCAACAGCTACAAGATCTGAAATATAAGCATAAGATGTGCAGTCATAACTGCTGCTATTCAGATTGCACCTTGCATAGCTTTAACAGCTGATAAATCTATTGTTATTTTACTAAGCTTGTGGTTTACAATTACTATACAGCAGGGGTGGGCAATTATATTTTCCAAAGGGCCACATGAGAAACCTGAGGTGTGTTCGTGGGCCGAACCAACAATAACGTTGAACGTAACTTATGTTCAATATGAATTTTTTCCTCTTGTACAGAGTGTTAAATCTCATCATATTCATTAGGCTACCCACTATCCTTAAGAATAAGGATATTCTATTTAAGGAAAAGAAACAACAAAAAAAATGGCTGTATTTTTCCTTCATTTTTAACACTGAGCATACTCCAACAACGTCAGCGTTGCTGTGCGGTTATACATTCTTCTCGTGCGGCAAAGAAGCCGAAGCAGTTCAGCGGGCCGGATTAAAAGGACCAAGGGGCCGGATGTGGCCCCCGGGCCGTAGTTTGCCCACCCCTGCTATACAGAGAAGAACGTTGTCATTGAGGACATCTTGGGCCCAATTAGGCACCACTTTACCATGACCAAGCCCCTTGTAAGAATAACATGAAGAGGACAATGATGATTGTATTGAAGGAGAAGTTTATATCAACATAGCAGTGACGGAATACGTCCAGTACTTCAGGCTCATCAGAGTTAATAAGAACATCAACACAATCTCTCCTTAGACATTTTGTCCTCTCTTTGGCTTTGAAGTGTAAATACACTATATCTTTTAAATGTAAATTAGGTGTGGGAAAATGTCCCTATGGTGGGCTGATAATACGAGAGCGGAGGTCAGCAAACGGCTATCAATAGCATAACTTCTTCTACACCACCAAAGTCATCATACAGACCACCATCCGATGATGTGTAGCTACACTGTCCCCTGCCACCACCTTAGTCTCCAATCTTTCAGGTTGCATGGACATTATTGTCCACACTTATCACCAATCTTTCCTTCTCAGCTACACTTTCCACCACTCCATCTAACTCACTCCACAATGTTTACTTCTCCTCCATCTCACAAACCACTTACAGAGCTTTATCACTAATTATGATCAGCTTCACATTCATCACCCTATCAAACTCTTTTCACTTCCAAAACACTCTTACTGTACTTTTCCTTCAGGATTATATCTCCACTACATCTCTCAACACCATGGTAGAACAGTGTGAACCCACTTCCAATGTTCCTGGTCTTACTCCCTTTCAACTTTCCAACACACAACATGCCTCCCTTATCTCCTTTTTCTCTCCCTTTTGCCCGTCATAGTACCAAAATGTAAAGAACTCACCCTAAAATCCACTTTGCTACACTTGTGCTTTCCCTTCCTTCTCTATAGACATCTTCCCTCTCTCCTTATCTTCCTTTTGCCAAATGTAGCTCAACTTTCACTGCTACCCTGTTGGCAAGCGATACCTTTGATGGCCTCAACCGATCCGGTATGAGGATCGATATTTAGTTTTCTAATCCTCACATTTGATACAGTTTTAAAGTGGATGCCCCTCTTAATGTAACCCTCCCCATTTATCCGGGCTTGGACAGACACTAAGAATGCACTGTCTTATGAAGCCCTAATTGCTGAGTTGTTGTTTGGGACGAATACAGGAGAAAAATTGCTGAATTCATTAAAATTGTTTCTTTTGTTTGCTTTTAGCTTGAGGACACACTGTGGGCAGGGCTCACAGACCTTCATATAAAGACCCCTATGGGCATCACTGCCGAAAATCTAGCAGAAAAATACCAGATTACACGAGAGGATTGTGACCAGCATGCCTACCAGACACAACAAAGGTGGAAAGTTGGTTAGTATGCACTAATAGCAGTTTTCCACAAGACATCATAGATTTGTGCCTGATTCTCACCTGATATTATACCTGTTTTGATTGTGTGTGTTTATCCATCATAACATAATGTAAAATCCATCATATTACCTGTAAAATACAGCATAGAACATTCAGTGATGGATGCAAGTTTGCAAAAATATAAATGTGATCAGACGTTAAATAAGGTTAAAGTGAAACCTTGTTTCTATCGAATACTTTAGTAATCAAGTATTCTAACAAATTTTACATTGAATAATCAGAGTAGAAATACTTTACTTTATGAATGAGCAAACCCGGTCTTTTAAAATGGATAAGTAATTTGTTTTTAAGTTTTTAAAAAAAAATATATATCAGTGTATATCAGTGAAAACTAAAGGCATTTAGTATATTAAATTGCCATTTTATATCAAAATACAAATACAGTGCCTTCAAAAAGCTCCTCCGCAGTGTCCGCTTAGAGTGAGTCATGGGAAAATACTTGTGTATTTAAACTCATTATTATTATCATTATCACTCTTTGTTTATTAAATCTATTTTTTATTAATTTATTTATTAAATCGTAATTATTCCTGTCTCTAGAAAAGCTGCTTGAAATTTCCCACAAACTAAATCTGTGTGTTTTATCTCCAGTTAAAAAAGGTGCTACACTACCTGTTCTACACGCCACTGTGGTGGGACTTTTTGATTGCACTATATATATATATATAGATATATATATATATATATATATATATATATATATATATATATATATATATATATATATATATATAATATATACTCAATGATACACACACACACACACACACACACACACACACACACACACACACACCATATATATAATATATATATATATATATATATATATATATATATATATGTGTGTGTGTGTGTGTGAATGTGTTAATCAGACAACAACAGAGATTAGTGGAGGAGCAGAAGAACTTTAAAAATGCCTTGTGCATTATTCATAACTTGTGTATGGTCTAATTTCCTTCCTTTCTCTAACTTTTCTTGTTAGAAATGGAAAGAATATTATTTCATTAATTTCCTCCCGTTTTTTTTCTGATCCAAAAAATGACCAAAATCAAATCACATGATTTGTGATTGAAAACCTGTAATGTGATCTGTGAGGGTTTTTTTTTTTTTATTGTTGTTGTTGTTGTTCCATTGCACTGCTGATAAATAAAAATATAATATAAAATATATATTTTATAATATAAAATAATTTAAAATTTCTTTATAAACTTTAACTGCACAATAGTGTTTTATTTGTTTTAGTTTGAGAGATGAATGCTCATGGAGTAAGAAACGAGACAACAGAGGTTCAAAATTAGAAAAAAAAATAAAGATTAGTTTTATTTTGCCACAGTCATATTTTCAGGATCTATTTTGCCTTCTCACTGATTATCATACACTCACACTGCTCTCTCTCTCTCTCTCTCTCTCTGTATCTCTGTATCTATCTCTCTCTCTCGCTCTCTCTCTCTCTCTCTCTCTCTCTCTCTCTCGCTTTCGATCTCTCTCTCTCTCTCCCCGCTCTCTCTCTCTCTCTCTCTCTCGCGCTTTGATCTCTCTCTCTCGCTCTCTCTCTCTCTCTCTCTCTCTCTCTCTGCGCTTTGAAGACCAGAGAACAAAGACCAGAGAACACTTTTTTTTAATGGAAACCACACACAGGGCTTTGAGATTTATCACTGACATCCAATAATTAGGCACAAACATGTGATAATAACCAGCTAGCTCCATAAAATACCTCCTTTTTAGCATGAGCTGCAATTGCTTAATGAATATTATTAATTTAGACTCTAATAATTAATGAGTTTTTGAGGTAATAATTAATTGAAGTTGATCTTTTGCTTAATTTGTTGCCATTGGTTTCAAGCTTGCTTTTTATTATTCCCGCCTTGTATATTCTAAAGCAGGAGTCACCAAACACAGTGACCGCGGGCACCAGGTCGCTCCCAAGGGCCACGAGTCTCCCGCAGGCCTGGTCTAAAAATAGAAAACACTCATCAGCGTGATGCATGTAAAATTGTACATTTTGTTTAGTCACGGTTGATAATTATTGTGAGAAATCATTAACATGATCAGTGCCTTCACATAGATAAATGAGTATCATTAATCAGTAATAATATATAACTGAATTTTGTTATTTGAGAACAGGATGTCAAACTGGTATCCCTTTGTATGAAGTAGCTCCTGTTCTAAAGTGTTCTAATATCTAGCTGTCGATTTCTCATGCAGCTAATGAGGCAGGATACTACAATGCTGAAATTGCACCTATTGATGTAAAGGCCAAGAAAGGGAAGGTGGCTATGACCCAAGATGAACATCCTCGTCCACAAACTACTCTGGAGCAGATGGCGAAACTCCCACCCGTGTTCAAGAAAGGGGGCACAGTCACTGCTGCCAATGCATCGGTAGGCATCATAAATTAGACCTGTCTAGTTTTATTTCACACACGAAGTTTCTGAGTGTATGGAACACCAAATTCATTTCTGTATTAATATTAAAGTATATTGGACACATCTTGTTGAAACTTAACAATGTATGGCCAAGTTTGGACGTCCTGGCAGAGAAAATATACTGTTATTATAGTCATAACCCAGAATGCATCATTCTTCACAAGAGCCCATGTTGGAACTTTCTGCACATCTATAGAAATAATTCTACAATTCTTTAACGCTTCATTTTTGTTTTGTTTTGTCTTCCTCCCACAGGGTGTATCGGATGGAGCTGCAGCTGTGGTCATAGCCAGTGAAGATGCTGTAAAGCAGCATAATCTCACTCCTTTGGCTAGAATTGTAGCATATCACACCTCAGGCTGTGACCCTACAATTATGGGCATTGGTGTGTAATTTATCAACATATTGACCTACTTGAAAATAAGTGTTTTTTTTTTTTATAAAAGACTCGTTTGCATTTCTTTACTCCAGGTCCAGTACCTGCTATAAGCGAGGCCCTGAAGAAAGGAGGGCTGACATTGAATGACATGGACTTAGTCGAGGTATGTGCACCACTAGGCATGGCAGTAAATGCTTGCATTATGGCCTCTCCCAGGAAAATTTATTTCCAAAAAAAGTATTGAAATATATTACTATGTCTGTTAACAGGTGAACGAAGCATTTGCTCCCCAGTATTTATCAGTAGTTAAAGCTTTAGGTCTGGACCCAGAAAAGACTAACGTCAGTGGAGGAGCGATTGCAATTGGTCATCCATTAGGTGCATCTGGGGCCAGAATAACTGCACACTTGGCTCATGAACTCAGGTACTCCTCATAAGCGTTACTATCTTCTCTTGGTTTACATTAATAAAAGTAATAGTTTAAGTACTAAGCTTGTGTTAACCCCTAGTTTTGTTCTTTATTTCAAGGAGGCGCGGTGGCAAGTATGCAGTGGGCTCAGCCTGTATTGGTGGTGGCCAGGGCATTGCAGTAATCCTGGAAAATGTCCAATAAGCAAAAAGAGCAACATGCATGTGAAAGCACAACAAAATACATAAACACTCCTCTGACACTAACAATTTATCATACAAAGTGTGAACAAACTTTGGTTATGTTCTTCAAATTCTCCTAATGTGATACTTATTGGTATATGTATACATACAGGATTTTTACATGTTGTACTTATATTCATTATAATGGCACAGAGCTTTTAACAGACTTGGAAATGTCATTAAACTCTTGCACACTGTTATGAAAGATGAGATTACATTAAAACATGTGCCCAAAAAGTTTTTTGAAGAATTCAACACCATCAATGTGAATTTGAAGCATCTGTTTTTAATAATGTGCACTGTAATAAGTGCCTGTTTTTCATTTTGGACCCTTTAAAGTCCATGTATATAATGTCCTGTTATCTCACTCCATGCTGTACCTCATGAACAAGACTTTGGGAAACAAAGTGTTGTACTCTTCTGTATACATGATCATAAAAGTGTCATATCTAACTCTATAGAGAGAATAAAGAAAGCTAGAGAGTACACTGCACTCTGTACGCTTAATCTTTTAGTTTGATACAATGCAATGTTCATTAATGCACTTTACCCTTGACTG